>JAVJIF010002043.1:0-452316 GCA_038442645.1 Agave tequilana | reverse complement strand
GGATCACGACCCGCATAGCCACTTGCTATAGCGGTAAGAATAAGCACTTGCACAACTTTACTCTTAAATCTAAAATTCTTTATTTTGTGTGCAGGTTTGCCTCAATCAAATTTGGCGCCGTTGGCGGGAGGGTAACGTTTTTATTGAAATGATTTTTATTGAAATTTTTTAGAACTAAAACGAATTTTTCTTCTCTGTTGCAGGTTATAGGGCAAGCAAAGCAGGAATTAAGATTGCAGTAACATATAGTGGTATTGGGCCTCTGCTCTAGAAAGCAGAGACCAATTACCCTCTGCTTTGCCGCGTTTTCGCGGCCCAAGCCGTGGTTCCGCGGCAAAAAGGAGTTGACTACTAACGTTGTTTTTTGCAGGGCTGCTTGACTGCAAAAATTCTAGTTTTCTGCAATTTGTTTTTTCTTATATGCCATCACCATAAGCCTGCTAATAAACCAACAGTAAAATACTTGTTGAAAAAGATAAAAAAATTGATTAGACGTTTGTATTTTAGGCACGTGTCTTTTCAATTCTTTATTTTACTGTTGAAGAGTGCTGGAGCAAGGTACGTTCGCATTGCATGTAGAATGAACTCACCTCTTGGTTGATTTTCATTGCTTTGAGTGAATCTTATTTACATATCTTGTACACTTGCACAAACTTATCTTAAGGGCACTAACCCATAACAAGATAAGGTGGGGATTTAACACCCTTCCTTGGCCCAAAAATCAAATTCCAAGCACTCACTAACCCAAGCCTAAACAAAAATGAGTAGACGTTGGCCCTAGGGACATCTCGGACTCAATTAGGAGATTATCCTAAGGGGAAAAGTGTTGAATTTGACTCCTGCCAAATCAGTGTCTAGGAAAGGGATTAAGGCCGAAAGCCGAAAGTTAGGGTTATTTATTAAGGAACGTCTTTGACGGAAACCTCCCACCAACCTTGCCCTGACCTGGCTGATTAGCTTGTGGTCAAAGTCTGCATAATACCTCCCGTGGACAGTCTAACCAGTTAGGAGTCGTCTAGGTCATAGGTCTACCCTAACTTAGTTAGAATTTTTTCCTTTATTTGTTTGCTTATTTGTTTGTTTTTTTCTTTCTTT
This sequence comes from Agave tequilana, assembly GCA_038442645.1. Taxonomy (NCBI): domain Eukaryota; kingdom Viridiplantae; phylum Streptophyta; class Magnoliopsida; order Asparagales; family Asparagaceae; genus Agave; species Agave tequilana. Next base: position 451,221 of record JAVJIF010002043.1, on the reverse strand, counting down.
TGTTTGTATTCTATTGTGTGATATGGCTTATATAATAATTTTTCCTACTTCAATAATAATCCATATTACACACCGACTTCATTTTTGGATATTACCAACCCGGCATATCATAACTTTAACCAACCTAGTGTGCCGGATTGGTTTTATCCGAATCAGTAAACCCATACCCCCAATCTAATAACTATAATTTCCATAATGATTTCAACTCTTCACAGAGTCAGTGGGGATTCACCTCCCCCGAGTCCAATTTTCAACCAACTTGTCCTCCTTCTCCACCTTGTCCACAATATTTTCAAGAGTCATACTCAGTTCCACCAGTCCAAAATAGAAAACTATCAATTTTGGAAATGAGTATGCGTGAGTCCAAACACAAATCCCAAAATCTAATGGACTCACAATTTCACCACCAATTCCAAGACAATACTTCATCTTTTCATCAAAATAATGAATCTATCAACTATGAAAGATGCTTGAAGCCATGACTCAGGCTCAAAACGCTCGTAATCGTGATATAGATATGATGGTCCAATCTCTACGTTCCCACCATTTGACCAGTTCTGATGTCACTAACCATCCTGTTAGAGCCGATGAGTCAGGTTGTTTTGGAAATCAAGGTTCCATTTCAGAACAATCATTTGAACTTGCCCAAACTCCAAATTTTGAAAAGAATATTGACAGTTTGGCAAGTTATCCTTTTCCTGAAATCGAACTTGAAAATGAATATGATCATGAATCTCAACTTAGTGATTCAGTTTTACTTCCTGATTCAATAATGACTCTGGTGTCTTCACCTGATTTCAATCTTTTCCCTGAGTCAACATTGAATCCTGTGCCAATTCACAATGAAATTGAATCACTCATTCTTGATGATCATATTGAACTTGACCAATTTTACACTTTTAAAAATCCTATTGACAAATTGGCAAGTTCTCATTTTTTTATATTGAACTCAATGAGATATGTGACCTAGATTCTCAAATCTATGATCCAGTTCAACTTTCTGAATCAATATTGACTCCTGTTTTGTTGCCTGACTTAGGTAATATTTTAGAGTCAGTTTTGATTCCCACACCTATCATTCCTGAACTTGAATCACCAATATTAAGTCACATTCCATTGTTGGAAAATGAATGTGGACTTGAGTTTCAACGTCTTGACTTGGACACACTTCTTGAACCAATCTCGACTCCTGAACCTTTACTTGACTTAAGTCACCTTCCCGAGTCGGTATTAGTTTCTATACTTCCTGAGTCCAAGTCAATCATTCTATCATTTCATACTCCATTTTGGGACAAGGTGGTTGACAAATTTGACTCCGAAATTAATTATGGAATTTGGAAATTAGATGGGGTCAAATATTAATAAAAATCCTTCATGGATACATCATTCTAATGGGTTATATTAAAGAAATTTCTGGTGGATTCCTCCAAACCCACGAAAAGTTGATTGGGCCGCATTTCGTGGACCAATCAGACCACCACCGGAACCACCACCTTAAGGTAACATTTTCCTTCCCTTTCTTCTTTTTCATGCATCTATGCATTAATTCATACATTGAGGACAATGCATGAGATAGGTGTGGGGGAGGGTTCTAACATAACTTAGGTTTTCTTTTTATATAAAAATATATATATATTAATATATATATAACATTTTCTTTACTTTTAAAAACTTTTTGAAAATAGAAACAATATTTTGACATATTTTTTGTAAGAAATTAAGTTAATTTTAAGGAATAGGAAAATTCAAATTCGAATTTCTTATACTTGGTCAAAATATGATTATTTGTTTGATTTTTAGGGTTAGGAAGAAAATTTGTCAAAGTAATTTAGTCTGGATCTTTACCTTGATGAAATATGCACACTTCATACACTTACACACTTAGGGTTCAAAAACAAAGATTCTTATGCCTTATAAAAAAATATATATATAAAAAAAATAACCAAATCTAATTATTGATTAGCTAGGTGCTTTGCCTAAGCAAGCCTTAGTATTTATGCGAAAGATAATTAGATAAGTTTGAAAAAAAAAAAGAAAGATAAACAAATCTAATTATTGATTAGCTAGGTGCTTGGCCTAAGCAAGCCTTAGTATTTATGCGAAAGATGATTAGATAAGTTTAAATATATATATATATATATATAATATATATATATATATATATATATAACTCCTCTGATTAAGCTGGTATTGTGCCTAATAAAGCATAAGTATTCACGCCTAAAAGTGGTTCATATAATAAAATCCTTAGTTTTGTGGCCTTGTTTGCTCGAGTCCTTAAGTCCTTGGGGTGTCTTCTCACCCGGTGCCCTAAGACCGTTTGGTTTGGGAGTCATCGATTAAAGGCTCGTTACATAGCAGCATTAGAAAGCCTAATAGAACTAAGGAATAATACCACCAAAAAATTATATATGTATAAATAAATAAGGCATAAGAGTTAGAGTTAATGAACCCTTAGTCAAAATTTTCACGATCACAAGGTGCATATGACTTAGGGTAAAGTAATAGACTAGATGAGAAGTACAATTTGACTCCTTACTTTGATTGATAACAAATTTTTGAATAGAGACTAAGTGTAGGAATGAAAAATTCAGTTTTCCTATAACTTATAGATTGCTTAGATCTTACAATTATATTTCAAATATTTTTCTCTTTCAAAATGCCTTTCGAAAATACTAACTCTTTATTTCTCTTTCTTTATGGATTTTGTGGGTGCAATCCGCTGAAAACCCTCACGAGACAAAACTCGTCCTCTAGGGGAAACCTAGAGGTTTAACGGCTTGTTGCACATGCTAAGTGCAATCGCGTGACCTGCGAAAGTGGTCTAATAATCCTTAGTATAGTTTAGTTGTTTTGCTCGAGGACGAGTAAAAGATAGGTATGGGGGTGTGATTGGTCGCTAATGTTGCATATTTAATATCATATGTCCATACTTATTATAGAATAAAAGCCTGCATTGTCCTAATTAATTGTTTGATTTATTTGCAGGCCCAATCTTTAAGGAGATGAAGAGAAATGAGCCCAAAGCCCACCAAAATTCTGAATTAAATCAGAATTAATTCGCACTCACTGAATCAGGGAAAATCACAGAGTGTTGAAAACCGGTTGAGAAGAATCCTCTCAGAATCGATCGGTTGAAGCAAAGATCAACGGCCATTTCTTCAGAATCTCGGAGCCAAACTGCAAATCCAACCCCAGATAAAGACAGAACGAGACGCCGGGGAGACCCACCAACAGGGGTGTGCCACCTGGCCGCGAAAACGCGGCCAAAGCCGCGTTTCCGCGGCAAGGTTGGGGAGTTAGGGAGAGCGTTTTGCTCCCACGATCTCCCCGGGATCCTGATGGTTAGGGTTTGCCTATAAAAGGCCATTCTTTGTGCTGAAAATGGACGACCATGCAGAGATAGGATTTAGCCAAGTTTTCCATTTCTTAGTTTAGGTTTTTCTTTTCTTTTTATGTAACTTGAATGTAAGCTTAGGTTAGATGATGATTCATGTAAGTAAGAGAGAGAGGCATATGTTGACAGTGACACCGATGTACCCTCCTCCTTTCTTCCATCGTTTCAAGCAATAAAAGGTAACATTTTTATGTTCTTCTTTACTTTCATTTTCTTTTATTTTCGTCTTCCTCTTCTACTTTACCTCGTTTGTTTTGTTGAGTTTACAAGTGAATTCCAAAGCACAAGTATAACGATGTTATTGTGTGCCAACGATAGTTCATGAAGACGTTCTCCTCTTCAAGACGTATCACTTCATGCTTGTACGAGACTTGATGATATAATGCGAACCGGGACTGAGCTCGGGCTTATGATCTATGCGTTGAACGCCTCCTAAAACAAAGGTAGAACATGCAAAGGTTTTCAGGTAAGTCATCAATCAATTTAGGTAAGTATTTCTTCCTCTTCTTTCTTTTCTTTCATTTCTGTAAATTAAATCACCAACACCACTCCTTTTCACTTCCTTGTAAATAATCATTTGTACATAGTCGCTTTCGCCGTTTTCTGATTTTTTCCACCTCTTCATCTCTCATTTTCTTCTAACTTTAACATAATTCTTTTCTATTTTTTAACTTAAAAACAAAGAAGAACTCTCGTTTTGTGTTCATAACGATTTCAATAAAGAACGTAAATGCTTTTATCGCAAAAACCTCCTTGTGGATCACGACCCGCATAGCCACTTGCTATAGCGGTAAGAATTGAGCACTTGCACAGCTTTACTCTTAAATCTAAAATTCTTTATTTTGTGTGCAGGTTTGCCTCAATCAATAGTGTTGAAGGCGGGGACGTAGATCAAGTGTGCTCGAACCTCGAAACAATTCTCCCGTGTTTGCGATTTCTTATCTCTCTCTCTCACTTGTGATTTATATCTTGCATGCTTATATTGTTTATCTCTTTTTATGCTTGATATATCTTGTGCCTAATTGATATATGCTTAGATTGTTTGATCACACTTGTATACAACCAAGAGAGTTATAGTGGCACCTCAACTCTTAATCTAGAAGAATATTGAGGAGATAGTCGTGAGCCCTTCACCGGGAACTCAGCTGCACTGTTGTGTTATACTTTGTGTGAGCTTAATAGTTTTCATTTGCATAAATAGTTTTAATTCGCATTAGTTTGCATTAGATTAGTTTGATTGAGTTTTTACATGCACACAAGAATATAAAATTTCAGAACTTTTAAAACAGCAGTGCAAGGTGCTCAATTCTACCGCTATAGCAAGTGGTTATGCGGGTCGTGATCTACAAGGAGGGACTAGCGAGAAGCTTTTTTAGCAAGTTCTCTTTTATGCTACAAAGAATGGTTAAAGTTCTTCTTTTAGTTCTTTAAAAGAAATGAAAAAGAGTTAAAGTTAAGTTAGAAAAAAAGTGGTAGATAGAGAAGATAGAGAAAATTAAAGTGGATATGTACAACAAAATTGAAAAAGATTAAACGAAATTTGGAAGATTGTTGTGTTAGTAATTTACACTAATATTAAAAGAAAAGAAAACTAAAACCTAAAAAAAGTTACTTAACTCTTCGGCGCCGCGGCTCACCTTTGACCCGTATCGACAATATACCTTTATTTGAAGGCGAGCGAAGTATGACAAATAGGATCTTCCCTATTCTCATATTACACTATGAATTGAAGGGGCAAGCTACACTACCATAGAAATGGATATCCATCACCATAAGCCATCAATGGCACTTGCAAGAGCAAGGCAACTTCGAGGCTATCGGTTCATTTGGATCCACAAACACAGAAGAGGGAAGTAAACGAAAACAAGAGTAAAGAAGTAAAAGAAACTTCGATTCGATTCAAATACAATGGAAGAAAAAATCACTTATACCGACGTCACCTTCAGTACAAGCTTGCTCTCATTCCTCCATGAAAGTCTCCTCCCTTCTCCTCTCAATTACATAAAGAAAATAAAAATTACATGAAAGAAAATAAAAAAAAACCTAAGTTACAAACTAAAAATTAGCCTAAATTCTACTCTCTGCTTGGTCGTTCCTTTTGCCATTGAGTTTGTAGGTATTTATAAGAGAAATGCAAAGGATAGAGGAGTATGAAAATAGGGGAAGCTGGCTATTTCTTAATTTGAATCATTCTCTTATCTTCAAACTTGATTTGATGAGGATTATTCAATTCTAATCTGCAACTTGTTGGCGTGTTAATTGCTGAATATAACTTATCAAATGACAAAATTAAAAAAAGTGATCAACTTAATAATTGTAGCCCTTTAGAAACTTCTTTCTGGATCATATTAAATCATCAGATTTGAGTTACGGTAGCGAAAGTTATGATGCAAATGTTAAAATATATCCAGTCAAAATCTGAGCCAAAATGCTTCATCTCATTCGTTGATCTTCTCTCTATCCATTTATCTCTTTGGATTTTGAATTTGGACTCCGTATTTGATGTTATCCTCAGTTGATCTTTAGCTAACCAAAATGGATTTATAAAATCCGAATTTTATCGATTTCTATTTGGTGTTATCTTTTTGATTTGCTCTAATCTTCAGTTGAACATTTACCCCAATCCTTGATTTGTTCTAACTGGATCTGGGATCCTCAGCTAACCAAATAGATCCAGTTTAATCTGATTTTAACTGGTATTTATTTGGTTTAGTCTTTTTCTCTTCATAATTATCTTCTACAAAATAGACATTAATACAAGAAAATTAGCAGATTTATTATACGATAAATGTAGGAGTGTAATGAAAAGAATGCAAAATATGTGTTCGATCACACCCCCACACCTATCTTTTGCTCGTCATCGAGCGAAATAACTAAACTAAACTAAAATTATTAGACCACTTTCGCAAGTCACGCGATTGCTCTAAGCATGTGCAACAAGCCGTTAAACCTTTAGGTTTCCTCTAGAGGACGAGTTTTATCTCGTGAGGGTTTTCAGTGGATTGCACCCACAAAATCCATAAAGAAAGAGAAAAAAATGTTAGTATTTTGAAAACACATTTTGCAAGTAAAAAATATTTGAAATATTATTGTAAGATTTAAGTAATCTATAAGTTATAGGAAAACTGAATTTTTCATTTCTAAACTTAGTCTCTATTCAAAAATTTGTTATCAATTAAAGGAAGGAGTCAACTTATACTTCTCATCTAGTCTATTACTTTATTCTAAGTCATATGCACCTTCGTGACCGTGAAGTTTTGACTATGGGTTCTTTAATTCTAACTCTTATGCCTTATTTATTTATTTATATATATTTTTTCTATTTTATTTTTAGTGGATTATTTCTTAGTTCTATTAGGCTTTCTAATCTGCCCATGTAACGAGCCTTTAATCGATGACTCCCAAACGAAATGGTCTTTGGGCACCGGGTGAGAAAACACCCCAAGGATTTAAGGACTCGAGCAAACAGAGCCACAAAACTAAGGATTTTATTATATAAACCGCTTTTAGGCGTGAATACTTATGCTTTATGAGGCACAAATACCCAGCTTAATCAGAGAATTATATATATATATATCTTTTTTTTAATAAGACATAAGAATCTTTATTTTGAACCCTAAGTGTGTAAGTGTATGAAACATGCATATTTCATCAAGGCAAAAATCAAGACTAAATTACTTTCATAAATTTTCTTCCTAACCTTAGATCAAACAAATAATTTTATTTTGACAAGTATAAGAAAGAAATCCTAATTTGATTTCCTATTCCTTAAAATTGACTTAATTTCTTACTAAAAAATATGTCAAAATATTATTTCTATTTTCAAAAAGTTTTTCAAATTAAAGAAAATGTTAATTTTTTCTTTTTTTAATAAAAGAAAAACCTAAGTTATGTTAGAACCCTCTCCCACACCTATCTCATGCATTGTTCTAATGATGAATTAATGTATAGATGCATGAAAAAGAAAGAAAGGGAAGGAAAATATTACCTTAAGATGGTGGTTCCGGTGGTGGTCTGATTGGTCCACGAAATGCGGCCTCATCGAATTTACGTGGAGTTGGGAGGAACCCATCAGAAACCTCTCTAATATAACCAACTAAAATGATGTATATATGAATGATTTTATAAGAATTTTACCCATCTAATTTTCAAATTTCACAAATAATTTCGAGTCAATTTATCAACACCCTTGTCCCAAAATGGAGTGTGAAAAGATTGAATGATGACTTGGACTTAGAAAGTACGGGAACTAATACCGACTCAGGAAAGTGATTTAAGTCAAGTAAAGGTTCAGGAGTTGAGATTGGTTCAGGAAGTGGGTCCAAATCAAGAAGTTGAAACTCAAGTCCATATTCATTTTTCGAGAATAGAATGTGACTTTATATTGGTGATTCAAGTTCAAGAATGGCAAGTGTGGGAATCAAAACTGACTCTAAAATATTATCCAAGTTTGGTAACAAAACAGGAGTCAATATTGATTCAGGAATTTGAACTAGATCATAAATTTAAGAATCTAGGTCACTCTCATTCAGTTCAATTTCATAAAAATGAGAACTTGTCAATTTGTCAATGGGACTTTCAAAAGTATAAAATTGGTCAAGTTCAATATGATGATGATAAAAGATTGGCGATTCAATTTCATGATGAATTGGCACAGGATCCATTGTTGACTCAGGAAAAAGATTGAAATCAGGTGAAGACACGGAGTCATTATTGAATCAGAAAGTAGAATGAATCTCCAAGTTGAGGTCAGAATCATATTCATTCTTAAGTTCAATTTCAGGAATAGCTTACCAAAATGTCAATGTGGTTTTCAAAATTTAGAGTTTGGACAAGTTCAAATGGGTGTGCTGAAATGGAATCTTGTTTTCCAAAATAACATGATTCTTTAGCTCTAATATAATTGTTAGCGACATCAGAAATAGTTAAACGGTGAGAATGGAAAGTTTGGACCATTATATCTATGTCATAATTACGAGCGATTTGAGCCTGAGTCATGGCTTCAAGTAGCTTTTTATAGTCGATTGGTTCATCATTTTTTTACGATTGGACTTGAAAAGATGAAGTTTTGTTTTGGAATTTATGGTGAAATTGTTGTTGATACTCTAAAAAAGTCAAGATTTCTGACTGGCCTGAACAATATCTAAACTTATTGACATTTACAAAAGACAAGTGATAGACAAGCTGACGACCAGTTCTATACCCATTTCCGAGGGACAAATCAGCAACTTGGACTCTACTGATCCAGTGAAGCAGACAGTGAGCCCAGATTGTCTTTGAAAAGACCTAAGCAGGCCTAAGATGTTAAGTCAGCTCAACGCTTAGCATCGCATGAGCCCAAGGGATAGCCTCACCTGAGAGGCTAAGTTTGTTGACTTCGCCTTGGAGCTGTTTAAAGCTCTATCAGAGAGCTAACTTACAACTTCACCTGAAGTACTCAGTTAACTCCGCAGAGAGTTAGCTTCGCTCAAACCTACACGCAACTGCACAGAAGGATGGTCGGTAGCTTCGCCACAGTTGTTTATCCAGCTCCGCTGAAGAGCTTTCTTCTGACTTCGCCAGATGCTCCTTCCAGCTCCGCTGCAAGCTCGACGCGGCAGCTCCGCTGCAAGCTCGACGCGGCAGCTCCGCTGCGGATCTGTTATGGTCAACTTTGACCAATCAAATCTCTAGATGAGATCAAATCTATTCAGGATCAAACCTAATCAAGATCAAATCTGAGATCAAATATGGCAGTTGTTTACCATAACCCCTTGACTCTCCTAAAACAAGTAAGAAGATCAGGGGAGATCCTTCAAATATTTGAAAAGAATCAAAACGGATCAGGAGATCGACACTATATGCTATTCCTAGCTTCGCATAAGCTGATCCTAGCCTCGCGGCAAGGTTACTTTCCAAATTTTAACAGATTGACATAATCTGTTACCAGATTTACAAAGGGACAATTGTACCCCTGCTCTCCCTATAAATAGCCCACCAGGGGTATATGAACACACAGAGATAGAGGCTAAAAGAAGAGAAGAGACGGCTGAACAGAGATCTATTCTCTACTTCCAAGAATTCAGAGAACTACTCTCTAATCAGGGTGCTAATACCCTAAGATCCTCCTCCATCTCAAGGAATTTTGGGACCAGGCGAGAAGAATCCCAAGCGGAGGTGGTTTAAGGAGTAACAGAGGGTTCTACCAATCTTTTGTTCTCTGATTCCCTGAACCAGGCGAGAAGGGAATCCCGTCAGGCAGCAGACTGACCGTCTGATCGATCGCATCGTTAAAGGGACAAAGTAGTCGCGCGCTGACCAGACTCCTATCGGCACACTTCTCCAGAATCTTAGAGGATATCTACTTGTAATCTTTTTATTGCAAAAGAATTACTTATAATTTAGCTCCTCGACCCTTTTTGTAAGTTTTCCCCCTTTGTAAAATCAATGGAAAACAAGATGGCGAGTCCGCTGGGGACTGAATTCTCCACTGTTGAGAATTAAGTATCTCAATATAACGAATAGACCTTCAGATCTACTTCTGAATTCAGGAAGTCGGTGTGGCCAGAGCCCCTCTGGCTAAATCTTCAAAGCAAGTTTCTATGGAGACAGATGAGGTCTCTGCGAGCCTACCACGGTCTTCTGGCGCAACAAGGAAGCAGGCCCACAATGCAAGGGTCAGAATCTTCAGCCTGTTACCTTCAAAAACCTAGTCGTTCACTTCGACCAAGGAAAATTCAAAGAGCTCCTCTCTGGGGGTGGTTCAATGCTCAATGCACGAAAGCACAGAAAGGTCTTGATGGCCAAGGTTTCGGAACAGAAATCGGAGATAGAATCCTTCCAACACCTCCCAGGCTAGCCAGGTTCCTGCGAACCTAAGTCTCCTCTTTCAAAGCAGATGTGGAAGCCAAAGCAGAAAGCTCCATGTGAAGCTTCAGGCGTAGCTACACTACAAGTTCGTCTCTCTCATGAGAAAAAGGCAAGATGCCTGCCTGCTTCAATGAGACCGTCAGCCGCGAAGTTACGACGGCGACCAGGCCTTCGCCTAATTCAGGAGCAGTAACTCCTAGCGCCAGCCTCATTCTTATAAGCAAAGCTACTGATGGTATGGCATGCACAGTACCTCACGGTACGCATGAAGTTCCCAGCAGTCAGGCTAGAGCACCCAGCGGTCTAACCTCCTTCGCAACAAGAAAGCGAACAGAGCACCACAGCGAGCTTCGCTCCCTGGTTCTTCGAACGTCAAGCTCGCTCTTCGCAGCGGAGCTAGCTAGGGATCGCCTTTAGGTGTTGACAGCGATGCATATGCAGCTTTAACGCCCAAGGACATTACCAAAGTTCTTAGCCGTGAAGATAGAGCTAAAGCTAATCTCTTTAGCAGCAAGGCAGTGGATAAAGCACCACAGTGTGCTTCGCTCTTCAGTCCTTCAAGTACTAAGCTCACTCTTCGCAGCGAAGTTAAGGGATCATCCCTAAGTGTTGATAGCGGTGCTCATGCAGCTTCAGAACCCAAGGGTATTCCTAAAGCTCTTAGCCGCAAAGCTAGAGCTAAAGCACTATCTAATGCTAATCACTTCTACGGTGATGAAAAGAACAGGACATCGTCCTATGCACAATCCAACAGAGCCTCTGCGCTAGATCGTCTAGGCCCGGCCGGGTCTGACTTGCGGAAATTCTTGACAAGCAAATGGAAGTCGGAATCTTTTCGGACTTCTCCCTCCTGTTGTCAATAAGTAGGATGTCAGTTGGTGAAAGTCCACTCGGTCCATTGCCAGCTAGGATCAATCCCTGCCACTCCGTCACACCGACGATCAGTTTTTGATCGACTGTCGGTGCAAACTCCGGTTAAACATCGCAAAAGTAGCGTACCGCAAGATTTGCCCTCTGCATCCGTTAATATGATCGGAAGGGGACGAGAGCTGCGTAGTGGCAGACGAGCGTCGTATGCCACTCCCTCTAGTTCCCCAGATCCGGATTATAGCCCAGGCCTTGGCGAAGTCTTGGTACATGAAGAAGGTGTCTTCCGAAATAACAGATCTAGGGTTGCAATACCCTACGGTTATGAACAATCATCTTCCTCAATTGCAGTAACCTCACCAGAATCGATGAAAGGATTAGTCCAATGGTCTGATGAGGAGGACGAAGACAGTGGGTATGCCTCTCGGCAACAGTCAACTCGGTACGAACGGATAGAGTATCAGTGAATATGGCTGATAGCGGTAATGATGACCTTCGTCGAGGTTGGAAGCTCAGGAGCAAACTTCCAAGACCCAGCAAGAAGCTTTGGACAACATTCAATAGATGCTCGCTCAACTTCTCAATAACCAGAATAACAATATTACCGGGAGTAACCATGACGAGGAAGAACATCATAGCAATGAACAACCAAAGACTGAGAAGTCAAAGGAGAGTTCTTCTTTAGACGCTGAAGTTCTTAAAGGTATCCAAGCTCAGATTGCATCCCTAGCTCAGAGGGATGAACTAAAGAAAGTAGGGGCAGTCCGTCCTTACCTGCTTGAATGGGATTCAGTACTATACCCACCAAAGTTCAAACCACCAACATTACATACGTATGGTGGTAAGAGCTCGCCAAACCAGACATATACTATTTCCCGTCTCAGACCGGTAATGTTATAGACAATGATGCTATCATGGCCAGACTGTTCATTGGCACCTTAAAGGGGGTAGCATTTGACTGGTTCTGAAGTCTCCCTCCAGGCTCTGTCAATTCCTGGATCGACCTGGAAACCTGATTTCTTTCTCGTTTCTATGAGGACATACCGAGGTAACCATGGACAAACTCCTCTCTACCGTACAGAAGAAGGGCGAATCTGTCCATGACTACATTGAGCGGTTCAGAAATTGTCTTTGATGTGCCCAGCAGGGATGCCATTACCCATGCTCTTACAGACGTGTAGGCACAACTTCTTAGACTAAGTAGAAGTTCGCATGGGAGCTGTCAAAGCCCATACCTGGAAAGAACTGGTCAAGCAAGTTGAGATAGCCGAAAAGTCAGCTAAAAAGTTCGAACCATCCACCCCTAAAGGCAAATGGGGTATGAATAATAAAGGACATGGCGACATGGCACAGTCTTCCCACGCTAAAGGGAAAGAGACTATGTCCGTCAAATTATCAGGGGATGTTCAATCGAAAGCCAAGAAGAGCGGCTTCAATAATTAGGAGTCCAAGTTTCCTCTGAAACAGTACTCTTCAAAGACGAACAGGTAGTCGCAATATTTCATTTACTCCACAAAGGGAATAAATTGAAGCTATCGGATGCTCGGCATCCTAATGAAATAGGACGCACGAACGATCCCAAATATTGTCTCTTTCACAGGATGATTCATCATCCTACTGACAAGTGCTTTGCCCTCAAGGACAAGATCCAAGTTTTAGTCGATGCCGGAGTCCTGACGCTGAAGTCAGAGCAAAAGAAAGTCACTGCAAACATGGTGACCCTCGAGTTCGACAAAACCCCAAAGGTCACAGTTCCTGATGGGACTTATCCAATCCCTATACCACGGCTGGAAGTAAAGCATCATTCAGCTAAAACTCAAGAGAATAAGGGTCTTGTTCCCTTGACACTGGAGACAAGGGAAATCATGTGGATACACCCGGACCTTGTCCAAGACGAACAATGGGATTCAAAGAAATTCAAGTCAAAGGGCAAATCTTGCAATGTTGTCTCCGTCCTGCCGAATGATGGCAATCTCACATCATCTTCTCTCAGCGATTCTGAAGGGAAAAAACACGCTTGCACGACGCAAGCTGACGTACCTCAACCGACAGGTACTCGATCCGGAAAATCATACTTAAAACAGTATGAGAAAGCTACTGACGAGACACAACAGCAGATGACGTCAGTACAAATACCAGCACCCGCTTCTGTCCCAACCAAGGGAAAGGAGAAGCCAAAAGAAGTCTGGTTCGACCTTGTCCTGAAGAAGCCTTCAGGCCCAGGGCTTGACATGCCCTTTCGTTTTGACATATTGACCCAGCTGGCTAATATCCCGGCTCGTATTACCATACATGAGCTCCTTCGTCTCTCAAAAAAGAGAAGAGAAGCACTCAGGGATGCACTGGCTAATTCAGAATCATTCCTGACATATATGCAGAAATCCCTAAAGATGACACTCATCCGCCTGCCCTGAATGCCATCATGTGCAATCAAAGGTACCTGCTATTACCTTACAGCGGAGGATATGCTCCTCAAGGATAACAAGCACGATCGACCTTTGTACTACACTGGATACATCAGTTCGATGTGCATTGAAAGGGTACAGGTTGACCCGGGGTCCGCACTCAGCATAATCCCCAAAAGACTCCTCTACTTCCTTGGCATACCACTGTATCGCTTGTCTATAACCACTACAACAATATACGGTTTTAATGCCAGGAGTAGTCATCCACTTGGGAAAATTCAACTCCGTTGCCAAATAGAGAGCCTGAAGTCAGACGTGACGTGTTATGTTATTGACGCTGACACGTCGTACAACTTGTTACTAGGACGACCATGGATCCACGCCAACTGGATCGTTCCCTCCACTCTACACCAGTGCTTCAAATATATTGAAGATGATGCAACAGTACGAACTATTTTCGCTGAGAAGCAACCATTCAAAGGGGTGAAAAATTACTTTACTGACGCTCTCCTGTATCAAGAGATCGGTGAAACATCGAAAGAATCATTGCCTGACAATGATGATAGTGGCAATGAGGTGGATTCAGAATCTGAAGCAGACATGCTAGCCATTTTGATTGGTGAACCGATTATAGCATGTCTTAATAATCCCCAATGTAACACTCCTTTGAAGATGAGGGCGAATGGGTAATTGATAGGTAGTAAAAAATGCATATTTATCATTACATTTACTATTACATTTTCATATTTATTCCTACAATTATGCACTATTACTAATGTTTTATTATTTAATGTGTGCAGGCCTTGAGTAATTAATTAAATAAAGAATAAAGCCTAAATGAAGCCCAGAAGCCCAAAAAGCCCATGTGCAAGCCCATGTGCAAAATTTTCAATTACTAAAAGAAGAGGAAAGGGATAGACTTCTACTAAACCCTAATTGCTTGCAGAACAAGGCTAGAGATAAGGGGAGAAGAGTGCAAAGATTACAAACCGTTTTAAAAGATTTGGAAGATTTGGATTTAGGGTAACTTGCTTCCCAAGTTATCCCGATTTTCAAAATAAAGAGTCGGTAGGCCAGATCTAAAAGGATATACCCAGATGGACGGACCAGAGGAGGCCACGCGCGAAAGCGCGTGGCCAGATGCCACAGAATGGCCGCGGAAACACGGCCATAGCCGCGTTTCCGCGGCAATCCAGATAAGGGTGACGTTCAGTTTTCGTCGAGGAGTCGTACCGGGACTCTACTTCTTCCATCTCCTATAAATACCCCTGCAGAGCAACAGAGAAGGGCGAACAGTGGAGTACAGAAACAAATTTAGGGTTTTTCTTAGGCTAATTTTTAGATTGTAACTTAGGTTTTTTAGTTTTCTTTTATGTAATTTCTTTTTTACTTTTTCTTTATGTAACTGAGAGGGGAGACGAGTTTCATGGAGGAAGGAGATCAAGCTTGTACTGAGGTGACATCGGTGTAAGTAAGTCTTTTCTTCCATTGTTATAAGAATCAAATCGAAGTTTCTGTTTCTTCTTTACTCTTGTTTTTGTTTATTTTCCTCTGATGACTTGCAATCCAAGAGAATCCGATAGCTTCAAGACTGCTTAGCCGTTGAAGTGCCCTTGATGGCCTATGGTGATGAACGAACCTTCTCTTGATAGTATAGTTTGTCCTTTTTATTCGTAGTGCAGATCGAGAAGGGGGAAGATCCTATACGCCATGCTTGATTGCCTTCAAAGACAAGGTAAGTCGTCGCAACGGTTCCAAGGTAAGCAGACACCAAGAGGTAAGTAAGTTTTTAGTTTTTAGTTTTCTTTCTTTTAATTTTAGTGTAAATCACCAATTCCCAATCTTTTTCACACTTCTTCATTGTAAATATCATTGTAAATATCATTGTAAATAACATTATAAATAAATAAAAGAGAACTTACTAAACAAGCTTCCATCGCTAGTCCCTCCCTGTGGATCACGACCCGCATAGCCACTTGCTATAGCGGTAGAATTGAGCACCCTGCACTATTGTCTTATTAAATCTGAAATTCTGTATTTCTGTGCAGGTAAAATCTCAATCAAAATTTTGGCGTCGTTGCCGGGGAGGGACGGTAAGTTATTCTCTAAAAAAAAAACTAATTATTGATTTATTTATTATTTTTGTTTGCAGGTTCGGAGAACAGGAAATCTAACAGCAGCAAAGGACATATAGCAACTCTGTGCCTCTGCCCTCGAAGGCAGAGCAGCAGAGCCTACTACAGAGCCGCGTTTGCGTGGCAATAGCCGCGTTTTCACGGCCTGTGTAGTTCACTACTCACTCTGTTTTCTGCAGGTTGCTGCAAATTGAAAGATTTGTTTACTGCTCTGTTAACTTTTCTCTGTGATCACCCTGCACACTGCTAATTAATTAACATTAACCTATTTGTTGAAAAAATAAAATTTTTTTAGACTCTTGCATCTTAGGGACGTGTCTATTTAATTTTTTAATTTCTGTTGAAGAGTGCTGGAGACAAGGTACGTTCGCATTGCATATAGACTAGGAAGCACCCTTGGCTGATTTACTGCTTTTGAGTGAATATTTGTCTATTGCTTTACACGTGCACTAAATTGACTTAAGGGCTTGTCCTATAAATAAGATAAGGTGGGGATTTCATCACCCTTCCTTGGACCACAAACAATCTCCTCACTCACTAACCCAAGCCTAACTAAAAATGAGTAGACGTTGGCCCTAGGGACATCTTGGACTTAATTAGGAGATTATCCTAAGGGGGAATGGTGTTGGAATTTGACTCCTGCCAAATCAGTGTCTAGGAAGGGGACTGAGGGCCGAAAGCCCGAAGATTGGTGGTTATTTAATTAAGGAACGACTTTGACGGAAAATCTCCCACAATCTTGCCCTGACCTGGCTGATTAACTTGTGGTCAAAGTCTGCATTATACCTCCCGTGGACAGTCTAACCAGTTAGGAGTCGTCTAGGTCATAGGTCTACCCTAACTTAGGTTAGAATTTTTTTCTTTTTTGTTTGCTTATTTGTTTGTTTTTTGTTTGTGTTTTTATTGTGTGATATGGCTTATAACAACAATTTTTCAATTTTAATAATAATCCATATTACACACCAACCTCTTTTTCGGATATTACCAACCCGGCATATCATAACTTTAACCAACCTAGTGTGCCGGAGTGGTCTTATCCGAATGAATATAACCCATGCCCCCCATCTTATGACCATAATTTCCACAACGATTTCAACTCTTCACAGAGTCCATGGGGATTCACCTCCCTCGAGTCTAATTTTCAACCAACTTGTCCTCCTTATCCATCTTGTCCACAATATTTCCAAGATTCATACTCAGATCCACCAGTTCAAAATAGAAAACCATCTATCTTGAAAATGATGAGTATGCAAGAGTCCAAGCAACAATGACCATCAATCTTGGACATGATGATGCGTGAGTCCAAGCAACAATCACAGAATCGACCGACTCACGATTTCATCACGATTATCACAACAACACTTCATCTTTTCAAGTCCAATCACAACAAAATGATGCACCAATCGACTATGAAAAGATGCTTGAAGCCATGACTCAGGCTAGAATCGCTCGTGATCATGAAATAGATATGATGGTTCAAACTTTACGTTCTCACTGTTCGGCCATTTCTGATGTCGCTAACCATTCTGTTAGAGCCGAAGAGTCAAGTTGCTTTGAAAACAAGATTCTATTTCAGTACAATCATTTAAACTTGCCCAAACTCCAATTTTTGAAAATGACATTGACAGTTTGGCAAGTTATTCATTTCCTGAAATAGAACTTGAGAATGACTATGATCCTGACCCTCAACTTGGTTATTCAATTTTACTTCCTGATTCAATAATGACTCCGGTGTCTTCACCTGATTTCAATTTTCTCGAGTCAACATTGGATCCTGTGCCAATTCATAACGAAATTGAATCACCCATCATTGATGATCATCATATTGAACTTGACAAATTTCATACTTTTGAAAGTCCTATTGACAAATTGGCCAGTTATCATTTTTATGATATTGAACTCAATGAGATATGTGACCTAGATTCTCAAATTTGTGCTCCAGTTCAAATTCTCGAATCAATATTGACTCCTGTTTTGCTACCTGATTTGAGTAATATTTTAGAGTCAGTGTTGATTCCCACACCTGTCATTCTTGAACTTGAATCACCAATATTAAGTCACATTCCATTGTGAGAAAATGATTGTGGACTTGAGTTTCAACTTCTTGATTTGGACCCACTTCTTGAACCAAGCTCGACTCCTGAACCCTTACTTGATTTAAGTTTCTTTCCTGAGTCGGTATTCGTTCCCGTACTTCTGACGTCCAAGTCAATCATTCCATCTTTTCACACTCCATTTTGGGACAAGGCGGTTGACACAATTGACTCTGAAAATAATTATGAAATTTGAAAATAAATGGGTTAGATTTTTTAATAAAAAATGTTCATACAGACATCATTTTAGTGGGTTATACAAGAGAGATTTCTGGTGGGTTCCTCCGAATTCCACAAAAAGTAGATTGAGCCGCATTCCGTGGACCAATTAGACCACCACCGGAACCACCACCTTGAGGTAACATCTGCCTTCCCTTTCTTCTTTTTCATGCATACATGCATTCATTCATACATTGAGGACAATGCATGAGATAGGTGTGGGGGAGGATTTACTAACATACTAACATAGTTAGATACTAACCCTAAAAAAATAAAAAAATTAAATTAAATTAAAAAAAAGGGACAATATTTTGACTTATCTTTTGAAAGAAATCTAAGTTAGTCTTAAGAATTAGGAAAATCATGATTAGGATTTCTAAAAACTTGGTCAAAATAAATAAATTGTTGAATTTTTAGGTATAGGATGAAAAATTGAATAAGTAATTAGTCTTGATTTTTACCTTAATGAAATGTGCATACCTAATACATTTACATATCTAGGATTCTAAGACAAAGACTCTTGTGCCCTATAAAAAATAAAAATTAAAAAAAAAGGAAAATTCACTGATTAAGCTGGATACATGTGCCTCAAGAAGCAAAGTATTCACGCCTAAAGGTGATTTTATAAATAAAGTCCTTAGTTTTGTGGCCTAGTTCATCGAATCCTTAAGTCCGTGGGGTGTTTTCTCACCCGGTACCCTAAAACCGACCAGTTTGGGAGCCACCGACTTAAGTTCGCTACATGGGTGGATTAGAAAGCCTAAGAAAACTAAGAAATATTACTTATATATGTACTAACACATCTAATAGTCAATTAGTTAGGTATGAGGGCCTCAAGAAGCCTTGATACTTATACGAAAGAAAATTAGATGAGTTATACATATTAAAAAAAAAGAAAAAAATAATAATAATAAAAAAAGGGCATGAGAGTCCAAGTTAAGAAATTCCTAGTAAAGATTCACAAGGATGCATATGACTTTTTGGTAATGAAAAAGACTATACAAAAATTCAATTTTGATTCTTACCTAAAATGGATAACAATTTATTATATAAAGACTAAGTTTAAGAATGAATAAAAATGATAATCCTAAAAACTTATAGACTACTTAGTTTCTTCAAACATATTTCAAATATTTTCTTTTTATGGATTTTGTGGGTGTAATCCACTGAAAACCCTCACGAGACAACACTCGTCCTCTAGGGTAACCTAGGGGTTTAACGGCTTGTTGCACGTGCTAAGTGCAACCGTGATGCCTACAAAAGTGAGTTAGGATAGATTAGTTTTTCTTTTCTTTTTGATTTTTACTCGAGGACGAGCAAAAAGATAAGTGTGGGGGTGTGATAGGTAGTAAAAATGCATATTTATCATTACATTTACTATCACATTTTCATATTTATTCCTACAATTATGCACTATTACTAATGTTTTATTATTTAATGTGTGCAGGCATTGAGTAATTAATTAAATAAAGAATAAAGCCTAAATGAAGCCCAGAAGCCCCAAAAAGCCCATATGCAAGCCCATGTGCAAAATTTACAATTACTAAAGAAGAGGAAAGGGATAGACTTCTAATAAACCCTAATTGCTTGCAGAACAAGGCTAGAGATAAGGGGAGAAGAGTGCAAAGATTACAAAATCATTTTAAAAGATTTGGAAGATTTGGATTTAGGGTAACTTGCTTCCCAAGTTATCCCGAATTTTCAAAATAAAGAGTCGGTAGGCCAGATCTAAAAGGATATACCCAGATGGACGGACCAGAGGAGGCCACGCGCGAAAGCGCGTGGCCAGATGCCACAGAGTGGCCGCGAAAACGCGGCCATAGCCGCGTTTCCGCGACAATCCAGATAAGGGTGACGTTCAGTTTTCGTCGAGGAGTCGTACCGGGACTCTACTTCTTCCATCTCCTATAAATATCCCTGCAGAGCAACAGAGAAGGGCGAACAGTGGAGTACAGAAATAAATTTAGGGTTTTCTTAGGCTAAATTTTTAGATTGTAACTTAGGTTTTTTTAAGTTTTCTTTATGTAATTCTTTTTTACTTTTTCTTTATGTAACTGAGAGGAGAGACGAGTTTCATGGAGGAAGGAGATCAAGCTTGTACTGAGGTGACATTGGTGTAAGTAAGTCTTTTCTTCCATTGTTATAAGAACCAAATCGAAGTTTCTGTTTCTTCTTTACTCTTGTTTTTGTTTATTTTCCTCTGATGACTTGCAATCCAAGAGAATCTGATAGCTTCAAGACTGCTTAGCCGTTGAAGTGCCCTTGATGGCCTATGGTGATGAACAAACCTTCTCTTGCTAGTATAGTTTGTCCTTTTTATTCGTAGTGTAGATCGAGAAGGGGGAAGATCCTATACGCCATGCTTGATTGCCTTCAAAGACAAGGTAAGTCGTCGCAACGGTTCCAAGGTAAGCAGACGCCAAAGAGGTAAGTAAGTTTTTAGTTTTTAGTTTTCTTTCTTTTAATTTTAGTGTAAATCACCAATTCCCAATCTTTTTCACACTTCTTCATTGTAAATATCATTGTAAATATCATTGTAAATAACATTATAAATAAATAAAAGAGAACTTACTAAACAAGCTTCCATCGCTAGTCCCTCCCTGTGGATTACGACCCGCATAGCCACTTGCTATAGCGGTAGAATTGAGTACCCTGCACTACTGTTTTATTAAATCTGAAATTCTGTATTTCTATGCAGGTAAAATCTCAATCAGTAATTAATGATAATATTTTCTTTGATTATCCTGTGAGTGTTGGATTGTTTGAATCCGTTACGGATAGCTCTCTGCACATGCCTTTATATAAACTAAGTGCATCCGGTACACCCGTGGAATCTATAGAAGGGACCGTTTTAGTGATCCCTCCATCCAAAGAAGGTCAGTTACCAATAATATTCGGTAAAGCCCAACCACGAGGGTTTACAGCCGCAGATTCAAGTTCAAACTCAAACACCTTATAATTTTTCCATTATGCGCGACCAGCACACCGAATGATGAGGAAAATGGGATACAACCTGCAGCATGGGAAGGGCCTGAATTTCAAAAAAGGAAGACATGATTTTCTGCACAACTTCGTGCCAAGAGGGAAACCAGCAAATTACTATGATAACACACGCAGGGGGTTGGGATACGTTACACCTACACCACCAGCAGCGGTTCAGTCCAAGGATGACAAACCGATCCCGTCACACTTTGCCTCTTCCTCCGAATGGGACTCAGATGTCAGTGTAGGAATGATGTTCGAGAATCTTACTGTTAATATGACTTCAAGCAGTCAATTGGAGCCAATGGAAGCTACAGATGAGGAACCATGGGCTCAGCAATTAGATCTCCAATGGGAAAAGCGATTCGAACAGCGTGAACCACCTACTGAAGACAAGGTGATCCAGGTCAACTTGGGTAGTCAAGATCACCCTAAACCCATCTTTTTAAGTGAAAGCTTATCACTTATGGAAAAAGAAGAATTAATAGTACTCGTAAAGGAGTATATAGATGTCTTTGCATGGAACTACGAGGACATGCCCAGACTTGATCCACAAGTAGCCATGCATCGTCTGAACATCAACCCTGACGCCAAGCCGGTCAAGCAGCAGCAACGTCGGTTTCGTCTGAACATTATTGAGGCTATTGAAGTCGAAGTTCATAAGCTCATTGCATGTGGCTTCATACGAGAGGAACAACATCCATATTGGTTGCTAATATCGTTCCCGTCCTCAAGAAGAATGGGAAAATACGGATCTGCATCGACTACCGTGATCTCAATACAGCTTGTCCTAAAGATGAATTCTCACTACCCATCACCGATGTCATGATTGACAATACCTGTGGATTTAAAAGAATGTCTTTCATGGACGGCTTTTCAAGGTACAATCAGATTAAGATGTATCCAGTGGACGAGAAGCAAACTTCATTCCGGACGCCATTGGGGGTATACTGCTACACCGTGATGCCCTTCGGGTTAAAGAACACGGGAGCAACCTATCAGCGGGCAATGAACACAATTTTTCACGATCATCTCTGAAAAACGGTAGAATACTATGTCGACGACATTGTTGTCAAAAGCCGTAATAAGAATGACCATCTTCGTGACTTGAGAACGATGTTCGACATAATGCGGGCTCATTAACTAAAAGTGAATCCGACAAAATCCTTCTTGGGAGTTTCGAGTGGCAAGTTCCTTGTGTTTATCATTACATCAAAAGGAATTCATTTTGACCCAGACAAAGTCAAAGCCATTCAGAGCATGCATCCACCTAGGAATCTCAAAGAACTTAGAGGCTTACAAGGTAGACTGGCTTATATCAGAAGATTCATCGCAAATCTCTCGGGCCTCTGTCAACCGTTCACCCGACTCATGAAAAAGGGTGTTTCCTTTGTATGGGATCAAGCTTGTCAGGAAGCTTACAAGGATATCAAGAGATATCTCACAAAACCTCCAGTCTTAGTAGCTCCCACATCAGGGAAACCGTTCTTGCTTTATGTTAAAGCTATGGACCATTCTCTTGGTGCCCTGCTTGCTTAAAAAGACGACAATGTTCACGAACAGGCTATTTATTATCTGAGCAGGACTCTGATAGGGGCGGAATCTCGCTATAATCCTATTGAGAAGGAGTGCTTAGCTCTTGTCTTTGTCGTTCAGAAGACACGACATTATTTGGTCGGCCAAACCATACATGTCATTTCCAGAGTGAATCCATTGCGTCTTCTCATGACGAAGCCAGGATCATTGAATTCAAGATTAGCTAAGTGGGCGCTTCTTTTGTCTCAATACGACATGCTCTTTATCCCTCAGAAGGCAGTTAAAGGCCAGGCACTTCATGAAGATATTCCAGATGAAATCTTCAAATCCAATGTAACTTCAGATGATGAAGTTTGGCAGATGTTCTTCGATGGAGCATCACGAATAGGTCCTAAAGGCAGGATCATTGCCGGCATGGGGGTTGTGTTTATCTCTCCACAAAATCATGTCCTTCCTAGAGCATTTTCTCTGACGGAATCATGCTCCAACAATGTGGTAGAATACATGCTCTACTTATTGGTCTTCAGCTCGCCCACGAAATGGGAGTACGCTACCTTGAAGCTTACAGCGATTCAAAACTGATTATCAATCAGGTTAAAGGCGAATATGAGGTCCGTCACAAGGATTTGGTACCTTATTATCACACAGTCATCAAAATGGCTAATCTGTTTGATGGCTTTTACATCGGGCACGTATCTCGATCTCAGAATACTAAGGCGGATGCTCTTCTGCATTAGCAACAACACTAGCCTTGCCAGTCGACACCGAGTATCACCTTACAGTGGTGACTCGACACCTTGTCTGCTCTAAACATATGTTAAGAACCAGAGAGGTCTATAATATCTCGATGGATCTTGAACCAAGAGATTGGCGATTTCCTTTCATTGACTATGCTCTACATGGTCTGCTGCCAGACAATCCTAAAGAAGCGGCATCTATCATACGAATTTTTACTATGACCCAACTCTGAAGACACTTTACCGTCGTTCATACGACGGTATCCTACTCCGTTGCCTTTCTAATTCAGAGGCACTGGAAGTGCTCAAAGAAGCACACGGCAGCATATGCGGAGCTCATCAGCCAGGTCTGAAACTTAAAGACCGATTGCACAGGCTTGGATATTATTGGCCAATCATGATAGCTGATGCCATCCAATATACACGAAGGTGTAAAGCATGCCAAATCCTTGCAGACTTCATATATCAGCCCTCAGAGTTGCTCCATCCAACTGTTGCTTCATGGCCATTCGAAGCATGGGGAATCGATGTCGTAGGGCCAGTCAGCCCTTCTTCGATAAAAGGACACCGGTTTATCCTAGCGATAACCGATTACTTTTCAAAGTGGGCAGAAGCTATACCACTAGTGGAAGTTAAAACTTCTAACGTGGTTAATTTCATCAAACACCATGTCATCCATCGATTTGGTGTCCCTAGGCGGATCATCCATGATAACAGTCCCCAGTTCATAAGCCAGGTATTCTATCGATTCTGCGATAAGTACCGAATTTAGAATGTGGCTTCAACTGCCTATAATCCTACCGCTAATGGCTTGGCGGAAGCATTCAACAAGACAATCATTAAGTTACTCAAAAAGTTCATTTTCTCGAATAAGCGAGATTGGAATGAGAAGCTTAGTGAATGTCTTTGAGCCTACCGAACCACGGTTCGGACCCCGACAGGCAATACGCCTTTTTGCCTGGTATACGGGTGTAAAGCAGTCATACCGTTAGAAATCCAGATGCCATCATTACGAGTCGCTCTGATCACTAAGATCACACCATAGGACAATGATCGGTTGCGTCTTCAAGAGCTCGAAGCCTTAGATGAGAAGCGGTTGCAAGCTCAGCAACACATTGAGTTGTATCAAGCTCGGATCTCAAAAGCCTTCAATAAGAAGGTCAAACAAAGAGTCTTTCAGAAAGGAGATTTGGTTTTAGCCGTCACGACCGATGATCATGACGCACAAAACTAAAGGCAAATTTCAACCCAAATGGGAAGGACCGTTTGTAATAGAAACAGTCTATTCAAATGGAGCATATCGCCTTATGACTTCAGATGGTGATTTACTCAGACGCCGATCAACGGCAGGTTCTTAAGAAGTATTATCCTTGATAAGGACCCTTCCCATGATCAAGTTAACATTACACCTCTGATCAAGACCTTCAAATCCGAGATATGCAGAAGGAGCGCCCCTCTCTTTCTATAAACGAGATCATACGACTGTAAACCTGTATAGAGCCGATCGTATATTGGCTGTCTCAAAGAAGAATCAAGGTTACAAAAATAGTAATCAGATAATCTGACACCTCTAACGGTTAAGGATAAAGGAAAATGTTGGCTTTTAAGCCCAACATAAGTCCTTGACAACTCATCATGCTGAGGGGAATAGCATGGCTAGCCTGACTCAAACGGTAGTTGGTAAAGGCATATCAAATCCATTGACAGCTGAGGATTTGCTAAAATTCTAAGGGACCTGTTCCCATTTGATCCCCTCTCTAAAATCACTTGCCAATTCTCATCCATGGAATGGTAAGACCATATATAAAGAACGCCGAATTCCTACGAAGTTTTTTTTGTCACATTAACATTACACCTCTGACATATGATCTTTTATGGGATTCACTTCTGAGCTCCCCAGCGAGTTTCCGAGTCCCACTCAGTTTCTAGTGGACTTTTCTTTTTGTCAAGTTAATATTACACCTCTGACAAATTGCTTTATGAATTCCTACAAAGTTCTTTTTTGTCACGTTAACATTACACCTCTGACATATGATCTTCTATGGGATTCACTTCCTAGCTCCCTAGCGAGTTTCCGAGTCCCACTCAGTTTGTAGTGGACTTTTCTTTTTGTCAAGTTAACATTACACCTCTGACAAATTGCTTTACGAATTCCTACAAAGTTCTTTTTGTCACGTTAACATTACACCTCTGACATATGATCTTTTAAGGGATTCACTTCCTAGCTTCCTAGCGAGTTTTCGAGTCCCACTCAGTTTCTAGTGGACTTTTCTTTTTGTCAAGTTAACATTACACCTCTGACAAATTGCTTTACGAATTCCTATGAAGTTCTTTTTGTCACGTTAACATTACACCTCTGACATATGATCTTTTATGGGATTCACTTCCTAGCTCCCCAGCGAGTTTCCAATTTCCACTCAGTTTCTAGTGGACTTTTCTTTTTGTCAAGTTAACATTACACCTCTGACAAATTGCTTTACGAATTCCTACGAAGTTCTTTTTGTCACGTTAACATTACACCTCTGACATATGATCTTTTATGGGATTCACTTCCTAGCTCCCCTGCGAGTTTTCCAGTCCCACTTAGTTTCTAGTGGACTTTTCTTTTTGTCAAGTTAACATTACACTGCTGACAAATTGCTTTACGAATTCCTACGAAGTTCTTTTTGTCACGTTAACATTACACCTCTGACATATGATCTTTTATGGGATTCACTTCCTAGATTCCCAGCGAATTTCTGAGTCCCACTCAGTCTTTAGTGGACTTTTCTGGTTGTCACGTTAATAATATACCTCTGACAATTCCTTCCAAATCTCATACAAATTTTGAGCTTGGTGGCTTCTCAATCGGTTACGTCCCTGCGACCTCTGAACCGACAGATAGCCAAGTCTCATCTTTTAGTCCAGTAAGGACTATTTTCTCAAATGTGTAACTGATTCTCTCAGCTTGTCACCGTTGATTGGATTAGTTATATCGTTATTCCGTTTCCTGTTAGAGGACTGCAATACAACTTGAAAGCAGGCATTGAAAGTTCAAAAGATAAAACAAGTTAGAAATGCAACAGGGGAGTCAAATAAAATCACTTTTTATTGATTCCAAAAGAGGGATACATGAATGATTACAAGCTACGATGGCGCTTCATAGGACTTGATCCGTTCTTCAAGAGTGGCCAGCCTAGTCTTCCTCTCTTCAGCAGCCCTGATAAGCGCCTGTGACCTCAACTCGGCCTCATTAAAGCTCGCTGTCTGGGCCAAGCGAGCTTCAATTTCAACCAAAGTGGCCCTCTGCGCTAGCTCCTGCCGCAAAACTTCATCATTCTAGGCCTTAAGCCGCTCAAGCCGAGCAATCTCTTCAAGACGCACCGATTCAGCCTTGGACAAAAGAAGATTAGCCTTCCTGATCATTTCCTTGGCCTTCTCAATTTTATCCTCAGTGTCAAAAGAGCACTGCTAGAAGCATCTATGGCATCTCCGAGCTCTACTTTCCTTGTCTCGAAGGATTTCAAGTCAAAAGAAATTGCCTTAGCGGCTTCTTGAGAGGCAAGATGAGCTTCATGCATTTGAGCAGTAAGGTGCGCAAGCTGTTCGTTAACTAAAGACTCTAGATTTGAATGACTAAGACGACGCCATTCGTCCATATCCCTCTCAAGTCTGTCCACCAGAAGCTCAATTGTGGCAGCCTGATTATCCCCTCCAAAGTCTCGAATGCTGTCAATACTTCGGGAGAGGACCACCTTTAAAGTAGAAAATGAGGTAGTCGAGCCCTTCAAGACCAAAGCAATGGAACGCTTTAAGCCTTTATAAAAGCTGTCGACTGACTTAGCCACGAATTCGTTCTCGGCCTCAACTACGCCCAGTGAACGAACAGCTTCTAAAGACAAAGCTTCCACCGGTTTCACTGACATTACTGTGGAAGGAATAATAGAAGCACTGGCTGGAATAATATGAGGGATCGTCGGTGATCTCAGAGGAGTCCTTATTGAAACCAGTACACTAGTCACAACTGAAGTAGGGCTAGTAACTATTTTTGGGAGAGCTGGCTTGACCACCAGTGTTGGAGAAGTAGGACTGGTAATCATCTTCAGCTCCGCGCTGGGCAAGATAGGCGACACTGGCAAAACCAATGGCACCTCACTTACCAATATAGTTGGAAGGGAGGTTGGTTCCGTGACTACTGTTCCCTCGATTCCCTTTCCTCTGGCCGGTTCAGGCTGATAAGAGGGCAACCCGTGATACAAAGCATCCAACTCGGCAGCATCCGCCGCGGTCGAAGTACTTACTTCACCCCTGGTTCCCTCAGGAAGATTAGTTGGCTCTCTTGAAGTCGATGCACCCAGAGGTGGAACACCTGTAGCAAGATTCTGTTTAAGCAAGGCGTAATGAATATCACGAGAAGAATTACTTATAAAGGTCAAAGCACTACCCAAAGATGATATCGCCTCAACTGCCATGGCCGCAGTCTCTCTCCAAACTTCCTCGACAGCGGCATAAGCCCCCTTAGGCTCCATAGGAAAATCTTTGGCAGAGTCAACACGAACGGCCGGCCCACCTTCGCTCGCCGAATCCTCAGTGGTCCACCCAAAAGAGCTGGAGGCCATAGGGCTTCCTTTTGAAGTCCCAGCACCTAAAGGACCTACATCGGCAGCATCACCTCCAGATTCTTCCGAGACGGCAAAATAGCTAGCCTCATCGCCTTCTTTATAAGTGAACAGGGGATCATAATGTTCCCCCTGTTCTCTCGCAGCCTCAGCTCTCGGGTCTCTCACCGCTTAAGTTCCTGAATCATGAAGTAAACAATGAGCTGTATGGAATATATAAGAGTGTATTGCAAGGATGGAGTTGATCTTACTCGAGTCAGAACAGCTTTACCAGCGGTCTGCCTAGGAGCCGACAACTTAATGACTAATGGATTAGAAGGAAGAGGCACTGCAGATGATTCGCCCTCTGTAATAACGTAGGAGCGTAGCGACGAGGCTTCTTCACTACCCTCTTCCTACGAGATCCAGCCTCCTGCTTTGCTTGAAGTGGACATTAGGATCTTCTTCCTCCACTTCTTCCACATCAACAAGTTCCACGGGGGTTGTACCTACCCCACCAGAAGCAGCTGCTGGAGCCTCAGCACCTGTATCCGTTTCAGAGCGGGGACTTCCTGCATCCGAGGCTTCGCTATCATCAACAGCAATGAATTCCCTGAGGCCTGAAACGTGGACCCTCTTACCCTCGCTCTTTGAAATCACCTAGAGGGGGGTGAATAGGTGATGGCTATATGTAAATGGCACAAATGCGGAATTTAAAATTCAACTAACACAATTAGCTCAAATAAAAGACTTGCAATAAATGAAGCAATCAATAGTGCAAGAATTAAGGAGTTTAGAGTTTAGAGAGATTTGAGCAAACGCAAACACGCAGATATGTTTCCGAGGTTCGAGCCACGCTCTACGTCCCCGCCTTCACACTTGAAGGATTTCCACTATTGAAGATCCCACTGGATCACCAATACAAGGACACACTTGTCCTATCTCTCGTGATGCCGCAACACCACCCGGAGCACACTAGCTCGCTTGAGGCCGATGCCTCTACAACTTCACTCAAGAAGAAAATGATCACACTTGATCAAAAATTCGCTCACTTGCACAATCCTAGAACCAATATGTAGATGAGGAATTATGGGATTGTGTAGTGCAAAAGCTAGAGAGAAGTAGAGGTAAAGACTTCAAATGGGTGTCTAGAAATTTAGGGCTTTTGGAGAGAAAATCTTTTCTAAATGAAAGCCTTTTGAAAACTTGTAAATCTTTTGAAAATCTCCTGTAAAAATGTTCTTAATGGTTGTTTTATCATGTTGAAGTGACCTCCTATTTATAGGGGTCAAAAACAGCTTCAGAGATCCGTTTGGATCAAATCCCAAAAGAAAAACTGTCAGAAAATAGAGCTGTTGGAGTCTGTCAGAAGTTCTGACAGCAGCCGGTCGACCGGGCCGGTCGACCGCCAACGGTCAAAAATCCGACCGTTGGGGATCAGCGGTCGACCGTCCCGGTCGACCCAATCTACCCGAGAGCACTGCAGAGTGCTCGGTCGACCCGAGCAGTCGGCCGACGTACACACATGCACAGCGTGCACGTCGGTCGACCGGTACGGTCGACCGGTTTCTGTCAGTTCTGAAAAATCAGAACTTCCAGAAACCAAAAACCTGGGTTTTGGATTTTGGTCTAGGGTTTGAATGTTTTGGGCCTTGAAAAACATAGAGTATGAGCATATGTCATAACTCTATTATGTTAAAACATTTTGATAAATACCCGTTTGATAAAAGCTTGTTTTGTCCAAAAATTGTTTTTCCAAAACTTAAAGTTTCTAAACTTATTTCCAAAAACATGTTAACTTTAAATCTAGATTGGAAATAGAATTTGAAACTCTTTTTGAAGTCATGAACCAAAGTAAAGTGTGTGTGTAAGTGGTAATCCCATAACTCTACTTCTAACATCTAGGTTTTGACAAAATATCTAAAATAAAGATCAAAATACAAATCTTGGAGTTTCTTCATAGTCTTGATCTTGACTTGGTCTTTTCTTTAAGATCTTGATTCCGAAGCTTCCTATTGTGCTTGGCTTGGGAATGCAAATCTTTTGGCGGCATCCAAACTTTTGAGTCTTGATTGTGGAGCCGTCAAATCAACCTGTTTAACCTGAAATTCTTTTAAACAAA
Source organism: Agave tequilana (assembly GCA_038442645.1). Taxonomy (NCBI): domain Eukaryota; kingdom Viridiplantae; phylum Streptophyta; class Magnoliopsida; order Asparagales; family Asparagaceae; genus Agave; species Agave tequilana. The sequence goes on along the minus strand of JAVJIF010002043.1, from coordinate 421,302 downwards.
ACTTGTTAAATATATAACTAGATATGGTTTGTTATCATCAAAATATCCATCAAGATATAGGGCTAATGGCCTTTGGGCCAACAATCTCCCCCTTTTTGATGATGACAAAACATATTTAGTTATCACAAATATTTTGGGTAGAGAATTCAAATGAAGCTCCCCCTCAACACATGCATATAATAAAATCATACTCAGGCATAGATAAATATGGCAAATGATAAATGATAAACATCAAGTGATAATACACATGTCCATGCCAACAATTTTCATGTCATAAATAAGGATGAAAACATGATTTCATATATGACATAAAGAAACGATACATATAAGGAAAAGATACATGTCCACAGAACATAACAGAAATACATGTCCAAACAAAAGCAAAACACAAAATATGTCTCTCAACAAATAACTCTCCCCTTTTTGACATCATCAAATAAGGGGAGGTCACTCTCATCACTTGGCACTAGCAGCATCGTCGTCCTCATCGTCTTCCTCATCTTCCTCGTCCTCAGACGAACTCTCTGCAGCATCCATCTTCTTGTCACCATCATCGTCTTCCTCCGAAGAAGAAGAAGAAGAAGAAGAAGCTGCCACCTCCTCTGGATCAATGCCGTCAACTTTAGTCCGAGGTGGAGGAACAGATGAACGAGCGTTGGTGGAAAATGGAGGGCCAGTGGAGGGAAGTGGACGAGCAATGGAAGTGGGATCAGGACAAGCATGTCGAATTTCGCAAAGAGTGCCTCAAATTGCGTATCCATGAATCTCATGGAGTCAGCAAAATAGGACATATCATTACGAATTCCTTGGATACGTGAGTCCATCACCGCACGAGAATCTGCCTCGCGCTGGAATCGTGTGTCCATCTCTGCACGAAGCGCTGCATCACGCTGCTCAATCCAAGCCTGGCGTGTCTCGAACTGAGAGCGTACCTCTGAGGAGATAAGAGCCTGAAGGTCTGGAGGTAAAACAGGGGCAGAAGCAGATGATGTCCCTGGGGCCGAAGAAGACCCTGGGGCAGAAGATGATCCTGGAGCAGCAGGAGGAACAGGAGGTTGCTCAGGAGCGTGTCGACGCAACTGGGCTTCCATCCTCTTCAAGAGAACTCCGTCAATGTTTATTAGAGGATCATCAGGAGACTCAGATGAGAGATCAAAATTTAGAGCTTTAAGAAGATGTGTAATCAACATGCCATAGGGCAAGCTCCTACCCGACATGCGAATCTGGTCGGATGCCATATGAGAAGCTATGATACGGGGAACATTTATCTTAATGCCTCGCAGAAGGCAATAGATGATCAATGGAACAGGACCCCTAGCATGGCTGTACTCACCAGATTTAGGGACAATGTTATAGAAAATGATTTTGGAAAGGACCAGAGATGTGAGGGTGAATCTACTCACAACTTCATTCCTCACCAAACCAGGATTGTTATCCCCGTGGATCAAAGTGGATGCGGTGAGCGCAGACTCACCCTCCGGAAACTCAAAATCATGAAGGTCATGAAAGTAGACATCAGCTCCACCAGTGGAGAGATGTAGAATGTCAGCAAACTGACCAATGCTAAGGTCAATGTCCCTACCTAGGACTCTAGAAAAGATACGGTTTCCATCAAAAGAGAAATTAGTATAGAAATAGGGAACGAGAGATGTATAGACTTGTTCTTTGATGGTCAAGAAATCATTTAAGGAGTTGTTTTGCAGGATTTGGGGAATGTCCAAGTGTTCAAAATCTTGTATAACAACATATCTCCCCGAATTGATGTTCCTCTTGGAAAGATTAATGAACCGATTTTCAGCAACCTCATTAATGAAAGGTCGTTTGGGCTTGGGGACATATGAAGAGGGTTGAGCAACAGATTTACCCTTTTCAGACCTAGTTCTTTTAGACATTTTTGAATAAAAAATGATTTTTAGGTCAAAGTGGTTTAGGGCTTGATCTAAGAACTTAGAGACCTAAAATCTTGACAATAGGAAGTAGATCTTAAAGCTAGATGTAAAGAACAGAAGTAAAAATCGGATTTTTACCTGGGAACTGAAGAACAAAACCCTAGAACAGAAAAATCTGAAATACTTCGAATCCAGTGGAGAGGAAGTCCTGAAATCGAAGATTCAGCACTTGAAGATGGAAATAGAAGTGGGTTTTGAAAGGATTTGGAAATGGTTGAGAGATTAGAGATTTAGGGAAAATTTTGAGGAGAGGGGACGTTGGGTTCATCGGCTGTGAGTGTGAGAGAGAGAGAGAGAAAAAGTCAAATAAATAGCAGTTTTAGGGCAAAATCTGACTCACAGTCGACCGGGTCGGTCGACCCGAAAAACCTGAGAGCTCAGAACTCAGAGCGGTCGACCGGGTCGGTCGACCCAGAAAACCCGAGAACTCTGAACTCGGCGCGGTCGACCGTACGGGTCGACCGACGACAGAGAGCAAAAATTGTTCTCTTTCAGGCAATGTTGGTCGACCGAGAATAGGGCCGGTCGGCCGGCGCTGCCCAAAAAACTAAGAACAGAAAGAGCTCCCAAAAAAATTTTTAAGTAAATTTATTTTACAATTAAATAGGGTATATATAACATACAAAAATACAACAGTATTTTTAAATCTTCATAAGGTTATCATGTCAACCAAAATATTCACACAAGATCTTTTATTTGATTTTCATACAAAAACAAAGTTTTAGAGATGTTGAAGCCGAATACCCGGTGACGGGTTCTGAACTTCATCCTCATGATTCCTCTAGATATGAGTTGAGATGCGCAATTGCCATCTCTAAGGTATTTGCTCAAATATGAAATTTTACAAAATTTATTTCTTAGTTTTGAAAATACATTGTGTATATATAAATAAGTTAGTCTAGTCATGGCATGTGGACATACAATGGACATGGTATAAAAGACAAGATATTAAAACATGGCATATACACAAACATGATAGGGATGTAAGTTTATACTAGCATATATCAATGAAGCGTAAAAATAGACTAACAATCCTATACATGTGTATATATATAACCATATAAAAACTTTTAAATGGAGAAGTTACCAAGCATGGGCAATCTCCAAAATAGGTGCCTCCATGATAGCGATGCAAATGCGATGTGTTCTTTGAGCTTAGTTGCATCCACCACCCGGGCACCGTCTCCCCCTAAGTCTTGGAGGAAGAAGATCCACCTGCATCATCTAAATTTGGTGGGTCTCTTGGTACCCATATCTTTTTGGGTCCTTTAGGATTAGTACCGGGACGAACCCAAACAAATTTATTATGCACATTATTTTTAGCAAAACAAACTTTTCCAAATGGCCTTTGCGGCCACAATGCATGCAAATGTAAATTCTACCACTACCATACATGTATGCATGTTTATGTGTGTGTGCATGTTTCCGTGCATGTGCATGGTGAGTATGTTTCCCTTGGGTTACTCCCTTAGGAAACCTAGATGCAATTTTCTTTAAATCAAAAGCATAAATTTTAAGAGTAGAGTCTAACACTTCAACCCGTTTTTGAATCTCTACAAATTCATTTTTATTACAAGAAACCATGGGGGTTTTTCCTTTATGAGCCAATTTATATTTATCAAAGTCACCTTTTAATTTTTCAAAAGCACTAGATAAAACATTTTTCTCACTAAGACAAGTATCAAGTTTATTCTTTAAAACATCATTTTCCTTTTTCAATTTTTTATTATGAGATTGAGAGATCTCATATCTATGTTGTAACTCTTCGAAAAAATGAGCAAGTTCATCCATGGTAAGATCATCATCTTCTAAAGTGTTATCAAGGGTTACCTTAGAAGAATTGTCTCCTTGTGCCATGAAGCACATGTGAGCGGCGTCGTGCTCCTCTTCGGATTCCGACTCCGTATCATCCCATGTGGCTACCATAGCCTTCTTCTTCCTTGGTACATGCTTGGAGGTAGTAGCTTGGAGAGCGGGGCAATCCGCTATGAGATGTCCGGTCTTCTTGCAATGGAAGTAAGGACCGGGTTCTTCTCTCTTCTTTTCAAACCTTCCTTGAGGTTTCCCTCTTCGGAAGTTGCTTTGCCTCCCTTTCCTGTAAAACATTTTGCCTACCTTCCGGATGAGCATGGCAAAATCTTCATCGCAATCATCCGATGAATCATCCTCTTCATGGATGGTTGGAGTGGCTTTGAAGGCGAGGGCTTTCTTCTTCGGCGCCTCCCTTTCTTCTCGAACCTTCATTTCCATCTCATGCGTCTTGAGATTTCCAATGAAGCCGGAGAAGTCCATCTCCTCCCGATCGTTGAGTTCCTTGAGGGTAGTAGCTTTTACTTCCCATGCCTTGGGAAGAGCTCTAATGACCTTGCAAATCTTTTGGTCATTATCGATTGCGTCACCTAGAGAAGATAAAGCATTAGTGATCTTGGTGAAACGCGTGAGCATGTCATCAATGCTCTCATTATCAAACATGTAAAAATTCTCATATTGAGAACGTAACAAGTCAATCTTGGATCTTTTGACTTGTGACGTTCCCTCATGAGTCACAATAAGAATATTCCAAACTTCAAATGCAGATTTGCAATTTATGATGCGTGATAAGTCGTCCTCATTTAAGGCTTGGGTTAATGCATATTGGGCTCTAGCATTAGCTTCATAATCCTTGGAAGTATCCTCGGACCATGAGCTCTCATCGGTGAGGGGTTCAATAAATTCTTTAGTAATGGACCTAGCAACCCTAACTCCTAGGGATTTAAGGAAGAGGTTCATCTTGACTTTCCATATGGGAAAGTTCAAGCCATCAAACTTAGGTGGGGACTTGATGCTAGAAAAGTCAAGAGATGCCATGGATGAATAGTATAAAGCACAATAAATGAAGAATGCAACAAATATAGCCAAAATAACAAGGATCTCCCTAAGGTTGTTATACCAAATTGTAGGGTTAGGCTCTGATACCAATTGAAATCACCTAGAGGGGGGGTGAATAGGTGATGGCTATATGTAAATGGCACAAATGCGGAATTTAAAATTCAACTAACACAATTAGCTCAAATAAAAGACTTGCAATAAATGAAGCAATCAATAGTGCAAGAATTAAGGAGTTTAGAGTTTAGAGAGATTTGAGCAAACGCAAACACGCAGATATGTTTCCGAGGTTCGAGCCACGCTCTACGTCCCCGCCTTCACACTTGAAGGATTTCCACTATTGAAGATCCCACTGGATCACCAATACAAGGACACACTTGTCCTATCTCTCGTGATGCCGCAACACCACTCGGAGCACACTAGCTCGCTTGAGGCCGATGCCTCTACAACTTCACTCAAGAAGAAAATGATCACACTTGATCAAAAATTCGCTCACTTGCATAATCTTAGAACCAATATGTAGATGAGGAATTATGGGATTGTGTAGTGCAAAAGCTAGAGAGAAGTAGAGGTAAAGACTTCAAATGGGTGTCTAGAAATTTAGGGCTTTTGGAGAGAAAATCTTTTCTAAATGAAAGCCTTTTGAAAACTTGTAAATCTTTTGAAAATCTCTTGTAAAAATGTTCTTAATGGTTGTTTTATCATGTTGAAGTGACCTCCTATTTATAGGGGTCAAAAACAGCTTCAGAGATCCGTTTGGATCAAATCACAAAAGAAAACTGTCAGAAAATAGAGCTGTTGGAGTCTGTCAGAAGTTCTGACAGCAGCCGGTCGACCGCCAACGGTCAAAAATCCGACCGTTGGGGATCAGCGGTCGACCGTCCCGGTCGACCCAATCTACCCGAGAGCACTGCAGAGTGCTCGGTCGACCCGAGCGGTCGGCCGACGTACACACATGCACAGCGTGCACGTCGGTCGACCGGTACGGTCGACCGGTTTCTGTCAGTTCTGAAAAATCAGAACTTCCAGAAACCAGAAACCTGGGTTTTGGATTTTGGTCTAGGGTTTGAATGTTTTGGGCCTTGAAAAACATAGAGTATGAGCATATGTCATAACTCTATTATGTTAAAACATTTTGATAAATACCCGTTTGATAAAAGCTTGTTTTGTCCAAAAAATGTTTTTCCAAAACTTTAAGTTTCTAAACTTATTTCCAAAAACATGTTAACTTTAAATCTAGATTGGAAATAGAATTTGAAACTCTTTTTGAAGTCATGAACCAAAGTAAAGTGTGTGTGTGTAAGTGGTAATCCCATAACTCTACTTCTAACATCTAGGTTTTGACAAAATATCTAAAATAAAGATCAAAATACAAATCTTGGAGTTTCTTCATAGTCTTGATCTTGACTTGGTCTTTTCTTTAAGATCTTGATTCCGAAGCTTCCTATTGTGCTTGGCTTGGGAATGCAAATCTTTTGGCGGCATCCAAACTTGTGAGTCTTGATTGTGGAGCCGTCAAATCAACCTGTTTAACCTGAAATTCTTTTAAACAAAACTTGTTAAATATATAACTAGATATGGTTTGTTATCATCAAAATATCCATCAAGATATAGGGCTAATGGCCTTTGGGCCAACAATCTCCCCCTTTTTGATGATGACAAAACATATTTAGTTATCACAAATATTTTGGGTAGAGACTTCAAATGAAGCTCCCCCTCAACACATGCATATAATAAAAATCATACTCAGGCATAGATAAATATGGAAAATGATAAATGATAAACATCAAGTGATAATACACATGTCCATGCCAACAATTTTCATGTCATAAATAAGGATGAAAACATGATTTCATATATGACATGAAGAAACGATACATATAAGGAAAAGATACATGTCCACAGAACATAACAGAAATACATGTCCAAACAAAAGCAAAACACAAAATATGTCTCTCAACAAATAACTCTCCCCCTTTTTGACATCATCAAATAAGGGGAGGTCACTCTCATCACTTGGCACTAGCAGCATCGTCGTCCTCATCGTCTTCCTCATCTTCCTCGTCCTCAGACGAACTCTCTACAGCATCCATCTTCTTGTCACCATCATCGTCTTCCTCCGAAGAAGAAGAAGAAGAAGAAGCTGCCACCTCCTCTGGATCAATGCCGTCAACTTTAGTCCGAGGTGGAGGAACAGATGAACGAGCTCTGGTGGAAAATGGAGGGCCAGTGGAGGGAAGTGGACGAGCAATGGAAGTGGGATCAGGACAAGCATGTCGAATTTCGCAAAGAGTGCCTCAAATTGCGTATCCATGAATCTCATGGAGTCAGCAAAATAGGACATATCATTACGAATTCCTTGGATACGTGAGTCCATCACCGCACGAGAATCTGCCTCGCGCTGGAATCATGTGTCCATCTCTGCACGAAGCGCTGCATCACGCTGCTCAATCCAAGCCTGGTGTGTCTCGAACTGAGAGCGTACCTCTGAGGAGATAAGAGCCTGAAGGTCTAGAGGTAAAACAGGAGCAGAAGCAGATGATGTCCCTGGGGCCGAAGAAGACCCTGGGGCAGAAGATGATCCTGGAGCAGCAGGAGGAACAGGAGGTTGCTCAGGAGCGTGTCGACGCAACTGGGCTTCCATCCTCTTCAAGAGAACTCCGTCAATGTTTATTAGAGGATCATCAGGAGACTCAGATGAGAGATCAAAATTTAGAGCTTTAAGAAGATGTGTAATCAACATGCTATAGGGCAAGCTCCTACCCGACATGCGAATCTGGTCGGATGCCATATGAGAAGCTATGATACGGGGAACATTTATCTTAATGCCTCGCAGAAGGCAATAGATGATCAATGGAACAGGACCCCTAGTATGGCTGTACTCACCAGATTTAGGGACAATGTTATAGAAAATGATTTTGGAAAGGACCTGAGATGTGAGGGTGAATCTACTCACAACTTCATTCCTCACCAAACCAGGATTGTTATCCCCGTGGATCAAAGTGGATGCGGTGAGCGCAGACTCACCCTCCGGAAACTCAAAATCATGAAGGTCATGGAAGTAGACATCAGCTCCACCAGTGGAGAGATGTAGAATGTCAGCAAACTGACCAATGCTAAGGTCAATGTCCCTACCTAGGACTCTAGAAAAGATACGGTTTCCATCAAAAGAGAAATTAGTATAGAAATAGGGAACGAGAGATGTATAGACTTGTTCTTTGATGGTCAAGAAATCATTTAAGGAGTTGTTTTGCAGGATTTGGGGAATGTCCAAGTGTTCAAAATCTTGTATAACGACATATCTCCCCGAATTGATGTTCCTCTTGGAAAGATTAATGAACCGATTTTCAGCAACCTCATTAATGAAAGGTCGTTTGGGCTTGGGGACATATGAAGAGGGTTGAGCAACAGATTTACCCTTTTCAGACCTAGTTCTTTTAGACATTTTTGAATAAAAAAATGATTTTTAGGTCAAAGTGGTTTAGGGCTTGATCTAAGAACTTAGAGACCTAAAATCTTGACAATAGGAAGTAGATCTTAAAGCTAGATGTAAAGAACAGAAGTAAAAATCGGATTTTTACCTGGGAACTGAAGAACAAAACCCTAGAACAGAAAAATCTGAAATACTTCGAATCCAGCGGAGAGGAAGTCCTGAAATCGAAGATTCAGCACTTGAAGATGGAAATAGAAGTGGGTTTTGAAAGGATTTGAAAATGGTTGAGAGATTAGAGATTTAGGGAAAATTTTGAGGAGAGGGGACGTTGGGTTCATCGGCGGTGAGTGTGGAGAGAGAGAGAAAAAGTCAAATAAATAGCAGTTTTAGGGCAAAATCTGACTCACAGTCGACCGGGTCGGTCGACCCGAAAAACCTGAGAGCTCAGAACTCAGAGCGGTCGACCGGGTCGGTCGACCCAGAAAACCCGAGAACTCTGAACTCGGCGCGGTCGACCGTACGGGTCGACCGACGACAGAGAGCAAAAAATTGTTCTCTTTCAGGCAATGTTGGTCGACCGAGAATAGGGCCGGTCGGCCGGCGCTGCCCAAAAATCTGAGAACAGAAAGAGCTCCCAAAAAAAATTTTTAAGTAAAACTATTTTACAATTAAATAGGGTATATATAACATACAAAAATACAACAGTATTTTTAAATCTTCATAAGGTTATCATGTCAACCAAAATATTCACACAAGATCTTTTATTTGATTTTCATACAAAAACAAAGTTTTAGAGATGTTGAAGCCGAATACCCGGTGACGGGTTCTGAACTTCATCCTCATGATTCCTCTAGATATGAGTTGAGGTGCGCAATTGCCATCTCTAAGGTATTTGCTCAAATATGAAATTTTACAAAATTTATTTCTTAGTTTTGAAAATACATTGTGTATATATAAATAAGTTAGTCTAGTCATGGCATGTGGACATACAATGGACATGGTATAAAAGACAAGATATTAAAACATGGCATATACACAAACATGATAGGGATGTAAGTTTATACTAGCATATATCAATGAAGCGTAAAAATAGACTAACAATCCTATACATGTGTATATATATAACCATATAAAAACTTTTAAATGGAGAAGTTACCAAGCATGGGCAATCTCCAAAATAGGTGCCTCCATGATAGCGATGCAAATGCGATGTGCTCTTTGAGCTTAGTTGCATCCACCACCCGGGCACCGTCTCCCCCTAAGTCTTGGAGGAAGAAGATCCACCTGCATCATCTAAATTTGGTGGGTCTCTTGGTACCCATATCTTTTTGGGTCCTTTAGGATTAGTACCGGGACGAACCCAAACAAATTTATTATGCACATTATTTTTAGCAAAACAAAACTTTTCCAAATGGCCTTTGCGGCCACAATGCGTGCAAATGTAAATTCTACCACTACCATACATGTATGCATGTTTATGTGTGTGTGCATGTTTCCGTGCATGTGCATGGTGAGTATGTTTCCCTTGGGTTACTCCCTTAGGAAACCTAGATGCAATTTTCTTTAAATCAAAAGCATAAATTTTAAGAGTAGAGTCTAACACTTCAACCCGTTTTTGAATCTCTACAAATTCATTTTTATTACAAGAAACCATGGGGGTTTTTCCTTTATTAGCCAATTTATATTTATCAAAGTCACCTTTTAATTTTTCAAAAGCACTAGATAAAACATTTTTCTCACTAAGACAAGTATCAAGTTTATTCTTTAAAACATCATTTTCCTTTTTCAATTTTTTATTATGAGATTGAGAGATCTCATATCTATGTTGTAACTCTTCGAAAAAATGAGCAAGTTCATCCATGGTAAGATCATCATCTTCTAAAGTGTTATCAAGGGTTACCTTAGAAGAATTGTCTCCTTGTGCCATGAAGCACATGTGAGCGGCGTCGTGCTCCTCTTCGGATTCCGACTCCGTATCATCCCATGTGGCTACCATAGCCTTCTTCTTCCTTGGTACATACTTGGAGGTAGTAGCTTGGAGAGCGGGGCAATCCGCTATGAGATGTCCGATCTTCTTGCAATGGAAGTAAGGACCGGGTTCTTCTCTCTTCTTTTCAAACCTTCCTTGAGGTTTCCCTCTTCGGAAGTTGCTTTGCCTCCCTTTCCTGTAAAACATTTTGCCTACCTTCTGGATGAGCATGGCAAAATCTTCATCGCAATCATCCGATGAATCATCCTCTTCATGGATGGTTGGAGTGGCTTTGAAGGCGAGGGCTTTCTTCTTCGGCGCCTCCCTTTCTTCTCGAACCTTCATTTCCATCTCATGCGTCTTGAGATTTCCAATGAAGCCGGAGAAGTCCATCTCCTCCCGATCGTTGAGTTCCTTGAGGGTAGTAGCCTTTACTTCCCATGCCTTGGGAAGAGCTCTAATGACCTTGCGAATCTTTTGGTCATTATCAATTGCGTCACGTAGAGAAGATAAAGCATTAGTGATCTTGGTGAAACGCATGAGCATGTCATCAATGCTCTCATTATCAAACATGTAAAAATTCTCATATTGAGAACGTAACAAGTCAATCTTGAATCTTTTGACTTGTGACGTTCCCTCATGAGTCACAATAAGAATATTCCAAACTTCAAATGCAGATTTGCAATTTATGATGCGTGATAAGTCGTCCTCATTTAAGGCTTGGGTTAATGCATATTGGGCTCTAGCATTAGCTTCATAATCCTTGGAGGTATCCTCGGACCATGAGCTCTCATCGGTGAGGGGTTCAATAAATTCTTTAGTAATAGACCTAGCAACCCTAACTCCTAGGGATTTAAGGAAGAGGTTCATCTTGACTTTCCATATGGGAAAGTTCAAGCCATCAAACTTAGGTGGGGACTTGATGCTAGAAAAGTCAAGAGATGCCATGGATGAATAGTATAAAGCACAATAAATGAAGAATGCAACAAATATAGCCAAAATAACAAGGATCTCCCTAAGGTTGTTAGACCAAATTGTAGGGTTAGGCTCTGATACCAATTGAAATCACCTAGAGGGGGGGTGAATAGGTGATGGCTATATGTAAATGGCACAAATGCGGAATTTAAATTCAACTAACACAATTAGCTCAAATAAAAGACTTGCAATAAATGAAGCAATCAATAGTGCAAGAATTAAGGAGTTTAGAGTTTAGAGAGATTTGAGCAAACGCAAACACGCAGATATGTTTCCGAGGTTCGAGCCACGCTCTACGTCCCCGCCTTCACACTTGAAGGATTTCCACTATTGAAGATCCCACTGGATCACCAATACAAGGACACACTTGTCCTATCTCTCGTGATGCCGCAACACCACCCGGAGCACACTAGCTCGCTTGAGGCCGATGCCTCTACAACTTCACTCAAGAAGAAAATGATCACACTTGATCAAAAATTCGCTCACTTGCACAATCCTAGAACCAATATGTAGATGAGGAATTATGGGATTGTGTAGTGCAAAAGCTAGAGAGAAGTAGAGGTAAAGACTTCAAATGGGTGTCTAGAAATTAGGGCTTTTGGAGAGAAAATCTTTTCTAAATGAAAGCCTTTTGAAAACTTGTAAATCTTTTGAAAATCTCTTGTAAAAATGTTCTTAATGGTTGTTTTATCATGTTGAAGTGACCTCCTATTTATAGGGGTCAAAAACAGCTTCAGAGATCCGTTTGGATCAAATCCCAAAAGAAAAACTGTCAGAAAATAGAGCTGTTGGAGTCTGTCAGAAGTTCTTACAGCAGCCGGTCGACCGGGCCGGTCGACCGCCAACGGTCAAAAATCCGACCGTTGGGGATCAGCGGTCGACCGTCCCGGTCGACCCAATCTACCCGAGAGCACTGCAGAGTGCTCGGTCGACCCGAGCGGTCGGCCGACGTACACACATGCACAGCGTGCACGTCGGTTGACCGGTACGGTCGACCGGTACGGTCGACCGGTTTCTGTCAGTTCTGAAAAATCAGAACTTCCAGAAACCAGAAACCTGGGTTTTGGATTTTGGTCTAGGGTTTGAATGTTTTGGGCCTTGAAAAACATAGAGTATGAGCATATGTCATAACTCTATTATGTTAAAATATTTTGATAAATACCCGTTTGATAAAAGCTTGTTTTGTCCAAAAATTGTTTTTCCAAAACTTAAAGTTTCTAAAACTTATTTCCAAAAACATGTTAACTTTAAATCTAGATTGGAAAGAGAATTTGAAACTCTTTTTGAAGTCATGAACCAAAGTAAAGTGTGTGTGTAAGTGGTAATCCCATAACTCTACTTCTAACATCTAGGTTTTGACAAAATATCTAAAATAAAGATCAAAATACAAATCTTGGAGTTTCTTCATAGTCTTGATCTTGACTTGGTCTTTTCTTTAAGATCTTGATTCCGAAGCTTCCTATTGTGCTTGGCTTGGGAATGCAAATCTTTTGGCGGCATCCAAACTTGTGAGTCTTGATTGTGAAGCCGTCAAATCAACCTGTTTAACCTGAAATTCTTTTAAACAAAACTTGTTAAATATATAACTAGATATGGTTTGTTATCATCAAAATATCCATCAAGATATAGGGCTAATGGCCTTTGGGCCAACACTCTTCTCAGTGACCTTTCGCTTCAACCACTGAGAGATCAACTTCACACCAAAGGAATTAGTAGAAAACCAAGTTGGCGTGGAGTTCAAAGTTCTATACCACTGGCAGAATCCCAGGGTTGTCAGAAGGTTCAGAGTGCTTAGCGGCATGCACAGTCGCGTCTCAGTATAGCCAGCAATGTAGAACCGCCAGGCACGAACTCCATCGATGAGGCTCCCCATGAAGGCCAGACTGCTATTTGGATTGCCTACATACAGTTGGTCATACCCAAACTGACGGGCAAACCGACTCGGAACATAGGGCTCTAGGTAACAGGTGTCCCCGCTTCTATACAACAAGTGGGATGGCCGGATGCTAACCAGCCATTCGAAGACTCCCCGACTCAATGACGTCTGCCCTTCCCCTACATCCTTGAATTCTTCAAGATAGCATGCATCACGAATGTAGGGAAAGCATCGAAAAAGGCTGTAGACGTCATGGCGGCACAGCAATTTGCGAACCCCAGCCACATAAGTCCGTGATCACGAACACCCCTCGAATCGATGGAGAAGCGCCATTCGAACACCTTCTGGGGGGTTTCACTGGCTTGGATGATAGAGGGACAGTGAAGGGCAAACCATGCCATCAAATAAGTATATGGCAAACCAATTCTGGGGTTTGGTCCGTCGCGAGGCAAGATAGTCCCCTTTCCCCGCTTCGTCGTTGGTGGCCTACAGAAAGCCTCCGTCAGTGCACGAAGGCCTCTTTGAATACAGCACACCATGGCTGAAAGAAGTCCAAGAGAACACCATGGACTAGACGAGCAGCAGGTAATAAGACAGTCAGATGAATGACATCACTAGACGAAGATGGCACCACGCATCTCTTCAACCAAACGGTTAAAAAGCCAGCTAGAAGTGCCTTCCGGGACGTCGGTCGACGAGCTTGGCGATGGAAACTCTGAAGAATATCACCTTTCTCATAGGGCCCGTCATCTTCTTCCAAAATCAAATCCCCTTGGGAGTGCTCTTGCATCCTACGAGAGATGTCTTCATCTACGACTCCACAGTGAGCTGCTTCAGGAGTACCTTCCAAGTCAGGGAACAAATAATTTTCCCAGCTCTTCAAACTTCATGAAGCTCCCTTATGGCTCCCATGCATGCTTGAGCAAATATAAAGGTGGCACATCAACTCCCTGTAAGTCTCAAACAAGGAGGGCTCCTGTTTCTCCAGAAGTGCCAATTCTGCCTTGCACGGAAAATATTCTTCATTTGGGAGAGACACCAAAGGCCGAGCAGAGACTTCCCACATCTCGTGCAGAGCAATGCCCAATTCACCAACAGGGGTGAAGAATGTCCCCGTAGCCGGGCAGTACCTCTGTTTTAAATATCGACCAATACGGCCGAGATATCATCCGATATCTCCTTTTTTGGCTGCTGCCGATACGATATGGGAAAATCGTTCGCCATATCGTTTGCAGCAAAAAACGGCTGATATTTGAAATATCGGCCAATAAATTGCCTGATATTGGCTGATAAATCGCCCGATATATTACCCGATATAAAATAACTTATTTATTGCACGACTGCGTGCAAATTTACATTGTTTTTTTACCGTCTCTGCAAGCATATTACATTATTTTTATTAGGTAGATGATATGTATGACTCTAAATTAACTCTTAATTATTAATATTTCATTATATATAGTGTCCAATATGAATGCCGGATATGCGCACGTATCCCCGATATCTCCCCCGATATTCGATATCCGATATGAAAAACCCCCATCCGATACGATTCCAATATCCGATATTTAGAACCTTGGGCAGTACAACTCAAAGATGGCATAGAAGTTCGCTACGCTCATCTGAATACCGTAACAGGTCGCCCTGACGGTCTCGTAAAGTCCCAACCTCTCCAGATCCTCTTCAAAATGGGTAAGGACATATAAAGTCAAGTCCCTCCACCATGCCTTGGGAGGATGAATCCACCCCGGGGTCCTGAAATAAGTGGCAGGATAATTGCCATAAACCTTAAAAAACTGATTCCCAAAAGTCTGAGCCACCGCGGGATTTTCTCCCACTGGGATGTCCGAAAGTACGTTCCCAGGGTGGAGACCCAATATGCAACGAGGAGGACCCGCCCTTGTATAACTAAGAGACGGAGCTATCAACTTCCCCACGTGAACAGAATCGGTAGTCCGTGTCACTTGCCACTGCATCTTTCGAGCCCTCGTCACACATTAAAAGAAGGACAAGGGAAAATGGCGCTTGCTAGATGGGAGATAATACTTCTCGCCATCTAGTTTGATAATCCACTACCCCTCTCCGGCTAGTAGCTGGTGATCATCGTCTGGCACTGCATCTCCAAACATGTAGCCGGACTTTCGATAGATTCTTCGATCGGAATCTTCAAGGGGATTAGTAGTTAAGATGCTCCTCATGGTGCGCTGATCCCCAGCATGAATAAGTGCATCCCGACCAGAAGCGCTCCGCTCGCTGAATAGTGAAGCCTGCCTTTGGAACTGTAGGCTAACATTTCCGTCCAACCCTCTACCCGTTCCGACAAGACTGTTCAGAGGACCAGGAGTATAATGCACTACAGAGACAAGACAAACTTAAATTAGTTGGCGGGAGAAATGCAAGGATTCAAAAAACTTTTAAGGCATAGCTTTGTTGGCCCAAGAGGTTACACTCTCAAATTGTTTTGTGTTTTGATGATGACAAACCAAATTAGAGCTATTTGGTACTAATAAGTTTGTTAAGATAAGTTTCAGGTTTGTACCATGTTTAGAGACCATTCGCTTAGCTATTGCAAGAACTTCTAAGTTCCACAAAGCAAGGAAGGCAAATAGCACATCAAGGAAGGATCATAGAAGAGAAGGCACTAGCAAGGCATTGGATGGCTCAAAGACTTGAAGATAGCTAAAGAAGTCTTCATGTAATTTGTTTTTCAGTTTATAGTATGTTAAAGAATAGTGGATAGGTTTGAAGCTCTATCACACACGATTTTGCGCACATGCTCATTCCAAAAATAATTTCTTATAAATTATACAAAAATATTTTGCATACAAGTTTTTGCCTACAAATACATCTTTATGTTTAATTCTATTCCCTGTTCAAAAGTATTTTTGTTAAAATCAAAATCCTCTTTATTTTCTTTTCCAAAAATGATTTTTGACCTGATCCGGTCGACCGGGACAGTCGACCGAGTCTGTGTCAGTCTGGTCCGGTCGACCGGACCAGTCGACCGCAGTTCTGGCAGAGGCACGTATCAGTGTGCATGTCTGCCAGTCGACCGGGGCGGTCGACCGAGATATTGTTTTTGCTCACAGGTTTTCTCAGTCGACCGGGTCGGTCGACCGCTAGCCTATAACGGTCAAATTTTTGATCTACCGGTCGACCGGCCCAGTCGACCGATGTGTCCGTTGAACAGTAACGGGCAGATTTTTAGTGAGCTGTTTATTTTTGTCTTTTGTGTTTAAAAATTCGTTTAAGGATATATTTTGATCTAATTACCTCCTAAACATCAGTAATTATGTTTTATCCCTAAACCCTAGCCCTCTCCTATAAATAGGGGTGTTTGGGGAGAGATTTGTTACAACAATTATTTGCTAGAAAATTCAAAAGTTTAAGGCTTTCAAAAGAGACTTGTTTCTTCGTTTTTGTGCTGAATTTCTCACTGATTTTCTGAAGGGTTTTCAAATACTCTCTGATTTAATTTTCTTTCTTCACTTACAACAAGAGCTTCATTCCTACTCAATATTCTCTAAGGACCTTTGTAAGGGAAGAGATATTTGAAAGAGAGAGTTTGTGGTCTTTTGACTACCAAGGAAATTACTTGTTCTTGAGATTGTAGGAGTTGGGTACTCCATTGTATTTGAGATCTTTGTGATAGTGGAAGTGGTCGGAATCCTTCTGGGGAAGGCGGGGAGTGGAGCTGGGTGCTCGAACCTCGATAACATATCCTTGTGTTTGCGATTGGTTTACATTCTTGCAATTCTTACTCTACTTTGATTGCACTTATTACTTGCTCATCATATTCATTGTCATACTTACTTGCTTGCATTCATCTTGTGATTCTTGTTTGTAATTGTTGTAGCTTTAAATTTTTATTTGCCCTTTGATTAGCATTGTCACCTATTCACCCCCCCTCTAGGTGACTTTTCAATTGGTATCAGAGCTTGGACTCTAGGTTTGGCTTAACATCCATAGAGAGATCCTTAAAACTTGCTAATCAATATTTTCATTTCATTCATTCATCACTAGTAAACATGGCCAACAACATTAAATCCCCACCTAAATTTGATGGCCTCAATTTCCCAATTTGGAAAGTTAGGATGACTATATTTTTGCAATCTTTGGGTAGCTTAGTAGCCAAGTCCTTGACCAAACCCTATGAAGCACCCGATGGTGATGAGAGCACTTGGACCGACCTTGACTTTAAATTATATGAGGCTAACTCCAAGGCCCAAAACTCCCTATTGACCGCCTTGAATGAGGATGACCTTACACGGGTAATTCATTGCCAATCCGCCTATGAGATTTGGCAACACTTATTGGTCACACACGAGGGGACTTCACAAGTCAAGAGAGCTAAGATAGATCTCTTGAGGTCCCAATATGAGTCATTTAAAATGCTTGATGATGAGTCTATTGATAGTATGGCTACAAGGTTTACTAAAATCACTAATGGTCTTTCTTCCTTAGGTGATGACATCTCCAACGATCAAAAGGTGCGGAAAGTAATTCGGGCTCTTCCTTCATCATGGGAGATCAAGGCCACCACATTAAAGGAGTTGAACGACAAGGACGAGATGGACATCATTAGTCTCATTGGGAACCTAAAGACCCATGAGATGGAGAAGAAGGCAAGAGAAGAAGCCACTACTTCAAAGAAGAAATCCATAGCCTTCAAGACTTCATCCACCAATGATGACGATGATGAAGACGAAGAAGAAGATGAGGAGCTAACTCTACTTGTGCGGAATGTCAAGAGGTTGTACCGAAAGAACAAGTTCAACTTCCGGAGAAAATTCGAAGGCAAAGAGGAGCGGAGGATCATTTGCTATAATTGCCGCAAACTCGGATATATCATGGCGGATTGTCCGGAGTTCAAGAAGAAGATGACTTCCTCCTTCAAGCCAAAGAAACTGGAGGAGAAGAAAGCCTACAAAGCAACATGGGATTCGGAAAGCGAGTCCGAAGAGGAGGTGGATCAAGCTAATATGTGTTTCATGGCAAACACACCTAAGGTAACCCCTCAATCCCATGATGATGAAGATGATGAACTAAGTAAGGAAGTTCTAGTTCATGCCTTTGTAGAACTTTCTGAAACTTATGATAATAAGAAACTTGAATGCTTAAAATTACAAAAAGAAGTTGCTTTTCTTAAGAATCAACTTGCCATTGTTTCTAAAGAAAAAGATGATATTTCCTCTAATTTCATTTCCATGCAAAAAGAATTTTGTGCCTACAAGAGTACTTGTAAGGCAAAATCTCCTATTATTGATGAAAAAGAAATTTCTTCTTTTAAATCCAAAATGAATGATTTTGAAAAAGTTTTAAATGATTGTGCTTTCAATACTAAGAAACTTGAGAACATGTTTTCTAAAAGGCACACTTCACATGCTAACACTTCACAAGCTAAGAATTCTCATGCTCACACCACCCATGCTAAAGTTTCCCATGCTCACAATTCACACACTCACTATGCTTTTAAATATGGTAGAGTGTATAGATGCACATATTGTGGTAAAAATGGACATTTAGCTAAGTTTTGCTATGATCAACTAAATAGAACAAATAATCTTGTTTGGGTTCATGACACTAACCCTAGAGGACCCAAGAAAATGTGGGTACCAAAATCAAGTCTTAAATTGTTTGATGTAGGTACACACCAAAGCTCCAAGACGTAGGGAGCGGTGGTACCTTGATAGTGGTTGTTCAAGACACATGACATGGGACATCAACAACTTCACAACCCTATCAAGGTACATGGAAGGTGGCACCGTCACCTTCGGGGATGACTCCAAAGGAACTATCATCGGTATAGGTAACATTCAAATTGGTGTATCTCCTATTATTGAGAATGTTGTTTTAGTAGATGGTTTAAAACATAATTTGCTTAGCATTAGTCAACTTTGTGATCGTGGACTTAAAGTTGTTTTTGATGATACTTCTTATAAGATTTTTGATGTTAAATCCGATGTTTGTATTCTCACCGGTTTTCGTGATAATAATGTTTATATTATTGACATGCTTAATTTAGATTGTTCTACTAAATGCTTAAATGCTTTTGATGAAAATTCTTGGCTTTGGCATAGAAGATTAGGACATGCATCTTTTGACCATATCTCTAGGATTAATTCAAAAGAATTGGTGAAGGGTATACCTTGCTTGAATTTTGAGAAAGACCGCATTTGTAGTGCGTGCCAACTTGAGAAACAAACCAAGTCTTCCTTTAAACCAATCAAGGATATCATGTCAACTAGGCCTTTAGAATTAATTCATATGGATCTTTTTGGACCAACTAAAACTAAGAGTTTAAATGAAAGTAGATTTGCATTTGTTTTGGTTGATGATTTTTCCCGTTTTACTTGGGTTTTCTTTTTACAAAATAAAGATCAAACTTTTTCTCATTTTAAAATTTTTCGAAAAAGAGTTGAAAAAGAAAAGGGTTTTCCGATTTTGAGAATAAGGAGTGATAGAGGTGGTGAGTTTGTTAACCAACTCTTCATGACTTATTGTGATGAAAAGGGAATTAAGCATGAAATGTCTTGTCCTAGAACTCCACAACAAAATGGAGTTGTAGAAAGGAAAAATAGAACACTTCAAGAGATGGCTAGGACAATGATAAGTGAATATGACCTCCCTCAATATTTATGGGCCGAGGCCGTAAACACCGCATGCTATATATCGAATCGTATTTATTTATGCAAAAATTCTTCAAAAACTTCTTTTGAAATGTATCATTCTAGAAAACCAAATGTTGCATATTTTAAAGTTTTTGGATGCAAGTGTTTTGTTTTGAATACTAAGGATAATTTGGGTAAATTTGATGCTAAGGCTTATGAGGCTATCTTTGTTGGATATTCCTCTACTAGCAAAGCATATAGAGTTTTCAATAGATCTACACTTACCATAGAAGAATCCATGCATGTTAAGTTTGAAGAATCTAATGTGGTTGTTGAGAATGTTGTAGAGATTGAACCATTAGGTGAAGACATGGAGAGACTATCCTTGAAGGACTCACCCGCTCAAGAAGAAAAGCTAGATCCTATTGGTGAAGTTCAAGAGGATAAGGAGGAAAGCACTCAACCGCTTCCTAAAGCTTGGAGATACGCTACAAATCATCCTAAGGAGCTCATCTTGGGTGATGCATCTAAAGGAGTCACAACGCGCTCCAAACTCCATGACCTATGTGGTAACTTCGCTTTCATTTCTCATTTTGAACCAAAAGGCATTATCGAAGCTGAGACGGACCCATATTGGTTGCTTGCCATGCAAGAGGAACTCAATCAATTTGAGCGCAACCAAGTTTGGCACCTTGTTCCTAAGCCCCACGATAGACCAATAATTGGTACTAAGTGCATCTTTAGAAACAAGATGGATGAGTCCGGAAATGTCATTAGGAATAAAGCTAGGTTAGTGGCCCAAGGTTACACTCAAGTTGAGGGAATTGACTTTGAGGAGACCTTTGCACCCGTTGCGCGGCTTGAAGCCATACGGATGACACTAGCTTTTGCATGTTTTAAAAATTTTAAACTTTTTCAAATGGATGTAAAAAGTGCATTTTTAAATGGTTTTATTAATGAAGAAGTTTATGTTTCTCAACCTCCCGGTTTTGTTGATCATGTTCATCCCGATTTTGTTTTTAAACTTGATAAAGCTTTGTATGGATTGAAACAAGCTCCAAGAGCTTGGTATGAAAGGCTTTCTAGTTTTCTCATTTCAAATGATTTTATTAAAGGCAAAGTAGACACAACTCTTTTTACTAAGCATGTTGATAATGATATTTTAATTGTGCAAATTTATGTTGATGATATAATTTTTGGATCTACTAATGAGCTTTTATGCAAGGTTTTTGAGAAAGTCATGCAACTTGAATTTGAAATGTCTTCAATGGGTGAGCTAAATTTCTTCCTTGGACTCCAAATCAAGCAATTGCAAGACGGAACCTTCATTAACCAAGCCAAGTACGCAAAGGAGCTAGTAAAGAAGTTTGGGCTTGAAGGATCAAAGGCTTGCAACACTCCAATGGCAACTACAACCAAGCTTGATAAGGACGAACAAGATAAAAATGTTGATATTAAATTATATAGAAGCATGATAGGAAGTCTTTTATATTTGACGGCAAGTAGGCCGGATATCATGTTTAGTGTGTGTCTTTGTGCTAGATTTCAATCGTATCCTAAAGAGTCTCATCTTATTGCGGTAAAATGCATTATTCATTATATTAAGGGCACTATTGGAATGGGTCTTTGGTATCCGAAAACTAGAGATTTTTCAATGACTAGCTATTCGGATGCCGACTATGCGGGTTGTAGAGTAGATAGAAAGAGTACTAGTGGGACATGTCAATTTCTTGGTAATTGTCTTGTTTCATGGTCCTCTAGGAAACAAAATTCCGTAGCTCTCTCAACCGCCGAGGCGGAGTATGTTGCCGCGGGGCTTGTTGTGCACAAGTCCTTTGGATGAAACATACTCTCCTTGATTTTGATTTGCACTTTGATCATATAAAAATATTTTGTGATAATACTAGTACTATACACATGACTAAAAATGCAAATCAACATAGTAAGACCAAGCACATTGAAATTAGATATCACTTTCTTAGAGATCATTTTGAGAAAGGTGATATAGATATTGATTATGTTTCCACGGATTTACAACTAGCCGATATTTTCACTAAACCTCTTGATTTTGCGAGATTTTCGTTTATTTGTGGAGAACTTAATGTTTGTATTATTGAATAGACATGTTTTTCATAACCCTTTTTGATGTATGACAAAAAGGGGGAGAATAAGTTTACATGACAAAAATAAGTTCATTTGGTCTTGATTCCATATGAATTTATATGCTTTAATTTTAAAGATTTGTTTTAAAGATTTGTTTTATGAGTTTTATGTTTATGTATGTATGAGTTTTTGAATTCATGTATTTTGAGAATTCTTGTGTTTTAGTTGTTTTGGTATTTTTGGTATCAAGAGCAATTTTTGTGTTTTATATTAGTTTCAATAATTGGTGCATCATTTCAATTATTGGTATCTAGAGCATATTCTTGTGTTTTATGTATAGCATTATTTGAGGGGGAGTTTTCTCCTCCCTATATTTTTGTTAATAGCCTATTTGTTTTGTCATCATCAAAAAGGGGGAGATTGTTGGCCCAAGAGGTTACACTCTCAAATTGTTTTGTGTTTTAATGATGACAAACCAAATTAGAGCTATTTGGTACTAATAAGTTTGTTAAGATAAGTTTCAGGTTTGTACCATGTTTAGAGACCATTCGCTTAGCTATTGCAAGAACTTCTAAGTTCCACAAAGAAAGGAAGGCAAATTGCACATCAAGGAAGGATCATAGAAGAGAAGGCACTAGCAAGGCATTGGATGGCTCAAAGACTTGAAGATAGCTAAAGAAGTCTTCATGTAATTTGTTTTTCAGTTTATAGTATGTTAAAGAATAGTGGATAGGTTTGAAGCTCTATCACACACGATTTTGCGCACATGCTCATTCCAAAAATAATTTCTTATAAATTATACAAAAATATTTTGCATACAAGTTTTTGCCTACAAATACATCTTTATGTTTAATTCTATTCCCTATTCAAAAGTATTTTTGTTAAAATCAAAATCCTCTTTATTTTCTTTTCCAAAAATGATTTTTGACCTGATCCGGTCGACCGGGACAGTCGACCGAGTCTGTGTCAGTCTGGTCCGGTCGACCGGACCAGTCGACCGCAGTTCTGGCAGAGGCACGTATCAGTGTGCATGTCTGCCAGTCGACCGGGGCGGTCGACCGAGATATTGTTTTTACTCACAGGTTTTCTCAGTCGACAGGGTCGGTCGACCGATAGCCTATAACGGTCAAATTTTTGATCTACCGGTCGACCGGCCCAGTCGACCGATGTGTCCGTTGAACAGTAACGGGCAGATTTTTAGTGAGCTGTTTATTTTTGTCTTTTGTGTTTAAAAATTCGTTTAAGGATATATTTTGATCTAATTACCTCCTAAACATCAGTAATTATGTTTTATCCCTAAACCCTAGCCCTCTCCTATAAATAGGGGTGTTTGGGGAGAGATTTGTTACAACAATTATTTGCTAGAAAATTCAAAAGTTTAAGGCTTTCAAAAGAGACTTGTTTCTTGGTTTTTGTGCTGAATTTCTCACTGATTTTCTGAAGGGTTTTCAAATACTCTCTGATTTAATTTTCTTTCTTCACTTACAACAAGAGCTTCATTCCTACTCAATATTCTTTAAGGACCTTTGTAAGGGAAGAGATATTTGAAAGAGAGAGTTTGTGGTCTTTTGACTACCAAGGAAATTACTTGTTCTTGAGATTGTAGGAGTTGGGTACTCCATTGTATTTGAGATCTTTGTGATAGTGGAAGTGGTCGGAATCCTTCTGGGGAAGGCGGGGAGTAGAGCTGGGTGCTCGAACCTCGATAACATATCCTTGTGTTTGCGATTGGTTTACATTCTTGCAATTCTTACTCTACTTTGATTGCACTTATTACTTGCTCATCATATTCATTGTCATACTTACTTGCTTGCATTCATCTTGTGATTCTTGTTTGTAATTGTTGTAGCTTTAAATTTTTATTTGCCCTTTGATTAGCATTGTCACCTATTCACCCCCCCCTCTAGGTGACTTTTCAAGCTTCGCTCTCCGAGCGAAGCTGGCCTAACAATAGCTTCGCCCCGAAGCTCAGCTTCACAGCAGCAGCTTAATTTCACAATCCACATGAAGGCAGAATGCAGAAAAGTATCCAAGTATTAGCTTCGCTCTGGAAGCTTGACCTCGGACAATCGAACGCGACAAAGCCCCCAAGGGCTAATTTCGTCAGAAGGGTACTGTTGCCTAAAAATTATTTTAAGGGCATTGCGGTCCTTTTCAGCTGCGCTCCAAAGGTTAGCTTCGCATCCTATCATTCAGGATGTGAACCGCCTAAGGGTTAGCTTCGCATAGAAGCTTGGAGAAGAAACCTCTTCGGTTCTTAGATTCCCAATCAAGAAATCAAGGGAAATTAAGGGAGTCGAACTCCCTAAGATCACGGGATCACGATTGACCTCTCTGGATTAATCAAGGGTAACCGGAAGTTGGCTTCAAGAAGAGATGAAAATCTCTGAATAAAGAGGGAAAGATCCCTACCCGTGATAGGTCGTTCGATGACCGGAGGAGGAGAGGGTCCCTCAGTCGTAGTGGTTGCTACCTCTTTTCCTGCTCGTCTTTTGGGAGCCATCGGAGAACTGAAGAAGTTCTTGAATTATCAAACGAAGAAGAAAGCAGAAGAAGAGATTTGGAGTTCTCTAAAAATTCAAAGAGAAGTGGTTTCTTCTCTTTTCAGCCTAATCGGGCTTTTATAGGCTGATGATTGTCTAAACTCTGCCTCCTCGAAAGGAGCGCAGGGGTCATTTCAAATTAATTTGAAACGGCGCCTAAGCGCCTTTCCAAGAAGCGCTACTTCAGCCCCCCAAGGGCTAACTTCGCCATGAGTTCAGTGTCGACTTTGCGCGACACTTGAATAACTTCGCTGAGAAGAGTGCCTTAAGCTCCAGCTTCGCGGAAATTCCACGATAGCTCCGCCAGATATTTGTTCCTGACTCAGTTGGGTGTCAGTCTCCAACTTCGCCGGAAGTTTAGCTCCGTTAAGAGCTTCTAATTCCTCCTAAGGAAAAGACTTACCTAAAGCTAGTCCACTCCAGGTATTCTCGGATCAAAAAGGAGGAAAACAAAGCATATAAGCAGAAAATAAACATTTTATTTGATTCAAAAGGGAAGATACATTGACGCTATATCAAAGTGATCTTTCGTACAACCGAATCATTGCTCTAAAGGCATACAAGTTGTCCTATCTACTTCCAAGGTGATAAGCCATACCAACTGGACACGAAAGGCCTTCCTCCTGCACAAGGCCGTAATCCTTCACATAATGGCAGATTTTGTCATCAAGAAGCTGAATCTTCTTTAATGAAAATTGGCAAAGAAAGCTGGATCTTCCGTAATCAAAATTGACAAAGGAAGGATCCGAGACCTTACAGGTGACGTCCGCCTTCCCGAAGTGGATCATCTCGGATAAGAGACTACCAGCCCCGCCTCGATATGGATCATCTCGGATAAGCAACTATCAACCTCTTCTTGGAACACGCATCAATTGCTCCAGTATGTTCCTCTTGCTTAGGATAAAGTTTCAGCTGGAAGATCAAGAGGCAAGTCTCTGGTCTCTTTCATCAAGACAAAAGACTGGCAGGCACAGTTCACTGCAATGTAAACTAAAAACAGGTTAGCATTAAATCAAAAAGAAAACTGCGAAGACGAAATGCTAAGTCAAATTCTTTGGGCGAATCAGTTCATATCCGAACCAGTGGTACTTCAATTACGCAGAGGATAGCCTCGCTTGCACAGTGAGGATGGGCTAGCTCAACATAAGCCAAGTCTTAGCTCCGCTTAAGGCAGTTAGACTGAAGGAGCATCAAAAAGGGCCAAGTCCTAGCCTCGCCTATGTGGCTAAGCCAGACTGGTCCAGAGGGACACAGTCTTAGCCCCACCTATATGGCAAGATTGGCCTACGTGGCAGATTTAACAGGCAGATTCAATAGATCAAAATAGGAACCCTGCATGGGAAAGTCTATTTCCAATCAAGCGAGAATGATAGCTTCACTGAGAAGCTAGAAAATAGGGCTGAAGCCCTTCTCTGCAAATCAGTCAGATACGAAATGAAGAACAAGGGAAATTAATCCCTGAGGTAGCTGATAAAGCTAAAATAAGGGAAATAAACTCCCTAAAGTCACTAGTCCATTAGTAAAGTCCCTGGATGACCGAGACTCACTAGTTCTTGGCCAGTTAATGACTAGAGTGGGCACCCCCACTATTTCAGAGATCTGAGTATCCTTCTCTGAACAACCAGGAGAAGTCATGAACATGCTATTTCCCTGAAGAGGACTTCAAGTGTCCTATTTATAGGCCTCATGGTTTGACCACACCGCCGCTACTTCAAGCTTAGAAGCACGGGCAAATTTAAGGCATTTAAGCACTGAGCCTTGAGAAAAGGAATAGTCTCCCTCGAAAATGCGCGCAGAAGCAATGATCTTTCTCGTTAATGCAAGAGAGGTTATTCTAACCTCGAGAAAAGGAGCAATCCTTCTCGTAACTAGCCGAAAGGCAATTAGCCTTGGGAAAGGAACGTCGTTCCAAAACTGATTTGAAGCGAGGTTACTCCGGGAGGCCCAGCCGCGAAGCTACCCAGAATCACGAATCTACACGATTCCTCGGCGAACTTATTTCAATCCGAAAGCAGGATTGAAAGCGAAGCTGAACTCAACCACTATGGCAACGTTCGTACTTCACATACCATCAATCAAAGCAATTCAAAGTATTTCGGAGTCTGAACCATTCCATTGCAGACTTACGAAAACTTTGAAGGGGGTCTTGTTGACACTCTAAAAAAGACAAGATTCCTGACTGGCCTGAACAATGTCTAAACTTGTTGACATTTATAAAAGACAAGTGATAAACAAGCTGACGACCAGTTCTATACCCATCTCCGAGGGACAAATCAACAACTTGGACTCTACTGATGCAGTGAAGCAGATAGTGAGCCCAGATTGTCTTTGAAGAGACCTATGCAGGACTAAGATGCTAAGTCAGCTCAACGCTTAGCATCGCATAAGCCCAAGGGGATAGCCTCACCTGAGAGGCTAAGTTTGTCTGACTTTGCCTTGGAGCTGTTCAAAGCTCTATCAGAGAGCTAACTTACAGCTTCGCCTGAAGTGCTCAGTTAACTCCACAGAGAGTTAGCTTCGCTCGAAGCCACTCACAACCGCGTAGAAGGATGGTCGGTAGCTTCGCCACAGATGTTTATCCAGCTCCGCTGAAGAGCTTTCTTTTGACTTTGCCAGATACTCCTTCCAGCTCCGCAGCGAGCTCGACGCGGCAGCTCCGCTGCGGGTCTGTTATGGTCAACTTTGACCAATCAAATCTCCAGATGAGATCAAATCTATTCAGGATCAAACCTAATCAAGATCAAATCTGAGATCAAATATGTCAGTTGTTTACCATAACCCCTTGACTCTCCTAAAACAAGTAAGAAGATCAAGGGAGATCCTTTAAATATTTGGAAAGAATCAAAACGGATCAGGAGATCACACTACCTGCTATTCCTAGCTTCGCAGAAGCTGATCCTAGCCTCACGGCAAGGCTACTTTTCAAATTTAAACAGATTGACTTAATCTGTTTTCATATTTACAAAGGGACAATTGTACCCCTGCTCTCCCTATAAATAGCCCACCAGGGGTATTTGAACATACGGAGATAGAGGCTAAAAGAAGAGAAGAGACAGCTGAACAGAGATCTATTCTCTTACTTCCAAGAATTCAGAGAACTACTTCTCTAATCATGGTGCTAATACCCTAAGATCCTCCTCCCTCTCAACGAATTTCTGGGACCAGGCGAGATATATTTCCTAAGAAGAGGCGGTTTGAAGAGTAATAAGAGGGTTCTACCAACCTTCTGTTCTCCGATTCTCCGAACCAGGCGAGAAGGGAATCCTGTCAGGCAGCAGACTGATCGTCTGATCGATCGCATCGTCAAAGGGACAAAGTGGTCATGCGCTGACCAGACTCTTATCGGCACACTTCTCCAGAATCTCAGAGGAGATCTACTTGTAATCTTTTTATTGCAAAAGAATTACTTATAATTTAGCTCCTCGACCCCTTTTTGTAAGTTTTCCCCCTTTGTAAAATCAATAGAAAACAATTGTGAGTCCGTCAGATTTTGTGATTATTGTTTGGACTCACGCATACTCATTTTCAAGATTAACGGTTTTCTATTTTAAACTGGTGGAACTGAGTATGAATCTTTGAAATATTGTGAACAAGGTGGATAAGGAGGACAAGTTGGTTGAAAATTGGACTCGGAGGAGGTGAATCCCCATTGACTCTGTGAAGAGTTGAAATTATTTTAAAAATTACGGTCAAAAGATTGGGGGCATAGGTTATATTGATTCAGATAAGACCAATCCGGTACACTAGGTTTGTTAAAGTTATGATATGCCAGGCTGGTGATATCCTAAAAAGAGGTAGGGGTGTAATATGGATTACCATTAAAATTGAAAAATTATTGTTATAAGCCATATCACACAGGAGATGTCAAATACAAACAAAGAAAAATAAACAAACAAACAAAAAGAAAAAATATCGAAACTAAGTTAGGGTAAACCTTAGACCTAGACGACTCCTAACTAGTTAGACTATCCACGGGAGGTATATTGTCGAATCGACCACAAGTTAATCTGCTAGGTAGGGGCAAGATTGGTGGGAGGTATCCGCGCAGAAGCGACGGCCCCAATTAAGCCAAACTACCAGCCTTCGGGGTTTCGCCCCTCAATCCCCAACCTTAGTGACCGATTTGGCAAGAGTCAGATTCAAATCAACTTCCCTCTTAGGCCAGTATCTTATTTGAGTCTGAGATTTTTCTAGGGCCAACGTCTACTCAGTTTTAGTTAGGTTTGGGTTAGTGAGTGAGGAGATTGTTTGTGGGCTAAGGGAGGGTAATGACTTTCCCATCTTATCTTGTTTATAGGACAAGCCCTTAAATCAATTTAGTGCAGTGTATAAGTATATAGAAAAAAGTAACACTCAAGCAATATTTCATATAAGAATAAACCTTATACTAAATGCTATGCACTCATACCTTGGCTCCAACGCTCTTCAACAGTAAATAGAAAATGTAATAAAATAGACACGTGCCTAAATGCAAAATCTAAATCATTTTTAGCATTTATTGTCAACCTTTTACTATTGTGTTAGAAATGGATATATAGTGAGTCAAACAAGGAAATGAATAGCTATAGATATTAAACTTTACAATTCAGCCAACCTGCAGAAAATACAGGTTAGTAGTTCACTCAGATTGCCACAGGAATGTAGCAAATATGAGGGCTTCTGGCTCTGCTTTCCTGAGCAGAGTCCAGGGCCACTTATATGTCCACCGCAGTAAAAATTCGTTGTTGACCTGTACACTAAGAACAAAGAAGAAAGTTAACCAAAAATATAAATCTAAAAAGAGAATAACTTACCGTCCCTCCCCAGCAACGGCGTCAAAATTTGATTGAGTTTTTACTTGCACACAAGAATATAGAATTTCAGAACTTTTAAAACAGTAGTGCAAGGTGCTCAATTCTACCACTATAGCAAGTGGCTATGCAGGTCGTGATCCACAAGGAGGGACTAGCGATGGAAGCTTTTTTAGCAAGTTCTCTTTTATGCTACAAAGAATGGTTAAAGTTCTCATTTTAGTTCTTTAAAAGAAAATGAAAAAGAGTTAAAGTTAAGTTAGGAAGAAAGTGGAGAAAATGAAAGTGGATATGTACGAAGAAATTGAAAAAGATTAAAAGAAATTTGAAAGATTTTGGTGTTGGTAATTTACACTAAAATTAAAAGAAAAGAAAACTAAAACCTAAAAAAAGTTTCTTACCTTTTCGACGCCTGCTTACCTTTGACCCATATCGACGATGTACCTTTATTTGAAGGCAAGCAAAGTATGACAAATTGAATCTTCCCCATTCCCGTATTACAAAATGAATTGAAGGGGCAAGCTACACTACCATAGAAATGGATATCCATCACCATAAGCCATCAACGGTACTTGCAAGGGCAAGGCAACTTCGTGGCTATCGGTTTCATTTGGATCCACAAACACAAAAGAGGGAAGTAAACGAAAACAAGAGTAAAGAAGTAAAAGAAACTTCGATTCGATTCAAATAACAATGGAAGAAAAGATCACTTACACTGATGTCACCTTCAGTACAAGCTTGCTCTCATTCCTTCATGAAAGTCTCCTCTCCTCTCAGTTACATAAAGAAAATAAAAATTATATGAAAGAAAATAAAAAACCTAAGTTACAAACTATAAATTAACCTAAGTTCTACTCTCTGCTTGGTCGTTCCTTTTGCCTTTGAGATTGCAGCTATTTATAGGAGAAATGCTAAGGATAGAGGAGTATGAAGATAGGGGAAGCTGGTTATTTCTAAATTTGAATCTTTCTCATATCTCTAAACTTAATTTGATGAGGATATTCAGTTCTGATCTGTAACTTGTTGGCGTGTTGATTGCTAAATATAACTTATCAAATGACAGAATTAGAAACAGTAATCAACTTAATAATTGTAGCCCTTTACGTTTTCTTTCTGAATCATCTTGAATCATTAAATATGGTAGCGAAAGTTATGATTCAAATGCTAAAATGTATCCAGTCAGAATCTGAGTCAAAATTGCTTCATCTCATCCGTTGGTCTTCTCTCTATCCATTTATCTCTTTGGATTTTGAATTTGAACTCTGTATTTAACGTTATCCTCGGTTGATCTTTAACTAACCAAAATAGGTTTATAAAAATCTGAATTTTATCGGTTTCCATTTGGTGTTATCTTTTTGATTTGCTCTGATCTTCAGCTGAACATTTGCCCCAATCCTGGATTTATTCTAACTAGATCTGGGATCATCCTCAGCTAACCAAATAGATCCAGTTAAATCTTATTTTAACTGGTATTTATTTGATTTAATCATCTTTCTCTTCATAATTATCTTCTACAAAATATACATTTAAGACAAGAAAATTAGCAGAATGCTAAATATGTGTACGATCAGCTTGTCACCTATTCACCCCCCTCTAGGTAACCTACAAAGGGGGCACATTATCCCACTCAACATCATCATCTCTTGAGTAATCAAGATTTTCACTTGAAGATGAAGATGACATGGGAGTAGATAAAACTGCGACAGTGAAAAGCTTAGCCCCAACAAGTCCAGTGGTGGGACTTTGCTCTGGGACCCCCACTAAAGACATCATCTCAACTGGAGAGCTCCATTGAATGTCTGTTGGATCAACATTTTTTCCCTGACTCTGAAGAGTACCCGAGGGAGCAATCTTAGTGACACTGGGGCCGAGTAGAGTCACCTCTAGTTGCTTGCCTCTTTGTAACTTCCTCTGGCAATTCCTTAACTGTAACCACTACAGGACCTTTGGTCTTAGGACTTCTCAGATGTAGTAGAATCTCAGAGTCTTCATTTTCTTCAGAAACTGTATGGCTAGGCTCAGGATCTACTACCGATGTGAAAATTCCCTTGAAATAAGCCTCAACCTCAGGCTCTCGTCGTGAGTTCTTCTGATTAGAGTCAGCCTCAGTAGACTGAGATCGAGTACGCTTCGCAGTTGCTCCTCGCAAACGTCTTTTATGGGGTTCTTCAGCAGGACCAGCAACTTCTGTCTGACAATCTCAAGCTCAGCCTGAAGAAATTCATCCATTCCCTTTAAACGGGTGTTCTTGGAGCCCTTATTGGCTTGAAACATAGCCTTGATCTGCTTAATGCATGTGTTATTTATGTTATACCCTGGGACTGAGTTTGCTATCACATGCCATGTACAGAACCCAAGGCTAGTGTAAGAATCAACATCTTCTGTGGTAGTTTGAATCTTGCTTTTGTTCCTCCAGCCACATTGAAGTACCACACTCTTGCTCCTTCTTACAAATTGAAGCTGAAACGAAGGCCTAAGTTCGGGTTACTTATGTATAGTTGATCATACCCGTATTGGCGAGAAAACCGGTTGTGCAAATAGGGTTCGATTGTGCAAACGTTCCCCTACCGAAAGACCAGATATCCAGGCCAAATATTGATCAACCACCAGAAAACCCCAGATGAGAGGGTGGTGAATCCATCAACACTGGGTCGGTCAAAAAATCATTCCTCGTAAGAAGCTCCTGGGAAGTCAGGAAAGCACTTCACCAACTGGTAGTTCATGCTACTCTGAAGAATTTACCAGATCATTAGCATGTACCAACTATTCCAACTCGAGCGCTTCAGTCGCTGGAAAAATGACATCCTCAGACGACTGCACTGCTAACATTATAGACAGATAGTGCATAACATACCATGCCATAGAGTATATGTATGGCAACTCTACATGAGGATTTGGTGTCTGCATCTTGGGCTCACCATCTAGGCCGATGACAATGTTGTCTTCTTTGTCTTCTTCAACTACTACATTGCAAAAACTTTGACACAGAACGCGAAGCCTGCTCTAAAGACAACCTACCATAGCGGGGAGCAAGCCGAGAGACTGACCATAAGAGAAGAACGGTCAGGTGAACTACATCAGCGACAACGACCTCATGAGGTAGGGTGGGCACAATACACCGCTTTAACCACATCATCAGAAACCCCACCAGTAAGGCTCCATCCGAGATGCGAATTTTTGCCTGATGGTAAAAACTATCAAAAACAATATCAGGCTTGAAGGTATCCTCATTTGATTACGTTGTATATGAGTTTACTGATTCAGAAATCCTCTCTGTGATCTCAGCATTGGTGCTAGCCGCAAGTCGAGATATTAAGCCTGATTTTTCTTCCAAACCCCAAAAGATGTAATTGGCCCACAACATCTACTTAACTCCTCCAAACCTCCATCCGGTCGCTTGAGTGCAAATGTGAGAATGACACAAAACCTCCTAGTATGTTTCATACACTTGAGAAGCATCCCTCTTCATTAAGTGCAATTCTTCAGTGCCAGAAAATGTACTCCTCATATGGTAAATCCCCATAGACAACCCTGAGACTTCGAATATCTCATGCAGAGCGAATCCCATTTCACCCACCGGAGTAAAAAAACATGCAAGTATCTAGATTATACTTCTCGAGGATTGCAAAAAAGTTGAAATTATAATAACTCAGAGCAATTTTGTAACACTCGGCCCTGACAGCATGATACAACCCGCACTGGAGCAGTGGCTTCTCCAATTCCTTGAGGATGAAGCAGACCATCTTCGCCCTCCAAGAGGTTATTGTCGAGTACACCCGTCCTGGCAGCCGAAAGTCAGATTGGGGAAATTCACCCTTCACTTCTATGAACCGCTGATGAAGGTCGCAGCTTGCTTAGGGGTTTTGCCTGTTGGAAACTCCTGCTTCATCGAGCCTGAGAGTAGTTTAATGATTTTCCTACTATGGCCGACAGGGAAAGCAGCATGATTAGAGATCCTCCCGATCGTAACACCTGACTGGGCCTTAACCAAGTCCCAGTTCATGTACCGGTGAAGAGACATGGACTGCAGGTATGATAATGGAAATATCTGTTCCATGTTAGGGAGGAAGAAGCGACCCTCTCCAATTTGATGAAGCCATTTATAGTTCCCGTCAAACAAAACCTCTTCATTTTTGTCAATGGCATCTCCGAAAAGGAATAATGGTTTCCTGAATAGACGACGGTTTGTAGACTTAAACCTCCCATCCGAGATGAGCTCCCACAAAGTAGGGACAGTGCCCTTGATTAAACGGGCTTGTCGCTCTTCATTCTTTCCAGTGAATGCAAGAACTGTCTTCTGTAGACTGAAGAGGAAGTTAAGGTCAGCACTGCCAATGTGACCAAAGTGGTTCCTCTTGGTCAAGGGATTTGAAGTATACCTCACTACAAAGAGAAGAATACAAAGTCAGTATTTTGAAGACAGTAAAATTATACTAAATGTTAAAGTTCAAACGCGGGGCTGAATACATGAGACCCTCGTTCAATAACTAAAACATAAGGCTTACATGAAGCCCGTGTTTGGACTTCAGAATTAGAAAATTTTCTAAATCTTAAGATTCAAACGCGAGTTTCATAAACGAGACCCACATTCAGAAGTCTCAAGATGTGGAGCCTACTGGATTCGCGTTCAATTCGCAGACGAGAGGGTCGCGTTGACAAGGCAAAGAAATGCAAGACATGCATTTTGCTCATCAACACGAGAACCGCGTCAACAAATCAAATGCGGACCTATGAGATCCATGTTGACTGTTCAACTTCAACAAAAGTTTCAAAACTTCAAGAAGAAATTAAGAGGACAAAGTATCTTCATGTTCATACTAATGGAGAAAGTCATTTGAAGTATTTTCCCTAAAATGGGGGCTTCTTGAGGAGGAGCACCACTCATTCGGGTCTCAACAGCAGCGGCGCTATAGGAGGAAGTGATAGCCTTCGCTCTTAGAGCCATGTGCATAGTTAAATCTTTGAAAAAGATTAGAAAAAGCTTGAAGCTTTATTGGTTCAGAAAAGCTCAAGATCTTTGTTCAGATGCGGGTCTGATTGGAAGAGATAAACAGTCAACTGAATTGACTGTTGAAAGACCTAGGTCTTTTATAGGCTCTTCAATGGTCAAGATACATGGTGTGTATCTCGAGCTCAATCTGAACAAGACATGCATCCAACACAGCACTCGCATTAAAGGATGTTCGCGTTTGAAAATATCCAACACGATCTTTGTGTTTCAAACTGAGAGTCGCATCCCTACATCAATTGAGAATCGCGTCTCAACAGCGATTGAGAGTCGCATCCCAACATCATTTGGGAGTCGCGTTTCAACAAGGGTCTCCCCTGCATTGAAGTTCACGTCCAAAAAAATGATGGTCGCGTTCTCTCACATATACAAAGAGTATGTATCTGCTTCTGCAATCTGTTTAACAGTATACTGGCAAAAGTAATTGTCAACTCTACCAGTTCAATAGTACACTGACAAACAAATTAGAGCTCATACAAGTGCTAGACTAAATTTCTAAGACACTTGATATGATCTTTCCTGGAGGCTTCAAGCAGTTCAATAGTGCTATCATGAAGACTGGAATTCAGACAAGATCAAGCTCAGGGCATCTCAAAAGATTACCAGTCCAATCGTGGGGAGCCTGAAATTAACATGAAGTTCAAAGTATTTCAAAATCCATCCCAGTCGACCGCAGGGTTTCAAAAACTTTGGAGAGGGTTTTGTAGGTTGTCTAAAAATTATTTAAGGACAAGTCCTCAAACGCGAACCTCACTTCAATGCGAAGGTCGCGTTTCAACAAAAACGCGGACCTCGCGTCCATGGGCAAACGCAGACTACAAACGCAGGTCAGAGCAACTCCGCATTTCACCTCAAATGCGAGTCTGAGTAACTCTGTATTTCACTTCAAATGTCTCTCTTCAAACGCGGATTAGAGCAACTCTGTGTTTCATTTTAAATGCGGGTCTGAGCAACTCCGTGTCTCTCTTTAAACACGGGTCTGAGCAACTCCGCGCCTCAGTTTCAACGCGTGCCTGTGAGCTTCACTTTTTGACTTCAACGCGGTCATGAGAAGACTATGAGCGTCGCATCTGCACAACAACGCGAGGTCCGTGTCCAGCATGTCTTCTGCATTTCTGTTGTAACTGTACCCTCATTCTGGGTCAATTAAATCCCCACATAATATGGGAGTTAGTACCCATTATGAAGGGATTCTAGGGGACAATTATATCCCCTAAGTCCCCTTATAAATATACTTAAGCGCTATGAACAGGGTGGAGGGGCTTTTTCTGAGACATTAAGCTGAGAATTCTTAAGTTAAAAGTTTTTTTCTTTTCAACCTCAAGGTTCAGAGAGAGAGAGAGAGAGAGAGAAATTAGCGAACTATAAATACTTAGTGCATTAAAAATAGAGTTTTTTTCTATTACTTTTCAATAGTACCTCGACAAAAATTTCAAAGAGAAGCTTGTCGTTCAGCCGGTCAGTGGAAAACAAAAATCACTCTCCAATGCCACATCAAGTACCCAGAATTAACAAAAGGGAGCTCTAGACATTCTCCTCTCTTTTGTAATTGGAGTTTTTTTGATCCGTTGTAACTTTCTTTTCATATCAAAGAATTTTTACACCTTTCAATTTTTTTGACCAAACATCAATATGTTGATTCATTTTCATCATCCTTTGGCTTACATTATCTTGCAATGGTGAGTCCTTCAAGGCTATCTTTTTAATGTCTTCACCTAAGGAATCATTTCTATAACATTCTTTACATGAGTGTTAGATTCCTCAAACTTAACATGTATAAACTCTTCAATAGTTAAAGTTGACCTATTGAAGACTCTATAGGCCTTACTAGTATTTGAATACCCAACAAAAATAGCTTCAAAAGATTTTGAATCAAACTTTCTTAAATTACCTTTGATATTCAAAATAAGGCATTTACATCCAAACCTTAAAATATGAAATATTTAGTTTTCTCAAGTAATAAATCTCATTTTATTAGAATTTTTGCTAAAATAAATTTGGTTCCTAATGTAACATGAAGTATTTACGGCCTCAGCCTATAGAAATTGAGGGAGCCCATCCTAGCCATCTCTTAACGAGTATGATTCTTCATTTCGACGACTCTATTTTGTTAGGCAGTTTTAGGACAAGACAATTCATGTTTAATTCCATTTTTCTCGCAATAAGTGATAAAAAAATGGTTTATGAACTCACACCTCTATCACTCCTTATGTGCAAAATCAGAAAAAAATTTCAATTCTTTTTCTAAAAATATGAAAATGCGAGAAAACTTCATCTTTATGTTCTAAAAAGAAAACCCATGTAAATCTTGAGAAATCGTCAACTAAAACAAAATAATACGGTTACCACTAAAACTTTTTATTTTTAGTTGGACCAAACAACTCCATGTAGATTAATTTTAAGAGTATAGATGTTATGATATCCTTGATTGTTTTGACGGAGGACTAAGTTTGTTTCTCAAGTTGGCTAGCATCGCAAATGCGATCCTTTTCAAACTTCAAATAAGAAATAACCTTCACTGAATCATTAGAATTAATTCGAGATAGATGGTCAAATGAAAGTTGGCCTAATCTCCTATGTCATAACCAAGAATCTTCATTAAAAACATTCAAACAAGTTGCATTGCATTGTATATTTAACATATCAATCATGTAAGCATTGTTTTCACAAAAATCGAAAAGAACAAAAGTATTTGTTTTCTTGTCTAAAATGTCACAAGTGAAATCATCAAAATCAACTTTAAAATCTTTGTCATAAAGTTGGCTAATGGTCAAAACAATATGCTTGAGGCCTTCAACAAAATAACATTCTCAATTAAAGGAGATGAGCCAATCTTGATATTAATTATACCAACAATTTTACCCTTTGAGTCATCTCTGAAGGTGATGGTGCCATCTTCATGATACCTTGATAAAGTTGTAAAGTTATTGATACCCCAAGTAATGTGTCTTAAGTAACTACTATCAAGGTACCACCGCTCCCTACATCTTGGAGCCTTAGTGCACACCTATATAAAGTAATAAATTTATTGATTTTGGCACTTAAACTTTTTTGGGCCTTAGAATGTTAGTCTTCCGAACTCAAACATGATCATTTGAAATATTTATTCTTTCATAACAAAACTTAACCAAGTGACTTTTTTAGTCACAATAGGTGCATGTACACCTTGACATATAAAAATGCATGATAAGCATGTATAGCATGGACATGTTTAGTGTGTGGCATGGAAAGCATGGTGTGCCTGAGATTGAAAGTGTGTGTAAGCATGCGTAGTAAGAGAAATATGTAATTTTCTTTGAGTTTGCCTCTTGGAAATATAGCCTCTAATCTAACTTTATCAAACTCACATTTTTTTCAAAATATTACTCAAAGTGTTAATCTTTATTTTCAAAGTGAAAATCTCATTTTCATTAATAATTGGAAAGTTTGCTGCAAGAAAATTTGTGTCATCAGAATCATTTTGTGTCTTTTGAAGAGTGAAAGGCAAATCTTTTTTTTATTTGAAAATGACAACTAGTTGATTTTGGAGAAGTTCATTTTTTCTTTTCTTTTTCGAATACTTTTTTTGAGAAAATTATAGTTGTTGAATAGTTCTTCAAAAGGTTCACTTAATTCATCCTTAGATAATTCGCATTCATCAAGAGAAGATTCAGATGTTACCTTAGGTGTGTTCTTATTTATTATGAAACACACATGTGGCTGTGTCCACCCTTATTCAGATTCGCTCTCCGAATCTCATGCTGCCTTCAAGGCTTTCTTCTTGTATGGCTTCTTGACGGTTTACTTTTTGTCTTCGAGCAATTGGCAATGACATGTTTGAGCTTCCGGCAATTGTAGCAAATTATTTCTTCTCCTCCTTCCCTTGCCATCTTCTTTTATTTCCAAATATGTTCATGTTGTACATCTTCCTCACTTTCTTCACAAGGAGGAATTAATTTTCATCATCTTCAAGGTCATCTTTTTCTTCATTGGAGATGGAGGGAATAGATTTGAAGGCAAAAGTCCTCTTTTTTTTTGGGGTGCCTTCTACTCTCTAGCTTTTCTTTCCATCTCATGGGTTCTTAGATTCCCAATAAGATCAATAAGCTCCATCTCTTCTTTGTCATTAAGCTCCTTCAATGTAGTTGACTTGACCTCCTAAGATGGTGGTAGAGCACGAATGACCCTCCTCATCTTTTGATCATTGTCTATTACATCACCTAAAGAAGAAAAATCATTCGTGAATTTACTAAACTTGATATCT
This sequence comes from Agave tequilana, assembly GCA_038442645.1. Taxonomy (NCBI): domain Eukaryota; kingdom Viridiplantae; phylum Streptophyta; class Magnoliopsida; order Asparagales; family Asparagaceae; genus Agave; species Agave tequilana. Next base: position 382,937 of record JAVJIF010002043.1, on the reverse strand, counting down.
TGTCATCAATAGATTCATTTTCATTCATAGAAAAATTCTCATATTGAAAATGCAAGAGATAATTTGTGAAGTTCCCTTCACACAACATCCTTTGGAGCCAACACGGCTTGCAATGAAGTCTCTTAAGAGACCCGCAATACCAGTGTGATGGCTTAAGGCTAACACAATGACAGTGATCAATCTCACCATCAAACTTCTCTCGAAGCTTAGCTAAGTCGAGTTAACTACCTTCGTGGTTAGAAGACCTCTACTCCAAGTGACCGAGATGCAACTCTTATGGTTCACTTTGATACTGAGCAAACTCAATTTGTAGGTGGTTCGTAACAACTCCTGCGAATCAAGCAGATTGTGAACGTCGACGAAGACATCAAGCTCATCATAAGCAAACAGAAGATGAAAATATTGTTGTTTGCACTAAATACGACACTCGAGTTCAGCCTGGCATTTCTACTTCAAAACGCGATGCTCGCATTCAAATGCAGCAGTCACTAGAAAGCGAACTGTGTGCTTCTGCTTCAAAACGCGATTGTTTGGTTAGAAAAATATGAAGTAAAATTCTTATTGATTGTAAAGAAAATTACAACAGATGATATCCGATTACAAGGAGGGGAGGATTTTTGAATCTCCCCTTTGTTTAAGCTGGGTTCTTCATATTGGCGATGGAGAGTGAATCTTTTTCTCTATTGACTGGCTGAATGATAAGCTTCTCTGGATCGTTTTAAGGATGTAAGATAACTCCACTTGGACACGGCCAATGTTGGCGTTCTCTTTTAAAGAAGAAATTTCTTTCTTTCTCTCTCTCCCCTTTGAACGCCCGAAGTTTCTAAACTTTGTGGCTGTTTTTCTCCTTCTCCAAAAAAGAAGACTCTCTCATGTTCAATAGGTTTCATGGCTATTTATAGGGGTATTCAGAGGTAAAATTGTCCTCTAGAATCTCTCCATAATGGAGATTAACTATCCACATTATAAGGGTGTTAATTGACCCAGTAATGGGGCAGTTTTAATAGAAATGTGACTCCCACGGGTTCTGTTCTGTTGTTGAAACGCGAAGCTCGCAGGCTCGCGTTTGAGACGCGGAGTTGACTGAGGTGTGCATTTGAGTTGGAATGCAGAGTTATCTGAGGTCCACATTCGAGTTGGAGAGCGACTTTGGCTAAGCTCTGTGTTTGAACTGGAATGCAGGCTTGTTTGAGATCCGCATTTGAATTGGAATGCGACTTTGGCTGAGCTCCGCTTTTGAACTGGAACACAGGCTTGATTGAGCTCCGCATTTTAAATGAGAACGCTGGACAGATTCAGGTCCACTTTTACCATTAGACGCGAGTCAGGTCCACATTTACCATTAGACGCGAGGTTCACGTTTGAGTGAAACACGACCTTCATGTTGGAGTGAGGTCCGCGTCTAAGGACTTATTTTCAGCGATTTTAGACAGTCTACAACTCTCCCTCCAAAGTTTTTGAAATTCCGCAGTTGACTGGGATAGATTTTGGAATACTTTGGACTTCATATTGATTTATACTCCCATGATTGGATTGATAATCTTTTGAGATGTCCTGAGCTTGATCTTGTCTTTATTTTGTGTTTCAAAATCAGACAAATGAAAGTGATTGAATTTGATTGCTAGAGGTGACGATTAACATAGAAACTCAAATTCAGTAATTCCGCTAGGGAATTTGAGATGGTTACTTCAAAGGTGTGATGTTAACTTGACAGGAGTTGAATCCGTGATTTGAACGAATTTTATGGATTTGATATTCTGTTGATGAGAATAACAAGTAGAGTTTGATCCACTAGGGATAAGTTGAAAATTTTTACCGTCAGAAGTATAATGTTAATGTGACAGGTTTGGATAATTTCAGCAAATTGAATTGTTAGAGGGCTGATATTAATTTGATAAGGGTGTATGCTAGAAGTATAATATTAACTTAGCATTGAAGGTCTCGTTTTCATTGAAAAAACTGAGAAAATCACTGTCATAGGTTTAGCGTTAAATTAACAATAGGATGAATGCTAGAGGTATGATATTAACTTAGCATTAAACGTATTGATTTCGTTGAGAAAGCTCGAGGGAAGATCATTATCATAGGTGTAGTATTTAACTTAACAATGAAATGAAAGTGCACCTAGAGGGGGGTGAATAGGTTTACTAGCTAATCTAGTGCAAATGATGCGGAATTAAAAACTAATTTGCAAACACACAACATGTAACCAAGAGTCAGTTTGAATCTCCGTGAAGGGCTCTGGAGCTACTCCTCTAGATTCCTCTAGACTAAGAGTTGAGATACTTTAGTAAGATCTCTTGGTTGAACACAATTGTGGGCACACACAAACTATATCTAGCATATGAATATGAACAATGTAAAGCAATGTAAGATATAAAGAGAGATAGAGATGAGAGATAGTGGATTAAATGCAAACATGAAGATATGTTTCAAGGTTCGAGCCACTGCTCTATGTCCCTGCCTTCACACAGAAGGATTTCCACTACGTTGACACAGAACCTTCCACAAAGGGACCTCCACTGAGAAATTACAACTCTACAATGGGAGTACACAACTCTATCAATACACAAACCTCTACACAAGAGGTGGGCACCTAGCCAAGCACAAAGCAAAGAAAAATATACTTGGTGATCACAAATGATCTCTCTTGGTGATCTTGGAAGATCACAAATAATTTTTCTCACAAAGATCCTAAGGATAGATTTGAATTGATTGCTCAAGTGTGAGACAATAAAGTGTTTTGGAAAACAAAACACTTGAAAAAACTCTAGATAAGATATCAGAATTTGGACAAGAACTAGAAACCCAAAACTTGTTTTCTTTTTATTTTCCAAAAACTTTGAAACAAATAAAGTTAGAATTTTAGCACTAAAACATGTTTTAAATACTTGCTGAAAACTTTGGAGAAGTGGGAAAATTTTTCTCTTAAAAATCTTTGGAGAAACAGGCCAAGGGAACCCATATTTATAAGATTCCCAAAATATAGCCGTTGGGGTCCAGAACAGGCCCAGAATGGCCTGTCAGTCGACTGCCCGGTCGACCGGCCACCGGTCAAATTTCTGACCTTTGGGCCTATCGGTCGACCGCCCGGTCGACCGCCCTAGGCAAATATGCTTAACGGTCGACCGGCGGTTGACCGAGGCAAGAACCAGAGAGCACTCTCTCTGGTAGGTCGACCAGACGGTCGACCAGCCAATTGAACAAGATAGTGTGCACGTTTTGTGTACATCGGTCGACCGCCCGGTCGACCGGCGACCCCGGTTGATCGAGATCTGGTCCGGTCGACTGGTCGATCGACGCCAATGGTCTCAGGCTGGGATTGTGGGTTTGAAAACTTGGTCTTTTTAATACCTATAAAATCCCATAAAATAATATAAAATCTACAAAAATAAGTTCTTGTAAATATTTGAAGAAAAAATATGTATGACTAAAATTCAACACATATTTCAAATAATTTGAACTATTTTTGTGATATAGAAATTAAGCTTTAAATCGAAATCGGTATTTCAAAAACCAAACTTCTAAAGGAAAATACGGTTTATCTATAAACTTATATAAATACAAAAATAAGATATTAGAATACTTTTGAAGCATAGTGTGTATGGATAGAATCTAAAAAACATATAAAAGATATATCCCTGTTTTTGACATTAAATCCAAAACTAAGTTTTGCTAATAATAAAACTTGAAACCATGAAATAGAATCATCAAAATAAGTTTTTTAGATAATATGAACTAAAAAATGTATATGGATGAATCCATTATACATATAAACCATGTAAAACTTGTTTTGATTCTATCTATTCATGAAAACTAAAGATATGCTCTTGAAAATCCAAAACCGATTAAACTGAAACCAAAGACTATTTTAACTTGTGTTTGAACTTGAGCATATCAAGACTAATCAATCTTTACACAAGATCTAAACTAAAATAAACTAAATAATTCGAGATCTTCTTGTAGAACTCCTTCTCTAAGCCAACTCAATCCAAACACGACCCAAAGAGCTTGACTCCAACCGAGTGCTAGATGCGATCTTGACGCGCGAGCTCTTGAATCATCATGCGTTAGCTTTCAAACTAGACTTTCAATCCTTTGTTAAAGCTAAACACCTACTAAGATCTTGATCAAAATCTGAAACTTATTGAACACAAGATCATTAATAAACTAACCTTCATATGTTAGTCATCATCAAAACTAAGGTGAAAGGCCTCTGGGCCAACAATCTCTCCCTTTTGTTGGAACTTAATTTTGATGATACATTTGTGAAGCCATATCATTTGGAGCTCTATCATAAGTCTATTCAAGAGTTCTTCATGATCAAGACTTTCCAAAGAGAGTTGATAATGATGTGTATTGTAATTGTTGATAGCATGTTAAAAGCCTTGACGCACACACACATCATAGTCTATTAGTCGACTTATAGCCTATTGTAGTCGACTTATAAATAGTATAGTCGACTTGTCTTTTTATGTAGTCGACTAGCTTTTTGTCCTAAAAGATCCCAACTCTCTGTTTGTCATTGTTAGTCGACTTAACAGTTTCTATAGTCGACTAATAAGTTTAGTAGTCGACTTATACCTTCCCTCTAGTTGACTAGTTTCAGTTTTCAGAAACTTGTCTTTTGATTTTATCATGACCTAGTCGACTTGGTCTTTTCTATAGTCGACTAACCTTAAGAAATTTGCCTACCCTAGTCGACTAACTCATATCTCAAGTCGACTAATGACAGTTTCTGACTGTTGGACAGTTTCTATTTTTAGTATTTCCTTCAAAATGGTCCTAATAACTACCCTAACTAACCATAGAGTTCAGCTATATATAGGGTTGTTATCTTAGGTTTAAAATACCAATTCAAATATATAGTTTTCTGACTAAAAATCTTGCCAAAATTCTGGTTCTCTGAAAATTGTTCCCACTTTCTGTTTCTTCACCAAATTCCTACTCCAAAGTGAAGATTTCTGAAAGTCAACCTATAATAGCCCTTGTCCACGATCACATACTGAATCAAGGCTTATAGGAAAGTTTGTAATCACTCAAAGGATTCATTGTACAAGAGCGTCTTCTTGGTGTAGAAGAGAAGTTGTACAAGGTGTTATGGTCTTCTTTGTTGTAAGAAGAGTTGTATACATTTGACAAAGGGGATTTGTCAAGTGGGATACAAGGTGTTGATTTTGGGTGTACAAAGTCAAAGGATAAAGGAAAATCTCAAGCGGGTGGCTTGGGAACTGGATGTAGGTCATGAGGACCGAACCAGGATAAATCACTCGTGTTTGCGTTTGATTAACTTTTCTGTAATTTATTTCCTTTATTTGCAAGTACGTTTATTTGTCTAATATTCTTGTGTGAGTGTTGATATTGTATTTTAGATCCACACTTGGCATCATCTCGGGACCAACAATTGGTATCAGAGCAGGTCAACAATTGGTATCAGAGCCCTGCATACCTAGTCAACAATCTACAAGGACGGCAACGGAGTTCCCTTTGTCACAATTCAAAGAAGGACATTCTACACAACGTCCACTGCTATTTGACAGATCCAACTACAACTATTGGAAGTGTAGAATGAAGATCTACTTGCAATCGCTCAACTACAAACTTTGAAACATTGTAGAAGTACCGTACACCAAACTGACAACCAACTATAACGCTAGGAGTGATGATCAAAATAAGAATGCAAACCTTGATGCCAAAGCGATGAATGCTTTATTCTGTGCCTTAACTAAAGAAGAATTCAACCGTGTGTCAACAATCACTTCTGCAAATCAAATATGGCACACTCTTCAGGTAACACATGAAGGCACAAATAAGGTTAAAGAATCTAAGATTTCTGTTCTTGTCCACAGGTTTGAACTTTTCAAAATAAAGGAGAATGAAACCATCTCAGAAATGGTTACGAGATTCACCGACATAACCAATTCCTTAGCATCCCTTGGAAAGGAATACACCCAAGTCAAAAAAATTCGCAAGATCCTTCAAGCACTCACACCAGATTGGGAGAAGAAGACAACTGCAATAGAAGAAGCGAATGATCTCTCAACAATGACATTAGAAAACCTATTGGTAATCTAATGGTATATGAAGTGCAACTCGAAGACAGAAAGAAGGATGAACAATAATCTCTCTCAAAGAAGAAAGAACTTGCCTTTTATGCATCCTCAGACACGGACAATTCAAATGACGATGAAGAGGAGATGGCAATGCTTTCAAGAAAATTCAGAAGATTCTTAAAGCAAGGTAAGTTTAGATGTTTTAACTGCAATAAAACAGGTCATATGAAGAAGGATTGCCCATTGCTAAAAAACAAAGGTAAATACAAGAGCAAAAAGTTCAGAAAGAAGAAAGATTACCAAGTATCATGGAAAAATAGTGATTCTTCTTCCTCTGACGAAGAAGAAGCCACTGAACATGCCAACATCTGTTACATGGCGCTAGAAGAAGATGAGGTATAATATACTGAACTTTTAGATGCATTCCATGAATTATTCAATGATCTAAAGAATGAAAAAATGAAGAATAAAGTTTTATTAAAGGAAAATGAAAAACTTTTCAAAGAAAACTCTTGTTATGTCTCTCAAGTTTCTTCTATAAATTCTCAAAAAGATGATTTTGAAAAAGTGATATCATCATTGAAAAAGGATAATGAGAATTTTATAAAAGAAAATATTTTGCTTAAAAAGGAGACTGTGTCTTTAAATGAAAGAATTTCTGTGTTAGATAAAGACTGTCAGTTTTTAAAATGAAATATAAAGAGATTTTGAAAAATGTGACTAAGTTTAATCAAGGAAAAGAAAAGTTGAATGATTTGTTATCATATCAAAAGATGTCACATAATCATTATGGTCTGGATTTTTTGAAAAATCTTCATATGTTAGTAATCCATTTAATTCTTTTGTGAAAAGAAATTCTGATATTATTTTAAAAAGAATTAAGAATAAGTTTATATGGATTCCTAAAAACTTAAGCATTGTTGATAAAAATACTTATATTGCATCATACATACATGATATATGTAATTCATGCAATTATGTGTATACTAACAGATAGAAACCAAATTCAAATTGGGTTGGTCTCCTAAAGGTTAATGCTTTACTTTTATGATTGGTACCATCTAATGTTTATCTTTCAGGTACCACATAAGAAGTTTGATAAGGACATTACTTCAAATATTTATCATATATATACATGTTATGATATATTTGTTACAGGGGGAGAACACAAGTGTTTCTATATCTGTTATAACCCATTTTCTGCAGGGGGGAACATATAACTTATTTTCTGCAGGGGGAGCATTTGTGCACACAAAGTGTTATCATCAAAAAGGGGGAGATGTTGAAACTTAATTTTGATGATACATTTGTGAAGCCATATCATTTGGAGCTCTATCACAAGTCTATTCAAGAGTTCTTCATGATCAAGACTTTCCAAAGAGAGTTGATAATGATGTGTATTGTAATTATTGATAGCATGTTAAAAGCCTTGACACACACACACATCATAGTCTATTAGTCGACTATAGCCTATTGTAGTCGACTTATAAATAGTATAGTCGACTTGTCTTTTTATGTAGTCGACTAGCTTTTTGTCCTAAAAGATCCCAACTCTCTGTTTGTCATTGTTAATCGACTTAACAGTTTCTATAGTCGACTAATAGGTGTGGTAGTCGACTTATACCTTCCCTCTAGTCGACTAGTTTCAGTTTCTAGAAACTTGTCTTTTGATTTTATCATGACCTACTCGACTTGGTCTTTTCTATAGTCGACTAACCTTGAGAAATTTGCCTACCCTAGTCGACTAACTCATATCTCAAGTCGACTAATGGCAGTTTCTGACTGTTGGACAGTTTCTGTTTTCTAGTATTTTCTTCAAAATGGTCCTAATAACTACCCTAACTAACCATAGAGTTCAGCTATATATAGGGTTGTTATCTTAGGTTTAAAATACCAATTCAAATATATAGTTTTCTGACCAAAAAATCTTGCCAAAATTCTGGTTCTCTGAAAACTGTTCCCACTTTCTTTTTCTTCACTAAATTCCTACTCCAAAGTGAAGATTTCTGAAAGTCAACCTATAATAGCCCTTGTCCACGATCACATACTGAATCCAGGCTTATCGGAAAGTTTGTAATCACTCAAAGGAATCATTGTACAAGAGCGTCTTCTTTGTGTAGATGAGAAGTTGTACAAGGTGTTATGGTCTTCTTGGTTGTAAGAAGAGTTGTACACATTTGGCAAAGGGAATTTGTCAAGTGAGATACAAGGTGTTGATTTTGGGTGTACAAAGTTAAAGGATAAAGGAAATCTCAAGCGGGTAGCTTGGGGACTGGATGTAGGTCACGAGAACCGAACCAGGATAAATCACTCGTGTTTGTGTTTGCTTGACTTTTCTGTGATTTATTTCCTTTATTTGTAAGTACATTTATTTGTTTAACGCTAATATTCTTGTGTGAGTGTTGATATTGTATTTTAGATCCACACTTGGCATCATCTTGGGACCAACAATTGGTATCAGAGCAGGTTCAACACCTTTTTGATGATGACAAAACTTATAAGGTTATATATGTATAGATTAAGATTAAGCTTCATAAAAGCTCCCCCTTAACTTATGCATATTCAATAAACACATAAAGATATGCAATGTAGTTTAAGATACCAAATAAAAACAAGATATATATGTGTGTGTGTGTGTGTGTGCAGAAACACTTAATAAAACATGCATATATAATCCTAAATACTTCTCGCCTTTTTGTCACTCATCAACAAAGGAGTAAAGACAAATAAACAATACCAATAAACATATTTTAAAACAAAATTTTGATACCAATAAACACTCAATTGAAAGAAACAATTGAAAGTAAAACAATCTTTTACTATAATACCAATAGAAGGACATGATACCAATTGAAAGTAAAAAACCAAAAAAAAAAAATTTAGGAGAACACTAGAATCATTTTGCGATAAAGATACCAAATTGAGAATAATGCCAATTTGATATTATTGATACCAATATTGAAAATGTTAGCATGTATCAAAATAAATTATTTTTCATAATGAAGAGTGGGAGTAAGATATCAATTAAAAATAAAACCAATTGAAAGTTAAAACACGAATTTTTCTCCCCCTTTATGAAATACCAAATAAAACAATGCATAAGCTTTTTAAAGATATCAATTATCATTATGAACTAAGTTAAGCTTAGCATGAAATCATTTATGCTAAAAATGTATGGACATGAAAAATAAGCACAATCAAAATCAATATATGTATCAGAGCAATATAATATAAATTTAGATATGATCCATACATATATAGAAAACATGAGTATACAAAATAAATTTTCATTAAAAATTATGTATATCTCATAACTACCACCCTATACATGCACGTGTTTGAAAGATATTCAATAAGGGTATACAAGGCATGGTCGCCCATCCAACCTCCCTTACATGGTAGGGGTTTTCAAAAAATAAGATTTAAAAATATTTTAACATATTTGAAAACTCTACCAATTGAAGAATAAGGAAACTAGTTTGAAGAATAATTTTGAAACTATCATGAAATCCTTCAAGCAAGGAATAAAATTCAAATATATCCATGAAATATGAAAATTACACGAGAATCGATACTCAAAAAGTGATAAATCACATACAGTCCTCATGAATCCAATAATCATGAGTAAATAAAATATAGAGTGTATAAAAATCATGTAATCAATAAAATCATGAAAATAAGGCATTTGAAGCTCAATTGAAATGAAATCATAAAAACAAAAAAAAAAATTCTATTTTTATTAAAAACTAAACAATCTTTAAGGTAAATGTATATTTTGTAGAAACTAAAAGTATACATACATATCCCAAACCTAAATGAGCCCAAATTAGAATTTTGCATGAAAGAAAATGACTCTAAGATATACATGTATATCTATTAGTTATAGACAAAATTGACATATACGTGAAGCTAAACACATTTTTATGAAAATATGTACAAAAATAGGGAATACAACTTAAGATGCAAAAATCATCAAAACTAGGTTACACAAGTACATCTAATGGGTACAAATGAGCAATAAAGTACAAACACATAATAATCAAATGTGGCTCACTAGTTGTATAAGTATAAACATAAGTTTTACTGAAACTTACATTTAAACATATAATCAAAAAATGAAGTGAAAAAATCATAAACAAATATGATTATTAGTCTAAATGCATGTATTTTAGAACTATGATATACACATAGCTAAACTAGTGAGAACACAAAAATATAAGTTCATATGAACATGGGTGTATCTCAAAGACTATCTATGTATATCACATGTCTAATAACATTGTATTTAACATAATGAATATTAAAAACCAAGACATGCTAAAAATATTTATATGAAAGCATGTAAACAAAAATGAAAGTTAGAGATAGTTACCAAAATCAATGAACCAATCTCTAGATCTCCAAATCATGGTGGTCCTTCCACCAAACATTTCTTGAAAGTGATGCATCCAAAAATATGATCTTTATGTAATCACCTAGAGGGGGGTGAATAGGTGACTAGCTAATCTAATGGTCAATTAATACGGAATTAAAACTTATTAATGCAAATTAAAAACTTCTTGAACTAAACACCACGTATAACACAAGAGTGTAGCCGGATTTCCCGTGAAGGGCTCTGGACTAACTCCTCAAGATTCCTCTAAATAAGAGTTGAGGTGCCGCGTTGGCTCTCTTGGTTGAATACAAGTGTTAGCAAACAATCCCCAAGCAAATAACAATAAGCACACAATATATCAAGCATATAAAGATAAAGACAAGATTAGCATGCAAGATATAAAGACAAGTAAGAGATAGAGAGAGCAATCGCAAACACGGGAGATTTGTTTCGAGGTTCGAGCACACTTGCTCTACGTCCCCGCCTTCAACACTATGAAGGATTTTCACTAAAATCGATCCCACCGGATCACTTGGTGTCGCAACACCTACAAGCTCTTTGGACTCTCTAGTCCCTCTCTTGTTCCCGCAAGAACACACTGCAAGCCCACAAGCTCGCCGAGGCCACACCTCAAACACCGAGTTCTCACTAGAACCCGAAACAACGCGAACACACACGTCCGCCTCCTCAAAGCAAAGATGAAGTCTTTGGTGATCACAACACTTTGACCACCTAAAAACAATCTCACAATAATACTCCTATAGGATGAATAAATCAATGAATAGCTCAAGTGTTTATGAGAAAAATAAGGATTGAAATTGTGGTGGAAAACACAAGAAAATTACTTTGAAAACGCTCTTGATAAACCCCCTTTTAATTGAAAATATTAGCTCTCAAACAAGTGGATAAAACCTCTTAATAGAGTAGGAAAAACTGGCTCAAAACCCACTTAAAAATCTTAGCTCAAAACAGCCCATATAAGCCCCCCTTTTTATAGGCTAGAGAAACTAGCCGTTGGGGCAATTTTTCAGCCCTGACGGTTGTTAGTCGACCGCCCGGTCGACCGGCCAACGGTCAGATTTCTGACCGTTGATCCAACGGTCGACCGGCCGGTCGACCGTGGCAAGGATACAGATAGCTGAGCTCTTTGCCGGTCGACCGCCCGGTCGACCAGGGCCATTTCCAGAGAGCAGATACTCTCTGGCGGTCAACCGTGCGGTCGATCGGCCCATCCTATGCACTTTTGTGCATGTCGGTCGACCGTTCCGGTCGACCGGCTCCTGGTACGATCGACCGGTCAGTCGACCGCTAGAGCCTGGCAGGCCATTTACAGGAAATAAAACTTGGGTTTTTATTTTAAATTAAATCTCATAAAATCTCTAAAAATCTACAAAAATAGTTTCAGTATTATACTTTGATAAACAAGCATGTTTGAACAAAATCAAGACATGTTACAAACAATTTGAACTATTTTTGTAACTTAAAAATTTTGGCATAAAACAAAAACGGTATTTTTCCAAAATTTTTTTTCCAAAACTTATTTTTCCAAAACTTCTCCAAATACAAAAACATGATATTTTAAACTCTTTTAAAGTATAAAGTGTATGGATATGATCCACTACACATACATGGTGAAATATCTATGTTTTTGACAATAAGCACTAAACATGGTTTTTATAGTTTTTAACCAAAACCATTTTTCAAAAATAAAAACTCTTTTATAAAAACACATCTAAATCAAGAGTGTGTGTGTATATGGTATACTTGAGCAATCCACAAACTATTCTATCCTTTACATTTTAATCTAAAATAAAATCTTAATAAAAACAAACCTAGACACAAGTCTTCTTCTTGAAGTCTTCACTTGAAGTCTTCTCATCTTCTTGACTTGGTCCAAACTCGATCCAAAGAGCTAGACTCCTCTTGAGTACTTGATGTGGTCTTGATGCACAAGCTCTTGAATCAAACCGTGCTAGCTCCAAAACTTGACTTTAAATCCTTTGTTGAAGCTAAACACCAACTAAGATCTTGATCATAAATCTGAGACTAATTAAATACAAGATCATTAGTACTATAACTATATGAGTTGATCATCATCAAAACTAGAGTGATGGGCCTTTGGGCCAACAATCTCCCCCTTTTTGATAATGACAAAACTCATGAAGTTATATATGCATGGATTAAAGTAAAGCTTCAAAGAAGCTCCCCCTTCACTCATGCATCACAAGAAATAAATAGATATGGCAATAAAGCACATAAACTAAATAAACATGTATGCAAATATAGGAGATAAACATGCCAATCAAGCATAAAACTCATCAAATTCTTTTTCTCCTATTTGCAAAACAAACAATATGCATAAACAAGAAATTCTTTTCCAAAACATGCAAACAAACAATATGCATAAACAAGAAATTCTTTTCCAAAACATGCATATGTACTAAAATACTTCTCCCCCTTTTTGTCAATCATCAACAAAGGGGTTAAAGTAAAAAACAAAACAATGTTCTCCCCCTTTTTGTCAAAAACAAAAAAATCAATAAAGGGGTGACATTAAACAAATCAATAATAAGAATGTATGCGATATACATTCATGAAGAGGAAGACGCTAAGTTAACTTCCCTACATATATGCATTACATGAAGAAGGGATGACAGGCCCTAACTCACATAACGCATAATATACAATGCATAAGAGGAGATGTGAAGCTCCCCCTACACACGTGTATCGCATAAAGAAGAGTTGTCAAGCTCATCAATATAAGATACACTCATCATGAATCTATATGTAGAAGAGATGTTAAGCTCCCCTTGCATATAGGCAATACATATCAAACATTTTTAATTTTCTCATTAAAACAAAATTTTGAATTTTTCTCAATAAAACAAATTTGAGATATCCTAGTAAATCAAATTTTAAATTCTAATTGTAATTGAAACATTTTACTAATTGAAACACAAGCAATTAATAAACATTTTACCAACTGAAACAACAATGAAATTTCATACCAATGAAAGAAAATATTTTATATTTTGATACCAATATAAATTTTCATGGATACCAATTGAAATAAATAGATCAATAGATACCAATTGAAACATATTATATATTTTGATATCAATAAAAATACCAATTGTAAAAAAAGTACCAATTGAAGATAATGCATAAGCTTAAAAAAAATATCAATTGAGAAATCAATTGAAAATCAAGATTTGAATTAAGCTTAGCATAAACATACTTTGTGCTTTAAATATGTAAATATCTTGAAAATCAAGCACAAACAAATCATATATATGTATGAAAATGAAAATACCAATAGAAATTGATATTATATGAAATGTGAAGCATACATATATAGGAAATAAAATATGAGTATATACAAAAGAATCAATTGTGATACCAATTGAAAACATGATGTAAATCAAGTATATAACTCATAACTACTACCCTTTTTATACGCAAGATAAAAGATATATAGTTTGAGCATACAAGATATGGTCGCCCATCCGTCCGCCCTTAAAGGGGTTGGTAGGGGTTTTCAAAAATAGAGTTTGAAAATTATTTTTATAGTGAAAACACTACCAAATGAAGAATAAATAACTAGTTAAAAGTAATTTTTGAAAGACTAGTTAAAGATCCTTCAAAATATGAAATCAAAACATTCATCCATGAAGCATGCTAAAAACACAAGAATTGACACTCGAAATATATAAGGCTCAAAATATCTCATGAAAATAATGTCATGAGTAAACAAATGAAATGTGAGTATACCATAATCATGTGAGCAGCATTTTCATGAACTTAAGCAATACGGCTCAAAAACAAACATGAATCTCATTTTATCAAATACAAATCATGAAAATCATAAAGATTTTATTTTTCATTTAAAAACAAACTTCTAGGTATATGTATGATTTTATCCAAAACTAACAATATGTATACATATCCCAAACATGAAATGAGTTTATGATATAATTTGCATGAAGGCTAGAGACTTAAGGGGCATACATGTATATTTATTAGTTTTGAACAAAAATAGCATATACATGAAGTAAAACATGTAAATAGGCAAAACAAGTGTAAATGAGGAAATCATCAAAACTAGGTTGTACATGTGCATATAGTGAGTACAAATGAGCAATGAAGTGCAAACGTATATGAATCAAATGTTGCTCACTACTTGTACAAATATATTTCTAAGTTTTAATAAAGACTTCATTTAAACAAGTGTTTACCACATGAAGCACAAATATACAACATGAACATGCTAAAAATGTGATATAAATAAAAAGCATGTAAACTAAATTAGGAGTTTAGAGATAGTTACCAAACGTATTGAATCAAATGTTGCTCACTACTTGTACAAGTATATTTCTAAGTTTTAATAAAGACTACATTTAAACAAGTGTTTACCACATGAAGCACAAATATACAACATGAACATGCTAAAAGTGTGATATAAATAAAAAGCATGTAAACTAAATTAGGAGTTTAGAGATAGTTACCAAAACAAAGAACTATACTCCAAATCTCCAAAACATGGTGGTTGTCCCACCAAACCTCCTTGATAGCGGTGCATTAAATGTGTGTCCATCAAGTCCATGTGCATCCACCATCAAGGCACTAACTCTCTCACGTCGTGTGAGAGCCCGCACCTACATCAAATACAAAAGGTGGGGATTTTGGTACCCATTTTCTTTTGGGTCCTTGAGGGTTAGCATTGTAAGAAACCCAAACTTTCTTGTTAGCAAAATTTAAAGTGTTAATCTATCATAACAAAATCTTACTAAATGGCCTTTGCGGCCACAATGTGTACACTTGTACACTCTAGGATGCATATGTGTATGAGTGTGATCATGGCGTGCAAAGTGTGCATATGCATGATGTGGGTGATGTGCATGAGTATGTGGAGTTTGTTTCTTTGAAAATAAGGACTCCAATCTAGAATGATTAAAAGCACATTTGCTCAAGGTTGAGTTTAAACAATCAATTTTATTTTTCAAAAATTTAATCTCATTTGATTAATAGTGGCATGTAAAGCATGGTGAGAATGAGAATCATTTTTCTTATTCTTTTTAGAAACATTTTCTTGTTCTTTTTCTACAATTTTTCTTTTTAAAGAGTTATTTTCATTCAAAGCAACTTCCTTTTGTTTTTTCACCAAAACAATTTTATTTTTCAATGAAGTATTTCCTTCACAAAGATCATTTAATTTAGAAAGCAAGGAAATATTTTCATTTTTCAAACTTTCATTTTCTTTTCAATGCATGCAACTTTATTTTTAAAGGAATCATTTTCTTTTAACAAGCAATCAAATTATTTTTCATTTTCTTATTATCCTTTTTAAGCAAATCATATTTTTCTAGAAGTTGTTGATAAAAAGATGCAAGCTCATTGTAAGACATATCAACATCCTCTTCTATCTCGGATTCGGTAGTTACCTGAAGGGGGTTATCCCCTTGGACCATGTAGCACACGTTGGAAGCGTCACTTTCAACATCCGAGTCGCTCCCCGCATAGTATAGTTCTTGTTCGCCAAGGGAGATGACGGTGTTCCAAACTATAAAAGCCGAATCAAGAATAGCAACCCTAGATAAATAATCATCATTTAGGGTACTCTTCAAAGCATAAATGGCCTATGCATTAGCCTCAATATTTTTGCCATTTAAACAATAAGAATCTCTAGTAGTGGCAAAATAAACATGAATACCTAGGGCTTTGAGGGACAAAGACATCTTAACCTTCCAAGTTTGGATGTTAAGAATGTCAAAAGTAGGAGGTGACATGAAATCCATAGTGTGTGAATAAATATTGTGATTAGCTATAAAATGAGGATCTTTAACTCTAGGTTGTAAGACCCAAATCAAGAGCACTTGGCTCTGATACCAACTGTAATCACCTAGAGGAGGGTGAATAGGTGACTAGCTAATCTAATGGTCAATTAATGCGGAATTAAAACTTATTAATGCAAATTAAAAACTTCTTGAACTAAACACCACGTATAACACAAGAGTGTAGCCGGATTTTCTGTGAAGGGCTCTGGACTAACTCCTCAAGATTCCTCTAAATAAGAGTTGAGCTGTCGCGTTGGCTCTCTTGGTTGAATACAAGTGTTAGCAAACAATCCCTAAGATATAACAATAAGCACACAATATATCAAGCATATAAAGATAAAGACAAGATTAGCATGCAAGATATAAAGACAAGTAAGAGATAGAGAGAGAGCAATCGCAAATACGGGAGATTTGTTTCGAGGTTCGAGCACACTTGCTCCACGTCCCTGCCTTCAACACTATGAAGGATTTTCACTAAAATCGATACCGCCGGATCACTTGGTGCCGCAACACCTACAAGCTCTTTGGACTCTAGTTCCTCTCTTGTTCCCGCAAGAACACACCACAAGCCCACAAGCTCGCTGAGGCCACACCTCAAACACCGAGTTCTCACTAGAACCCAAAACAACGCGAACCCACACGTCCGCCTCCTCAAAGCAAAGATGAAGTCTTTGGTGATCACAACACTTTGATCACCTAAAAACAATCTCACAATAACACTCCTATAGGATGAATAAATCAATGGATAGCTCAAGTGTTTGTGAGAAAAACAAGGATTGAAATTGTGGTGGAAAACACAAGAAAATCACTTTGAAAACGCTCTTGATAAACTCCCCTTTTAATTGGAAATATTAGCTCTCAAACAAGTGGAGAAAACCTCTTAATAGAGTAGGAAAAACTGGCTCAAAACCCACTTAAAAATCTTAGCTCAAAACAGCCCATATAAGCCCCCTTTTTATAGGCTAGAGAAACTAGCCGTTGGGGCAATTTTTCAGCCCTGATGGCTGTCGGTCGACCGCCCGGTCGACCGGCCAACGGTCAGATTTCTGACCGTTGAGCCAGCGGTCGACCGGCCGGTCAACGTGGCAAGGATACAGAGAGCTGAGCTCTCTGCCGGTCGACCGGGGCCATTTCCAGAGAGCAGATACTCTCTGGCGGTCGACCGTGCGGTCGTCCGGCCCATCCTGTGCACTTCTGTGCACGTCGGTCGACCGTTCCGGTCGACCGGCTCCTGGTCCGGTCGACCGGTCAGTCGACCGCCAGAGCCTGGCAGGCCATTTATAGGAAATAAAACTTGAGTTTTTTATTTTAAATTAAATCCCATAAAATCTCTAAAAATTTACAAAAATAGGTTCAGTATTATACTTTGATAAACAAACATGTTTTAACAAAATCAAGACATGTTACAAACAATTTGAACTATTTTTGTAACTTAGAAATTTTGACATAAAACAAATACGGTATTTTTCCAAAATATGTTTTTCCAAAACTTATTTTTCTAAAACTTCTCCAAATACCAAAACAAGATATTTTAAAAACTTTTAAAGCATAGAGTGTATGGATATGATCCACTACACATACATGGTGAAATATCTATGTTTTTGACAATAAGCACTAAACATGATTTTTATAGTTTTTAACCAAAACCATTTTTCAAAAATAAAAACTCTTCTATAAAACACATCTAAATCAAGAGTGTGTGTGTATATGGTATACTCGAGCAATCCACCAACTATTCTATCCTTTACATTTTAAACTAAAATAAAATCTTAATAAAAATAAACCTAGGCACAAGTCTTCTTCTTGAACTCTTCACTTGAAGTCTTCTCATCTTCTTGACTTGGTCCAAACTCGATCCAAAGAGCTAGACTCCTCTTGAGTACTTGATGTGGTCTTGATGTACAAGCTCTTGAATCAAACCGTGCTAGCTCTAAAACTTGACTTTAAATCCTTTATTGAAGCTAAACACCAACTAAGATCTTGATCATAAATCTGAGACTAATTAAACACAAGATCATTAGTACTATAACTACATGAATTGATCATCATCAAAACTAGAGTGATGGGCCTTTGGGCCAACACTTTAGGCTCGGATCGCATCCACCATCAATCACCACTACTCTCACGTCAAGTGATAGCCCACACCTACATCAATTGCAATAGGGGTGGATTTTGGTACCTATATATTTTTGAGTTCAAGGAGGTTAGCACCTTTCCTAACCCAAACAAACTTATTTGATTTGAAATATTTATTCTATCATAAAAAAATTTTGCAAGGTGGCCCGTACGTCCACAATGTGTATAAGTGTACACATGAGCATATATAGAATCATGTGAGCGAGCATGATGAGCATGTGTATGCTGTGGTTTGTGTGCATGAATATGTGGAGTATGTTTCTTATGAAACATGGATTCCAATCGCGTGTGGTTCAAAGTGAAGCCCAAATAATCTACACTCTTCTTCAAATCACAAATATCATTTTTAATGATTGAAGAAGAAATGGAGCAAGCATTCTTATCAGTAAAGAGGTATAACAATAGAATCATAAAAAGAATGGGAAACAAAATTATTTTTCAAAGAAATATTTTCTTTTGAAACAAATTCCAATTCTTTGAAATTAAAACAATTTTATTTTTCAAAGAATCGTTTTCTTTTAAAGCAAAATCAAATTTTGAAGACAAAACCTCATTATTCTTCAAAATATGATCAAAATTATTTTTATTCTTTAAAAACTCATTTTCTTTTAAAACAAGGTCAAGTTGGGTTTTTAATGAATCCCTTTCATTTGAAACCTCAGTCCTCTCTTGCAAAACCATGTTTAGTTTAGAAAATAAATTCTTATTTTCTTCTTTTAAATCAAAACTCTTATTTTTAAAAGTTTGTATTTTGAAAATAAGTTTCACACAACATGAATAGTTTTTCATTTAATGCTTGTGCATCTAAATTATTTTCATCACATGAAGAACCAGTATTATCATCTAGTTGAGTGTCCGAAATTATCTCAAGGGAATCATTCCCTTGGTCCATGAAGCAAGCTTGGTCGCACTCATCTCCACTAGATTCCTTCTCCAAAACATGTGTCATCTGTACCTTGGGAGAAGTCAAAGTATTCCACACTGCAAAAGCGGAATCACAATGAGAAACCATAGAAAAATATTTTTTGCTTAGTGTGTGCCTAAATACTTCTAAGGCTTGTACATTAACCTTTATATGCTTATCATTACCAAGATATGATTTTTTTGGTAGTGGCAAGGTAAACACGCAATCCTAAGGTTTTAAGATATGCACTCATCTTAAACTTCCACATATCGATGTAGGAAACATCGTACATGGAAGGGGCAAGGAAACCCATGAGTGTATAAACTATATGTGTGCAAATACAACTCTAGATTAGCAATCTAAGATCACACTCCTAGGTGGTTAAACCGAATATCAGGAGCAGAGGCTCTGATACCAATTAAAAGTGCACCTAGAGGGGGGTGAATAGGTGTACTAGCTGATCTAGTACAAATGATGTGGAATTAAAAACTAATTTACAAACACAGATATAACAAAGAATGAGTCTGAATTCTCCGTGAAAGGCTCTGGAGCTATTCCTCTAGATTCCTTTTGACTAAGAGTTGAGGTGCTTTCATAAGCTCTCTTGGTTGAACACAAGTATGGATACCCACAAACTATATCTAGCATATGAATATGACCAATGTAAAGCAATACAAGATATAAAGAGAGAGATGAGAGATAGTGGATTAAACACAAACACGAAGATATGTATCGAGGTTCGAGCCACTGCTCTACGTCCCCACCTTCACATAGAAGGATTTCCGCTACGTCCACACAGGACCTTCCATAAAGAGACCTCCACTGAGGAATTACAACTCCACACTGGGAGTACACAACTCCTCTCTCAATACACAAACCTCTACACAAGAGGTGGGCACCTAGCCAAGCACAAAGAAAAGGAAAATACACTTGGTGATCACAAAGATCACAAACAATCTCTCTTGATGATCTTGAAAGATCACAAACAATTTTTCTCATAAACAAACATCCTAAGGATAGATTTTGAATTGATTGCTCAAGTGTGAGACAACAAAGTATTTTGGAAAAGAAAACACAAAGAAAATACTTGAAAAAAACTCTAGATAAGATATAGGAATTTTGGACAAGAACTAGAATCCCAAAATGTATTTTCTTTTGATTTTTTAAAAACTTTGAAACAAATATAGATAGAGATTTTAGCACTAAAACTTGTTTTGAAAACTTGCTGAAAACTTAGGAGAATTGAGAAAATTTTACTCACAAAAATCTTAAGAGAAACAGGCTAAGGAAACCCATATTTATAGGATTCCCAAAATATAGCCGTTGGGGTCCAGAACAAGCCCAGAATGGCCTGTCAGTCGACCGCCCGGTCGACCGGCCAACGGTCAGATTTCTGATCATTGGGACTACTGGTCGATCACCTGGTCAACTGCCCTGTTATTATCCTAGAGATCTTTCACCTTAGTTTTGATGATAACTAACTTATGAAGGTTAGTTTACAAATAATCTTGTGTTTACATAGTTTCAGTTATTAATCAAGATATTAATAGGTGTTTAGCTTCAACAAAGGAGTTTTGGAGCTATCACATGTCGATTCAAGAGCTCGCGCGTCAAGATCAAATCTGGCACTCGGTTGGAGTCAAGCTCGTTGGATCGTGTTTTGATCGGGTCGCCTTGAAGATAAGGATCGACAAGAAGACTTCGGTTTGTTTAGATCTTGTGTAAAGATAGATAGTAGTGATATGCTCCAGTTTTCACATACACACACAAGTTAATATATTTGGTTTTCGGTTTAACCGATTTTGGATTTCGTATATACATATACTTGGTTTTCATGAATAGATATAATCAAAAAAGTTTACATAGTTTAAATGTATACTAGATTTCATATGCGTACATATATGCTTACATATTTAGATAAACTTATTTTGATGGTCTATATTATGTGTTTGGAGTTTTGTATTTATACAAAACTTATTTTTGGATTTCATGTCAAAAACATAAATATATGTATTACATGTGTATTGGATTCTATCCGTATACAATATGCTTCAAAAGAGTGTTAAAAACTTTTTTATGTATTTATATAAGTTGGGAAAATTGGATTTCCATTTCAAAGATTGGTTTCTGGAAAATACGGTTTTTGTTTTAGGCCAAATATTTTATATCACAAAAATGATTCAAATAGTTTGTAATATGTGTTGATTTTTGGTCACACATATTTGTTATTCAAAGATCTAACTAGAACTGATTTTTGTGAAATTAATGTGATTTTATGGAATTTTATTGGAGTTAAAATGTTTAAGTTTAAGTCCCAAATTTTCAGCCAGATCATGCTGGCGGTCGACCGTACGGTCGACCAAACCAGGGGTCGGTCGACCTGACCGGTCGACCAATGTGCACGAGACGTGCACAAAGGCCAGCCAAGTAGGCCGATCGACTGGTTGAAAGCACCCAGCTCTCGGGTGGGGCCGGCCGACTGGGCGGTCGACCGACAGGCTGGCCCGATTGACCAGGCGGTCGACCGGAGGCACAGCGGTCAGAAATCTGACCGTTGGCCGGTCGACCAGAAGGGCAATTCTGCCCTTTCAGACTGCCAACAGCTCTTTTTTGTAAGACCTATAAATAGGACCCCTCTTGGGCTGACTTCAATAAGAATTTTAAAAGCAAAATTTCCTATCTATACTAGTGTTTTAGCAGCAAGTTTTTAAAGAGCTTTTGTGGTTAAAAGATTTATTTTTATTTGTTTTGAAGGGTTCGAAAAATTAAAGAAAAAGAGATTGGGAAATTATTTTGATCTTCATTTATATTTCATTCTAATATTTTTCTCAAGTATTTTTCTTTGTGATTTGTTTTCCAAACACCTTGTTTCTCAAACTTGAGCTATCATCTCTATCCTATATATAGGATCTTATTTTTGCGAGAATTATAGTTTGTGGTCTATTGAGATCACCAAGGGTTGTTTGTGGTCTTTGAGATCACCAAGTTGTAATCTTTCTTTGCTTTTTGTTTTGTTCCTATCCCTCTAAGTATAGAGGAGATTGTGATTTGGGTTTTGGGCTATCCCTCTTGTGTAGAGGTGATTGTGGTGGAGTTTACCTTAGTGCCTTATTGCTCTTGTCTAGAGGTGATTGTTGTTTGGCTTTGTGCCTTGCCTCTTATGTAGAGGTGGTTTTTTTTAGAGAGAGGAGTTGTGTACTCCTTACTTTGTACTTGCAAATTCCTCGGTGGAGGTTCCCTGTGTGGGAGGTCCTGTGTGGACGTAGTAAAAATCCTTCTGTGTGAAGGTGGGGATGTAGAGCAGTGGCTCGAACCTTGAAACATATCTTGGTGTTTGCGTTTGATCCATGATTGATGCTTGAACATGCACAAAAAAATACAGTATTTCAGAACTTAAGATAGAAAGTGCAAGTGCTCAATTCTACTGCAATAGCAAGTGGCTATGCGGGTCGTGATCCACAAGGAGGGTTAGCGATAGAAGCTTTCAAGGTTTTATGTTGAGATTTTCGAGAATAAAAACGAAGGTTCTTCTTTGTTGAATAAATGAAAATGAAAAAGAGTTAGGTTAAGTTAGAAAGAAAGCGATAGATGGAGAAGGTGGAGAAAAATGGAGAGTGATTATTTACAAAGAAATGGAAAAGGAGTGATGAAAGAAATCGTGTTGGTGATCTAAACTAAGAAATAAAAGAAAAGAAAGAAGAACTAAAAGTAATTATTTACCTTCTTTTGATCAAAAGCTTACCTTGAATCTTTGGCGACGATGTTACCTTGAAGTGGAGGCAATCCGCGCATAGCCCATAAGAGTTGATTATTGTCTCTTCCACATTACATCATCAAGACAAAACAAGCATGAAATGATACAGAGAGACTCAAATCCATCATCATGAGCTATCGGTGGCACTCGCAAAGGCAAGGCTCTTTCGATGCTTTTAGACTCACTTGGAGAGCAATTGGTGCAAGATTGAGTAAAGTAGAAAAACAAGAGGAAGAAGAACACTAAAACAAAGTACATAAAAAAGTAAATACAGATTCGATTTCATAACGATAAGAGAAAAGAAAGAAACCTTACACCGGTGTCACTCTCAGTACAAGCTTCGTTCTCGTTCTCCTATGAAAGTCTGATCTCCTCTGAATTACAAAAATTAAAACTAAAAATTACATGAAAAGAAAAACAAAAACCTAAACTAAAAAATGAAAAAATAGACTAAATCCTATCTCTGTCTGGTCGTCCTTTTTGCTCAGCTAAAACCAGTATTTATAGGGAAAAACCTAAAGGAGAAGATCCCAGAAAGATTGGGGGATCTCCTGGTCTGATGTATTTCCCGTATCTTCTTCTGATTTTCTTATTTTTGCTTCAAAAGTTGACAAAACAGCCTTTGATTGTGCTTGATTAAGGGAGGATTCTTCTCAACTTCCTTATATGCCAAGATTTTGCCCTGATTTCTTCATCTTGATTCAGGGAGGATTCTTCTCAACTTCCTTATATGCCAAGATTTTGCCCTTATTTCTTCATTTCAAATTTATTCTGAATTAATCAGAATTTGGTGGACTTTTGGGCTTGTTTCTCTTCATCTCCTTGAGGAATGGGCCTGCAAATAAATTAAACATTTAATTAGGACAATGCAGATTTTATTCTATAATAAGTATGGAAATATGATAATAAATGTGCAACATTAGTGACCAATCACACCCCCATACCTATCTTTTGCTCGTCCTCGAGCAAAACAACTAAACTATACTAAGGATTATTAGACCACTTTCGCAGGTCACACGATTGCACTGAGCATGTGCAACAAGCCGTTAAACCTCTAGGTTTCCCCTAGAGGACGAGTTTTGTCTCGTGAGGGTTTTCAGTGGATTACACCCACAAAATCCATAAAGAAAGAGAAACAAAGAGTTAGTATTTTCGAAAAGCATTTTGAAAGAGAAAAATATTTGAAATATAATTGTAAGATTTAAGCAATCTATAAGTTATAGGAAAACTGAATTTTCATTCCTAAACTTAGTCTCTATTCAAAAATTTGTTATCAATCAAAGTAAGGAGTCAAATTGTACTTCTCATCTGGTCTATTACTTTACCCTAAGTCATATGCACCTTGTGATCGTGAAAATTTGACTAAGGGTTCATTAACTCTAACTCTTATGCCTTATTTATTTATATATTTTTTTGTGGTATTATTCCTTAGTTCTATTAGGCTTTCTAATCTGCCCATGTAACGAGCCTTTAATCGATGACTCCCAAACCAAACGGTCTTAGGGCACCAGGTGAGAAAACACCCCAAGGACTTAAGGACTCGAGCAAACAAGGCCACAAAACTAAGGATTTTATTATTTGAACCCCTTTTAGGCATGAATACTTATGCTTTATTAGGCACAAATACCCAGCTTAATCAGAGGATTTTTATATATATATTCTCAAACTTATCTAATCATCTTTCGCATAAATACTAAGACTTGCTTAGGCCAAAGTACCTAGCTAATCAATAATTAGATTTGTTCATCTTTCATAGATATTATTATTATTATTATTATTATTCCTTTTTTTTATATATATATAAGGCATAAGAATCTTTGTTTTGAACCCTAAGTGTGTAAGTGTATGAAGTATGCATATTTCATTAAGGTAAAGATCAAGACTAAATTACTTTGACAAATTATCTTCCTAACCCTAAAAATCAAACAAATAATCTTATTTTAACCAAATTTAAGAAATCCTAATTTTGATTTTCCTATTGCTTAAAATTGACTTAATTTCTTACAAAAAATACATCAAAATATTGTTTCTATTTTTCAAAAAGTTTTTAAAAGTAAAGAATTTTTTTTAAAAGTAAAGAAAATGTTAATTTTTTTAATAAAAAAGAAAAACCTAAGTTATGTTAGAACCCTCCCCCACACCTATCTCATGCATTGTCCTCAATGTATGAATTAATGCATAGATGCATGAAAAAGAAGAAAGGGAAGGAAAATGTTACCTTAAGGTGGTGGTTCGGTGGTGGTCTGATTGGTCCACGAAATGCGGCCCAATCGACTTTTCGTGGAGTTCGGGGGAACCCACCAGAAATCTCTCTAATATAACCCATTAAAATGATGTATGCATGAAGGATTTTTATTAAAAATTTAACCCCATCTAATTTCCAAATTCCATAATTAATTTCGGAGTCAAATTTGTCAACCGCCTTGTCCCAAAATGGAGTGCGAAAAGATAGAATGATTGACTTGGACTCAGGAAGTACAGGAACTAATACCGACTCAGGAAGGTGACTTAAGTCAAGTAAATGTTCAGGAGTCGAGATTGGTTCAAGAAGTGGGTCCAAGTCAATAAGTTGAAGGTCAAGTCCACATTTATTTTCCAATAATGGAATGTGACTTAATATTGGTGATTCAAGTTCAAAAATGATATGTGGGAATCAAAACTGACTCTAAAATATTACTCAAGTCAGGTAACAAAACAGGAGTCAATATTGATTTGGGAATTTGAACTGGATCACAGATTTGAGAATCTAGGTCACATTTCTCATTGAGTTCAATGTCATAAAAATGAGAACTTGCCAATTTGTCAATAGGACTTTCAAAAGTGTAAAATTGGTCAAGTTCAATATGATCATCAAAGATGGGTGATTCAATTTCATGATGAATTGGCACAGGATTCGATGTTGACTCGGGAAAAAGATTTAAATCAGGTGAAGACACCGGAGTCAATATTGAATCAGGAAGTAGAATTGAAACACTAAGTTGAGGTTCATGATCATATTCATTCTCAAGTTCAATTTCAGGAAAGGAAAAACTTGCCAAACTGTCAATGTCATTTTTAAAATTTGGAGTTTGGGCAAGTTCAGATGATTGTGCTAAAATGGAACTTTCTTTTCCAAAACAACATGACTCTTCGGCTCTAACAGAATGGTTGGTGACATCAGAGTTGGTCAACCGATGAGAACGTAAAGATTGGACCATCATATCTATGTCATGATTACGAGCATTTTGAGCCTGAGTCATGGCTTCAAGCATCTTTTCATAGTTGATTGATTCATCTTTTTGCTGCGATTGGTCTTGAAAAGATGAAGTGTTATTTTAGAATTGGTGGTGAAATTGTGAGTCCATCAGATTTTGTGATTGTTGTTTGGACTCACGCATACTCATTTCCAAAATTGATGGTTTTCTATTTTGGACTGGTGGAACTGAGTATGAATCTTGGAAATATTGTGGACAAGGTGGATAAGTAGGACATGTTGGTTGAAAATTAGACTCGGGGGAGGTGAATCCCCATTGACTCTGTGAAGAGTTGAAATTATTCTGAAAATTATGATCATAAGATGGGGGGCATGGGTTATATTGATTCGGATAAGACCAATCCGGCACACTAGGTTGGTTAAAGTTATGATATGCCGGGTTGGTAATATCCGAAAAAGAGTTCGGTGTGTAATATGGATTACTATTAAAATTGGAAAATTTGTTATTATAAGCCATATCACACAATAGAATACAAACAAAGAAAAAAACAAACAAATAAGCAAACAAATAAAAGAAAAAAAATTCTAAACTAAGTTAGGGTAAACCTATGACCTAGACGACTCCTAACTGGTTAGACTGTCCATGGGAGGTATAATGCAGACTTTGACCACAAGCTAATCAGCCAGGTCAGGGCAAGATTGGTGGGAGGTTATCCGTCAAAGACGTTCCTTAATTAAATAACCACCAATCTTCGGGTTTTCGTCCCTTAGTCCCCTTCCTAGACACTGATTTGGCAGGAGTCAAATTCCAACACCTTTCCCCCTTAGGATAATCTCCTAATTGAGTCCGAGATGTCCCTAGGGCCAACGTCTACTCATTTTTAGTTAGGCTTGGGTTAGTGAGTGAGGAGATTGTTTGTGGGCTAAGGGAGGGTAATGACTTTCCCACCTTATCTTGTTTATAGGACAAGCCCTTAAGTCAATTTAGTGCAGTGTACAAGTATATAGAAAAAGTAACATTCAAGCAATCATACAAGAATGAACCTTATACTAAATGCTATGCACACATACCTTGGCTCCAGCACTCTTCAATAGTAAATAAAAAGAATTGAAAAGACACGTGCCTAAAATGCAAACGTCTAATCAATTTTTAAACTTTTCAACCAATCTTTTACTGTTGGTTTATTAGCAGGCTCTTGGTGATGAAATACAAGAATTAAAGTTTGCAGCAAGCTATATTTTTGCAAAGCAAGCAGCCCTGCACAAAACCAGTCAATAGTCAACTCTTCTTTGCCGCAGTTTCGCGGCCAAAGCCGCGATTACGCGGTAAATTAGAGGGTACTTGGTCTCTACTTTCTAGGGCAGAGGGCCAATACCACTTATATGTTACTGCAATTCTTCTTTTCCTGTTTTCTTAATCTGTAACCTGCAACAGAGAAGACAAATTCGTTTAGTTCCAAAAATTCAATAAAAACCGTCACCCTCCCCGGCAACGGCGCCAAAAAATTGATTGATGCTTGAACCTGCACAAAAAATACAGTATTTCAGAACTTAAGATAGAAAGTGCAAGTGCTCAATTCTACCGCAATAGCAAGTGGCTATGCGGGTCGTGATCCACAAGGAGGGTTAGCGATAGAAGCTTTCAAGGTTTTATGTTGAGATTTTCGAGAATAAAAACGAAGGTTCTTCTTTGTTTGAATAAATGAAAATGAAAAAGAGTTAGGTTAAGTTAGAAAGAAAGCGATAGATGGAGAAGGTGGAGAAAAATGGAGAATGATTATTTACAAAGAAATGGAAAAGGAGTGATGAAAGAAATCGTGTTGGTGATCTAAACTAAGAAATAAAAGAAAAGAAAGAAGAACTAAAAGTAATTATTTACCTTCTTTTGATCAAAAGCTTACCTTGAATCTTTGGCGACGATGTTACCTTGAAGTGGAGGCAATCCGCGCATAGCCCATAAGAGTTGATTATTGTCTCTTCCACATTACATCATCAAGACAAAACAAGCATGAAATGATACAGAGAGACTCAAATCCATCATCATGAGCTATCGGTGGCACTCGCAAAGGCAAGGCTCTTTCGATGCTTTTAGACTCACTTGGAGAGCAATTGGTGCAAGATTGAGTAAAGTTGAAAAACAAGTGGAAGAAGAACACTAAAACAAAGTACATAAAAAGGTAAATACAAATTCGATTTCATAACGATAAGAGAAAAGAAAGAAACCTTACACCGGTGTCACTCTCAGTACAAACTTCGTTCTCGTTCTCCTATGAAAGTCTGATCTCCTCTGAATTACAAAAATTAAAACTAAAAATTACATGAAAAGAAAAACAAAAACCTAAACTAAAAAATGGAAAAATAGACTAAATCCTATCTCTGTCTGGTCATCCTTTTTGCTCAGCTAAAACCAGTATTTATAGGGAAAAACCTAAAGGAGAAGATCCCAGGAAGATTGGGGGATCTCCTGGTCTGATGTATTTCCCGTATCTTCTTCTGATTTTCTTGTTTTTGCTTCAAAAGTTGACAAAACAGCCTTTGATTGTGCTTGATTCAGGGAGGATTCTTCTCAACTTCCTTATATGCCAAGATTTTGCCCTGATTTCTTCATCTTGATTCAGGGAGGATTCTTCTCAACTTCCTTATATGCCAAGATTTTGCCCTGATTTCTTCATTTCAAATTTATTCTGAATTAATTAGAATTTGTGGGCTTTTGGGCTTGTTTCTCTTCATCTCCTTAAGGAATGGGCCTGCAAATAAATTAAACATTTAATTAGGACAATGCAGATTTTATTCTATAATAAGTATAGAAATATGATAATAAATGTGCAACATTAGTGACCAATCAATCCACTATCTCTAAGCTCTCTCTATCGTATATCTTGCAATGCATCATATTGTTCATATCATAATATGCTTGGTATTGATTGTGTGCCATACTTGTGTTGAACCAAGAGAGCTTCATATAGCACCTCAACTCTTATTTAGAAGAATCTAGAGGAGATAGTCCAGAGCCCGTCACCGAAAATTTGGCTACACTCTTTGGTTACACTTAGTGTCTTGCAATTAGTTTTTAATTCCGCATCATTTGTCATTATATTAGCCATACACCTATTCAACCCCCCCCTCTAGGTGTATTTTTAATTGGTATCAGAGCCTACGCTCTAGATGTTAGGTTTAACCACTTAGGAGTGAAATCTTGGCTTGCTAATCTAGACTTGCATTGTACACATATTATTTATAAACTCATGGATCACCTTGCCCCTCCCATATTTGATGTTTCCAATATCGATATATGGAAGCTTAGAATGAGTGCCTATTTAAAAACCCTAGGAATGCATGTTTACCTTGCTACTATCAAGAAATCTTATCTTGATAATAACAAGCATATACAAGCCAATGCACAAGCCTTAAAGGCACTTAGGCGCACACTTAGTAAAGATTATCTTTTTATGGTTTCTCATTGTGATTCCGCTTTTGCAGTGTGAAACATATTGACATCTCCCGAGCTTCAAACGATAAACTTTATGGAGAAAGAATCTAGTGGAGATGAGTCCGATGATGCTTGCTACATGGTCCAAGGGAATGACTCCCTTGAGGTAAACTCGGATACTCAACTAAATGATTGTGCTCGTTCTTTAGGTGATGACATTATGGATACCGATACATTAAATGAAGAACTATCTATTGTGTGTAAAAACTTGCTAGCTAAGTACAAAGTTATGAAAAAAAATCTTTGAATTAAAAGAAGAAAATAAAATTTTATTTTCAAAACTTGATTTGGTTTTGCAAGAGAGGGATGAGATTTCAAGTGAAAGGGACTCCTTGAAATTTTAACTTGACCTTGCCCTAAATAAAAACAAAATCTTAAAGAATAAAAATGATTGTGATAATGTTTTGAAGAAAAATGAGATTTTGTCTTCAAAACTCGATATTATTTTAAAAGAGAACAATTCTTTGAAAAATAAAATTGATTTAATTTCAAAAGAATTGGAATTTGTTTCAAAAGAAAATAAATCTTTAAAAAATTATTTATCTTCTCTTGTTTGTCATACTACTATAGCTTCACCATCTAGTGTTTCTATTGCATGCTCCACTTTTTCTTCTAATATTGAAAATGATATAATTATATTAAAGAAGAGTGTTGATTGTTTGGGCTCTACTTTGAGCCAATGTGCGATGGATCACAAGAAATTGAAATCCATGTTTCGCAAGAAACATGCACCACATATTCATGCACACCATTCACGGCATACACATGCTTTTCATGTTCACACACATGACACTATGTATGCTCATATGTACACTTGTACACATCGTGGATGTAAGGGCCACCTTGAAAAGTTTTGTTATGATAGAATACTTACTTCAAATTTTGCAAATAAATTTGTTTGAGTTAGGAAAGGTGCTAACCCCCAAGGACCCAAAAGAAATGGGTACCAAAATCCACCGCTATTGTATTTGATGTAGGTATGGGCTCTCACTTGATGTGAGGGTACTGGTGCCTTGATGGTGGATGTATTTCGAGCTAAATGGTGACAATTTTAGATGCATCACTTTTAAGGAAAGTTTGGTGGAAGGACCACCATGGTTTGGAGACCTAGAGATTAGCCCTATTGGTTTTGGTAACTATCTCTAACTCCTATTTATGTTTACATGCTTTCTCATTTTAGATTTTTAGCATGTTTTAATTTTTCATGATTATTATGTTAAATGCCTTGTTAATTAGACTTGTGATATACATAAGTAGTATTTGAGATACACCCATGTTCATATGGATTTACATTTTTATGTTCTCACTATAGTTTAGCTATTGTGTATATCCTACCTCTAACATACGTGCATTTACCCTAATGATCATGGTTGTTTATGATTTTGCACTTCATATTTTGATTACTTGTTTAGATGTAATTTTCATCAAAATTTGTATTCATACTTGTACAACTAATGAGCCACATTTGATTATTATATGTTTATATTACGTTACTCAATTGTACCCATTAGATGTACTTGTATAGCCTAGTTTTGATGATTCTTACATTTAACTTGTATTCTCTATTTTGTATATGTTTTCATAATAATGTATTTAGCTTCATGAATATGTCAATTTTGCCAAAACTATTAGATATACATGTCTATCCTAGAGTAACTTGATTTTCATGCAAATTTTTTTGTGACTCATTTGTGTTTGGGATATGTATGTATACTTCTACTTTAGACAAAACATACTTATGCCTTGAAGTTTGTATTATTTTGATGAAAATTAAAGTTTTATATTTTTCATGTTTATGAAGGAATTTCATATGAGCTTAAATGCCTTATTTCCATGATTTTGTTGATTATATGATTTTTTACACTCTATGTTTGGTGTTTACTCATAATTTTTTGTTTCGTGAGGTCATATGAGCTTTATTGCTATTTGAGTGTCGTTGATCGTGTAATTTTCATATTTTCTTAGATTCATTCATGTTTTATTCTATGCTTGAAGGATTTCGTACTAGTTTCAAAAATTATCTTTAAACTAGTCTTTTTCTTCAATTGGTAGTGTTTTCAAACATGTTAAAATATTTTCAAAACTTATTTTTGAAAACTCCTATCTTCTAAGGGCAGTTGGATGGGCGACCATGTCTTGTATACCCTTATTGAAAATATATTTAAATATGTGCATGAAAAGGAGGTAGGTATGAGTTATACACATGATCTTCATGAAATTTGACTTTTGTATACTCCTATGTGTTTTTCTTATATATGTATGCTTCAAATTTCAATTACTATCAATTTCAATTGGTATATCCATTTCATACATACATGTATATGATTTGATTATGCTTACAATATCTTTACATCTTAAAGCACAAATTATGTTTATGCTAAAACTTGACCTAATTTTAAATGTTAATTGGTTTCATAATAAGCTTATGCATTATTTTCAATTAGTATTTCAATTGGTATTTTTTAAAAAATATACTTCATATTTTACCTTTCAATTGGTATCAAGAATTTACAATATATTTCAATTGGCATCAAATATTTCTCAAGTATGAGATATACATGATTTTTAAATAAAAAAATTTATTTTGTATACTCATGATTTTTCTTGCTAAGCTTGATATAGTCCTTAATGACAATTATTTTTCAATTGGTATCATATACAATCTTGTGCATAGTTTTTATTGGTATTTCATAAAGGGGAGAAAAATTCCTATTTTATCGTTCAATTGGTTTTACTTTTCAATTGGTATCTTACTCCCAGTCTTTATGATGAAAAACATTTTCAATATTGGTAACAATAATTTTAAATTGGTATTATTTTCAATTTTGTATCCTTATTGCAAAATGAATATAGTGTTTACCTAAAAATTTGGTGTTTATTTAAATTGATATCATGTTCTTTTGTTGGTATCAATTCAAAAAAAATGATTGTTTCTTTCAACTGGTTGTTTACATGATTATGTTTATTATTTTCAATTGGTTCTTTCAATTGATTGTGTTTATTGGCATCAAAATTTTTGTTTATGTTTATTGTTTATTTGGTTTCACCCCTTTGTTAATGAGTGACAAAAAAGGGGAGAAGAATTCAGGTTTATTATATATGCATGTTTTATTATGTGTTATGCATATATCTTGTTTTATTGGTATCCTGACCTTCATTGCATATCTATATATGTTTATTGAGTATGCATATGTTAAGGGGGAGCTTCTAGGAAGCCTATCCTTAATGGATGCATATATATAACCTCATAAGTTTTGTCATCATCAAAAAGGGAGATTGTTAGCCCAGAGGCCTTTCACCTTAGTTTTGATGATGACTAACTTATGAAGGTTAGTTTACTAATAATCTTGTGTTTACATAGTTTCAGTTATTGATCAAGATATTAGTGTTGGCCCAATGGCCTATCACCCTAGTTTTGATGATGATCAACTCATGAAGTTATGATTACTAATGATCTTGTGTTTAATTAGTGACAGATTCATTATCAAGATCTTAGTAGGTGCATAGCTCAACAAAGGATAAAAAGCCAAGATTTGGAGCTAGCACGGTGTCAAGCTTGGACCAAGTCAAGAAGATGAGAAGACTTCAAGGGAAGACTTCAAGATCAAGACTTGTGTCTAGGTATAAGATTTTGTTTTTATTTTAGAGTAAAATGTAAAGGATAGAATAGTGGTGGATTGCTCAAGTATACCATGCACACACACTCTTGATAGAATTGCTTTCATAAAAGATTTTTATGTTTAGAAAAGAATTTTATTTAGTAAAAGATTTTCTTTGTGACAAAATATATATACCTTGGTTTTTGGTATTTCTATCATGTATATCTTTTCAACCATAACCAAGTTAGAGCTTAATGTCAAAAACATAGATATTACATTATGATTGTGTAGTGGATCATATCCATACACACTATGCTTTAAAATGAAATCAAATATCTTGTTTTTATATTTTGTGAAGTTATGAAAACCAAGTTTGAAAAATACATGTTTTGATTTTTGATAAAATTTGCAAGACGCTGAAATAATATGAATATGTTGATATATGTCTTGAAAATTTTTATCACAAGTTTGGTTTTCAATATAGAATGTTAAAACAAGTTTATGAAATTTTTATAAGTGTTAAAAGATTTTAAAATAAATTTTTAAACCAATTTTCCAGACCTGGAATTGGCTGACAGGCCAGTTCGGTCGACCGGGCGGTCGACCGAACCAAGGGCCGGTCGACCCACGGTCGACCGACGTGCACAGACTTGTGCATGTCTGGCAGCACAGTGATCCGGTCAACCGGACGGTCGACCGCTGCAGAGAGTTCTGCTCTCTGGATTTCTGGGTCGACCGGGCGGTCGACCGGAGGCTCCAACGGTCAGATTTTTGACCGTTGGCGGTCGACCGGCCGGTCGACCGGCAGTACTGACAGATCCCAACGGCTAGTTTTCTGGCAGCCTATAAATTGGGGTTTTTGTCATTGTTTGAAGCCAAGATTTTAGAGACTCTTTGAGCCAGTTTTTCCCACACTTTCAGAAGAGTTTTCTCCACAAAATAGAGAGCAAATATTTCCTATCTAAAGGGAAGATTTTATAAAGAGTGTTAAAAGAGATTTTTTGAGTTTTTCACCATAGCATTCATCCTTGTTTTCTCACACCACACTTGAGCTATCCATTGATTATTCATTCTATAGGTGTGTTGTAGTGAGAAGTACTTTAGGTGATCAAAGTGTTGTGATCACCAAAGATCCTTTCTTTGTTCTTTGAGGAGACGGGCAAGTGTGCTCGTGGTTGTTTTGAGTTCGGGTGCGGACTCGGTTGATTGAGGTGCGGCCTCGGCGAGCTGGTGGGCTTGCGGTGTGTAAGGGACTAGAGAGTCCAAGGGCTTGTAGGTGTTGCGGCACCGAGGAGAGATCCATTGGGATCTTGCATAGTGGAAATCCTTCGTGTGTCGAAGGCGGGGATGTAGAGCAAGTGTGCTCGAACCTCGAAACATACCCTTGTGTTTGCGATTGCCATTCCTCTCTCTCTCTCTATCTCTCTTGTTATATCTTGCATGTTATTTATTGTGTTCATCTTTATATGCATGATATATTCCTTGTGCTTAATTGTTATATACTTGCGTGGGATTGTTGCTAACACTTGTATTCAACCAAGAGAGCCAACGCGGCACCTCAACCCATTCAAGGGGAATCAAGAGGGGTTTAGTCCAGAGCCTTGCAAAGGGAATTCTGCTACACTCTTGTGTTATACATAGTGTTTAGAGTAAAAGATTTAATTAGGTCATAATTGTTTTTAGCTTCCGCATTATTTGCATTGTTAGGCATTAAGTGACCATTAGATTAGCCATCACCTATTCACCCCCCCCTCTAGGTGAACTTACAATTAGTATCAGAGCTTGGTACTCTGATTTGGGTCTAACAACCTAGAGTTAAAGATCCTCATTTTAGGCTAATCATAATATTTTGTACACACACCATGGACTTCATGTCACCACCCACCTTTGACATCCTCAACATCAACATTTGGAAGGTTAAGATGTCATTGTACCTCAAAGCCTTAGGTTTTCATGTATATCTTGCCACTACTAATAATGCTTATTCTTTAGATGGTAAGAATTTTGAGGCTAATACAAAAGCCCTTAATGCTTTAAAGTCTACCCTAGATGATGTTTATTTATCTAGAGTTTCTAATATTGATTCGGCTTTTGTAGTATGGAACACCCTCACCTCCCTTGGCGAAAGGGATCTATACTATGCGGGGAGCGATTCGGACGTTGGAAGCGACATCTCCAACGTATGCTATATGTTCCAAGGGGATAACCCCCTTGAGGTAAACTCCGAATCCGATGATGAGGACATGTCATATGATGAGCTCACTTCATTTTGCCAAACAATTCTTGAGAAATATGACATGATTAAGAAAGAAAATAAAAATTTGAAAGAGAACATTGCTTGCATGCATATAGAACAAGATTCATTTAAATCTAACATTGCATGTTTAGAAAAGAAAATAACAATTTGAAAAAGGATTTTGATGCCATGCTTAATGAAAAAGATTCTTTAGAAAATAAAATGGCATGCTTAGAAAAAGAGAATAAAGATTTGAAAAATGAGAATGTTTCCTTGCTTTCAAAATTGAATGATTTATGTGAAGGGGACATTATTTTGAAAGATAAAATTGATTTGGTGGAAAACAAAGAGAAGTTGTTTTTCAAGAAAATAAATCTTTGAAAAGAAAAATTTGTGAAAAAGAAAAAGATTTTGTTTCACAAAAGAAAAAGAAAAATGATCATATATCTCATCATGCTTTACATGCCACCACTAATGAGATTAAGAATTTGAAAAATAAAATGAATAATTTGAGTTCAACTTTGAACTCTTGTGCATTCAATCATTCTAAGTTGGAATCTTTGTTTCAAAAGAAACAGGTTCCCCATGCTCATGCACATACACATCATGCTCATGCTTATGTTGCGCATCACGATCACAATCACACTCATAAGCATCATGATAGGGTGTGCACTTGTACACATTGTGGCCGCAATGGCCATTTAGCAAAATATTGTTATGATAGATTAGATCATTTTAATTTTGCTAAGAATAAAAGATTTTGGGTTCCTTACAAGACTAACCCCAAAGGACTCAAGAAAATATGGGTACCAAAATCCCCACCTTTTGCTTTTGATGTAGGTGAGGGCTCTCACAAGACGTGAGAGGATTGGTGCCTTGGTAGTGAATGCACTTGGATATGATGGACATACTTTTGGGATGCATCACTATCAAGGAGCTTGGTGGGACAACCACCATGTTAGGAGCTTTTGAGTTGGTAACAATTTCTAAACTCCCACTTTTTATGTTCATGCTTGTACATTCATAATATTCATAGCATGTTCATGTTTTATGTATTTTTGTGCTTCATGTGGTATTTACATGCTTAGATATAGAATGTGTCAAACTTGTATTTATACATGTACAAATAGTGAATTACAATTGATTCATATATGATTGAACTTCATGCTCATTTGTACCCACTATATGCATATGTATAGGCTAGTTTTGATGATTCTCTTTTATACATGTTTTTGCCTTATTTGTATGCTTTACTTCATGTATATATATTTTTAATTCAAATCTAATAAATATACATGTATACCCGTGAGTCTCTTGCCTTCATGCAAACATCATTAATAGACTCTTTTAGATTTGGGATATGTATGTGTATTGTTAGGATTGGATTAATCATACATATACCATAAAGATTAGTGTTTTGATGAAAAATGATTTTTCGAGTTTTTGTTAAAATGTGACTTATGATCTTTTTGAGCTTCATTGTATATTTTATTAAAATGCTATTTACATGATCATTTAACACTCACACTTTTGTTAAAAATATTTTGAGTTTTATAGACCATGAGTGCTTAAATTTTTGTGTATCTAGTTATGTTTATGAAAAACATATGATTTGATATATTTGAAGGATCTTTAACTAGTTTTTCAAAAACAATTTATACTAGTTACTTATTCTTCAAATAGTTGTTTTTAAGATTGACACATGATTCTATTTTTCTCAAAATTTATTTGTTACTTCATGTATTGAGTATTAGTTTATAAATGTTAGTTTTTTCAACACTAGGAGTTATACTTGAACATTTTGTGGGCCACAAATAATTCTATTTGTATTTGTGCTTGAATGCTTATTTGAACCTATGAAATGTGCTTGTATTGCTTAGTTTTGATGATACATACATCTTTAACCTTGTATTCACTTTTGGATTTGATTTATGATCATGTGTTTTCATTTCATGTATATGTGTATTTTGCCAAACTTTAAGATATACATGTATACCTCTTGAGTCATTTGCCTTTAATGCAAATCTATTATATGGACTCAATTGTGTTTAAGAGATATGTATGTATACTTATTGTGTTGTCAAAACATACATATATCTTGAAATATAATTTTTTTAAAAAAATGTGTGTGAATATTTAAAGGAATATTGAGATTAATTGACATTTTTGCTTTATTCCTTGCTTGAAGGATTTCGTACTAGTTTTTAAAACATTTTCATATTAACTAGTGCATATTCTTCATTTGGTAGAGTATATGATAAGCTTACTCTTCAATTGGTATCATTGGATATTTTCAATTGGTATCAATATGATTTTTATATACTCGTATTTTGATTGTATGTATGAATGCTTTCAAATTTAAATTATATCAATTTTCATTGGTATTATCTTTTCATACATGTGATCTATATGCTAAGCTTAATTCTACTTTCAATTGGTAATTCTTAAAGCTTATGCAATATGTTTTCAAAATTGGTATCAAAATTAAAAATTAAATATGTTGATTTGATATCTCAAGATGTGTTCAAATTTTGTTTTGATAAAGAAATATTCAAAATTTTTGATTTGTATTTCCTATATGCAAGGAGAGCTTAACATCTCTCTTACATATGGATTCATGTTGAGTATATTATAAATTGAGGAGCTTGACAACTCTTCTTTATATGATATACGTGTGTAGGGGGAGCTTCACATCTCCTCTTATGCATTACATAATATGTG
Organism: Agave tequilana; assembly: GCA_038442645.1. Classification (NCBI taxonomy): domain Eukaryota; kingdom Viridiplantae; phylum Streptophyta; class Magnoliopsida; order Asparagales; family Asparagaceae; genus Agave; species Agave tequilana. The sequence goes on along the minus strand of JAVJIF010002043.1, from coordinate 344,642 downwards.
TTATGTGAGTTAGGGCTTGTCATCCCTTCTTCATGTAATGCATATGTGTAGGGAAGCTAACTTAGCGTCTTCCTCTTCATGGATGTATATCGCATATAAATTTTTATTGATTGCTTTGTATTACCCCTTCTTGATCTTTTTGCTTTTAACAAAAAAGGGGAGTAAAATTTGTTTGATTTGCTTTTACTTTGAACCCTTTGTTGATGAGTGACAAAAAGGGGGAGAAGTATTTGAGTAAATATGCATGTTTTCATTGCTTAAGGGGGAGAAGTATTTGTCTTCCTTGTTAATAGTGCATATATTTTTGTATTGCAAATAGGAGAAAAAGATTTTAATTTATGCTTGTTACAATTTTTATCTCCATGCTTGCATACATACTCATGTGCCTCATTGAATATCTATTATTTATGTCTATGCATGAGTTAAGGGGGAGCTTCTTTGAAGCTTTACTTTAATCCATGCATATATAACTCCATGAGTTTTGTCATCATCAAAAAGGGGGAGATTGTTGGCCCAATGGCCTATCACCCTAGTTTTGATGATGATCAACTCATGAAGTTATGATTACTAATGATCTTGTGTTTAATTAGTGACAGATTCATTATCAAGATCTTAGTAAGTGCATAGCTCAACAAAGGATAAAAAGCCAAGATTTAGAGCTAGCACGGTGTCAAGCTTGGACCAAGTCAAGAAGATGAGAAGACTTCAAGGGAAGACTTCAAGATCAAGACTTGTGTCTAGGTATAAGATTTTGTTTTTGTTTTAGAGTAAAATGTAAAGGATAGAATAGTGGTGGATTGCTCAAGTATACCATGCACACACACTCTTGATAGAATTGCTTTCATAAAAGATTTTTATGTTTAGAAAAGAATTTTATTTAGTAAAAGATTTTCTTTGTGACAAAATATATATACCTTGGTTTTTGGTATTTCTATCATGTATATCTTTTCAACCATAACCAAGTTTAGAGCTTAATGTCAAAAACATAGATATTACATTATGATTGTGTAGTGGATCATATCCATACACACTATGCTTTAAAATGAAATCAAATATCTTGTTTTTATATTTTGTGAAGTTATGAAAACCAAGTTTGAAAAATACATGTTTTGATTTTTGATAAAATTTGCAAGACGCTGAAATAATATGAATATGTTGATATATGTCTTGAAAATTTTTATCACAAGTTTGGTTTTCAATATAGAATGTTAAAACAAGTTTATGGAATTTTTATAAGTGTTAAAAGATTTTAAAATAAATTTTAAACCAGTTTTCCAGACCTGGAATTGGCTGACAGGCCAGTTCGGTCGACCGGGCGGTCGACCGAACCAAGGGCCGGTCGACCCACGGTCGACCGACGTGCACAAACTTGTGCATGTCTGGCAGCACAGTGATCCGGTCGACCGGACGGTCGACCGCTGCAGAGAGTTCTACTCTCTGGATTTCTGGGTCGACCGGGCGGTCGACCGGAGGCTCCAACGGTCAGATTTTTGACCGTTGGCGGTCGACCGGCCGGTCGACCGGCAGTACTGACAGATCCCAACGGCTAGTTTTCTGGCAGCCTATAAATTGGGGTTTTTGTCATTGTTTGAAGCTAAGATTTTAGAGACTCTTTGAGCCAGTTTTTCCCACACTTTCAGAAGAGTTTTCTCCACAAAATAGAGAGCAAATATTTCCTATCTAAAGGGAAGATTTTATAAAGAGTGTTAAAAGAGATTTCTTGAGTTTTTCACCATAGCATTCATCCTTGTTTTCTCACACCACACTTGAGCTATCCATTGATTATTCATTCTATAGGTGTGTTGTAGTGAGAAGTACTTTAGGTGATCAAAGTGTTGTGATCATCAAAGATCCTTTCTTTGTTCTTTGAGGAGACGGGCAAGTGTGCTCGTGGTTGTTTTGAGTTCGGGTGCGGACTCGGTTGATTGAGGTGCGGCCTCGGCGAGCCGGTGGGCTTGCGGTGTGTAAGGGACTAGAGAGTCCGAGGGCTTGTAGGTGTTGCGGCACCGAGGAGAGATCCATTGGGATCTTGCATAGTGGAAATCCTTCGTGTGTCGAAGGCGGGGATGTAGAGCAAGTGTGCTCGAACCTCGAAACATACCCTTGTGTTTGCGATTGCCATTCCTCTCTCTCTCTATCTCTCTTGTTATATCTTGCATGTTATTTATTGTGTTCATCTTTATATGCATGATATATTCCTTGTGCTTAATTGTTATATACTTGCGTGAGATTGTTGCTAACACTTGTATTCAACCAAGAGAGCCAACGCGGCACCTCAACCCATTCAAGGGGAATCAAGAGGGGTTTAGTCCAGAGCCTTGCAAAGGGAATTCGACTACACTCTTGTGTTATACATAGTGTTTAGAGTAAAAGATTTAATTAGGTCATAATTGTTTTTAGCTTCCGCATTATTTGCATTGTTAGGCATTAAGTGACCATTAGATTAGCCATCACCTATTCACCCCCCCCTCTAGGTGAACTTACAATTAGCAGGTGTTTAGCTTCAACAAAGAAGTTTTGGAGCTATCACATGTCGATTCAAGAGTTCGCGCGTCAAGATCAGCTCGCGCGTCAAGATCGCATCTAGCACTCGGTTGGAGCAAAGCTCATTGGATCGTGTTTTGATCGGGTCATCCTGAAGATGAGGATCGATAAGAAGACTTCGGTTTGTTTAGATCTTGTATAAGATAGACAGTAGTGATATGCTCAAGTTTTCACATACACACACAAGTTAATATGTTTGGTTTTCAGATTAACCGGTTTTGGATTTCGTATATACATATACTTGATTTTCATGAATAGATATAATCAAAACAAGTTTACATGATTTAAATGTATACTAGATTTCATCTATATACATATATGCTTCACATATTTAGATAAACTTATTTTGATGGTCTATATCATGTGTTTGGAGTTTTGTATTTAAACAAAACTTATTTTTGGATTTCATGTCAAAAACAAAAATATATGTATTACATGTGTATTGGATTCTATCCATATACAATATGCTTCAAAAGCTTGTTTTTGTATTTATATAAGTTTGGGAAAATCGGATTTCCATTTCAACGATTGATTTCTGGAAAATACCGTTTTTGTTTTAGGCCAAATATTTCATATCACAAAAATGGTTCAATAGTTTGTAATATGTGTTGATTTTGGTCACACATATTTGTTATTCAAAGATCTAATTAGAACTGATTTTTGTGGAATTAATGTGATTTTATGGGATTTTATTGGAGTTAAAATGTTTAAGTTTTAAGTCCCAAATTTTAGCTAGACCATGCTGGCGGTCGACCGTACGGTCGACCGGATCAGGGGTCGGTCGACCGGACCGGTCGACCGATGTGTACGAGACGTGCACAAAGGCCAGCCAAGTAGGTTGGTCAACCGACTGAAAGCACCCAGCGCTCGGGTGCGGCCGGTCGACCGGGCGGTCGACCGACAGGCTTGGCCCGGTCGACTGGGCGGTCGACCGGAGGTACAACGGTCAGAAATCTGACTATTGGCCAGTCGACCGGCCGGTCGACCAGAAGGGCAATTTTGCCCTGTCAGGCTGCCAATGGCTCTTTTTTTTGAGGACCTATAAATAGGACCCCTCTTGGACTGATTTCAATAAGAATTTTAAGATCAAAATTTTCTATCTATACTAGTGTTTTAGCAGCAAGTTTTTAAAGAGTTTTTGTGGTTAAAAGATTTATTTTTATTTGTTTCAAGGGTTGGAAAAATCAAAGAAAAAGAGAGTCTTTGGGAAATTATTTTGATCTTCATTTATATTTCATTCTAGTATTTTTCTTAAGTATTTTTCTTTGTGATTTATTTTTCAAACACCTTGTTTTCTCACACTTGAGCTATCATCTCTATCCTATATATAGGATCTTGTTTTTGTGAGAATTATAGTTTGTGGTCTATTGAGCTCACCAAGGTTGTTTGTGGCCTTTGAGATCACCAAGTTGTAATCTTTCTTTGCTTTTCGCTTTATGCCTATCCCTCTAAGTGTAGAGGAGATTGTGATTTGGGTTTGTGGCTATCCCTCTTGTGTAGAGGTGATTGTGGTAGAGTTTGGCTTAGTGCATTATCCCTCTTATGTAGAAGTGATTGTTGTTTTGGCTTTGTGTCTTACCTCTTGTGTAGAGGTGATTGTTGTTGGATAGAGGAGTTGTGTACTCCTTACTTTATACTTGCAAATTTCTTTGTGGAGTTTCCCTATGTGGGAGGACCTGTGTGGACGTTGTGGAAATCCTTCTGTGTGATGGCGGGAACGTAGAGCAGTGGCTCGAACCTCGAAACATATCTTGGTGTTTGCGTTTGATCCACTATCTCTAAACTCTCTCTCTTATATCTTGCATTGAATCATATTGTTCATATCATATATAGGCTTGCTATTAATTATGTGCCATACTTGTGTTGAATCAAGAGAGCTTCATATAGCACCTCAACTCTTATTTAGGGGAATCTAAAGGAGATAGTCCAGAGCTCGTCACTGGGAATTCGGCTACATTCTTTGGTTACACTTAGTGTGTTGCAATTAGTTTTTAATTTCGCATCATTTGTCATTAGATTAGCCATACACCTATTCACCCCCCTCTAGGTGTATTTTCATCTGTAACAACTCGTTCCTGAAATACGTACTTAGATACGTATTCTGATTTTTCAATCATATTTTTTTGATTTAGTTTTGTAATTGTTTTTATTTTATGATTATTTGTGCGATTGTTTTGTATTGGATCCAGGTTCGTGGACTCGAGTCAGCCCTAGTCTGAACCGGGACCCAATCCTAGTGTATTGCTTGATTTGGTTCCGGTGTCAGATTTGAGCGGTTTCAGTTTCAAACAACATTTTTCAATATTTTAGATTTTTTTATGATTTTTTGGATTTTTTAGAATTAATTTGCAAAATCTTTACAACCAGTGTCGATCGGCATCGCTGACTGATTCCTACATTTTAGTTTCAAATAGAGTTGAATTTTAGAAACGGCTTTCACATTACTTCTTAGAATCTCATTTTCTATCTAAATTCATTTTTGGGGATTTTTCTGAATTTATCAAAATTTGACCGATTTTGGCATCCGAAAGATTTCAAAATTTTTAATTTGAAAACTTGATTGAATTTCTCAAATATGATTTGACCAAGAATCTAAAATAATATTTTCTATTTTTGAAAATTTTTCGGAATATTTCTGAAACAGTCAAATTTTACCTTATTATAATAATATATTTATATTAGTGTTTCTCCTTTTTCTTTCTTTCTTTTCTTCTACTTCTTTCTTTGACTTTTTCCTGATCCCCATGTGGGCCGGCTGCACACTATTAGGCCCCCATCACCCCATACCCTCTCACATCACATAACATCTCTATCTTTTTTTCTTCTTTTTTCCTTTCTTTTCTTTTCCTTCTCTTTCTTCCTTTCTTTCCTCCACCTGCTCCCCATGCCCCCCACTCCCTGCCGAATGGCAGCAGCTGCAACCACTAGCACCCTCCCCCACTTTTTTTTCCCTACTTCCCCTCTCCCTCTCTTTCTTTTTATTTTCCCTTGTTTCTTTCCTCCTTTCCATTAATCTCCATTTCCCCTTCCCTCTCATCTTCTCCCTTCTCTTCTTCTTCTTCTCTATTTCTTGGCCGGCGCCCAAGAGCCACCTCCTGCCACTGTCACCGGCCAGGGAAGGCCGCCAAAGTCCAGCCATATCCTCCCCAAATCCCTCTCTTCCCTCCTCCACATCCAACCACTCAACCACCATCTCACCTTCTCCAATTTCTCCAAAAACCCATAATCACCATCTTCTTCTTCTCCTTCAATTCACCACCAATCCATCACCAATTCCACTCTTTCACCGCCCCACCACCATCTCCTCCTCTTCCTCCAACTCCCCAACACCACCACCTTCAACCACCACCACCACCATCAACCACCACCACCATCATCACCTTCAACAACAACAACAATCACAATAATAACTAGAACAAGAAAACACCCAAAGCCCTCCTCCCCGGGCCCTAATCGTGCGCCGCCCCCTCCGGCTGTGGCGCCACCCCCCAGGCTGCCGGCAGTGACGGCCACCGGCTACCCCACACGCCTCCCTCCTTTCTTCTTTCTCTTCTTTCTTTCTTCCTTTCTTTCTTTGCTTCTTTCTTTCCTTTCCTTCTTTCCTCTTTTACCCCTATTTCTTTTATTCCCTATTTACCCTCTCCTTCATTCCCTATTTAATCCCTTCATTTCTAAACACCACTCCTCCCCCTCTATCTCTTTCCTACAACTCTCTCTAGCTCTCTCTCTCTCTAACTAATCTTTTCTCTTCCTCTCTCTCATTCTCTCTAATTTATATATTTATAGATATTATATATATTTTAGTAGTGTGTATGTGTTTATGGTGTTTCAGGATTTTATAGCATTTTTCAGTGATTTTAGGCGAGTACTTTGTGTTGCTTCATGCCTTGCTAATTCTATTCTAGGGCTCGATATAATTTAAGTGCTTTGATATCATCAATTCATGTTTAGTAACTGCTACTCTAGCGTTATTGCATGATATATTGATATGTGGGTGTCTTGTTACTACCGTTACATGCCTAACAATTGCTACACTAGCTTTTAATATATGATGCATTGTTATGCGAGTTAATATATGATATGCAAGTAATTTTCTAAAATTAACATGTTATATGATTACCTGTTGACCATTGTTATAATTCATTTAACTGGTACTATATTTGCATAGATATGCCTAGATACGCTCCCACTTCGCTCAGCTTCGCATAGCTAATTAAAAGATAAAATTATTGTTGTTATAGATATGATTGTGAGAGTTTGAAATGTTTAACTATATTGTTCTCCTGTACCATGTTGCATGACCAGATGATTACTTAACATATGATGTTGTAACTCTGTATTCAACTCACATGATACTGATACGTTAATTACCTGACCTTGACATGTTATTACTTGGCACCTCATACCTGACACTTGATATCTGACAGATACCTGACACTTTATATCTGACACCGGTACTTGACATGTTATTACTTGACACCTGATACTTCACACCTGATAACTGACACCGTACTTGACATGTGTAGGCTGTCTAAAAGTCACTAAAAGACAAGCCAATAAAAGCAGAGTCTCAAGTTCTAGACGCAAGGTATCGACACCCGCATCTCAGCATCAAGGCGCGTTGGCTCGACACCCGCGTCTCAGCATCAAGGCGCGTTGGCTCGACACCCGCGTCTCAGCAACAAGGCGCGTTTGCTCGACACCCGCGTCTCAGCAACAAGGCGCGTGGGTCTAAACCCGCGCCTCAGTTGTAACCACCCGGATTACGGGGCCAGTCACCGCACAAGTAGCGGGAAGTGGCCCCTCATTGTGGAGCGTTTTCAGGGGCACGGTCACCCCTGGGACCTCTATAAATAGCCTTGTTTGCATCAACAAGGGGGGCGGTAAAAAAAAAATGATCAGGCATCAAAGAGGAGATCATCAACAAAAAGAGAGAGAGAAGACTCTTCAGCAAGCTTGCTGCGTACCAGCTGCTCTTTGCCTACCTTCTCTTTGAGAGTTTTGGTAGACAGAGCTGTGTTACTCCCTCTACCAGCCAAAGAGAAGATCCCCTGACGATCCCGACGGTCATCCGGTCAACGGAGAACAAGATTTACTCTCCACCGCCACACGAAGAACCCAGCATTAAACAAAGGGGGGATTCAAGATTCAACATCCTCCCTCCCTTGTAACTGGAAGGAAAAGTCTGGTTGTAATAGTTTCATTTGATTCAAGGAAATCTTTACACCCATCACTATCTCTTTCTTTCCGGCGCGTACAAGAGATGGCGACTCCGCTGGGGACTACATTTGTCACTGAAGAGCAAATAGTGGCGCAGGATGACGTCCACCATAAGGGGAAGATGGTCGAATCGCTCGTTGTCGAGTTCGACCAGGCGAAATACGAAGAGTTTCTCTCTTCCGGCTCCAAGAGCCCAAAGACCCGCGTCTGCCGCCGGGTCTCGACGGGGAATGGCCTCGAGGCCCGATCTGTGGCTTTCTCGAGCTCCCCTGCTGCCGACTGTGCCAAGCAAGGTACACGCGCCAACGCCTCTCAGAAGGCCCGCGTGGTCCCAGGCACATCTGCCTTTGCGACCAACCGCGTCGTACAGAACACCCGCGTCAGCGTCTCTCAGGAGACCCGCGTGATCAAAGTCCCTGGTATCCAGCATCAGGATGTCGTTGGTCTCTCTCCACCTCCTCGACGCAATCGAAACGCTGAGAGTCGACAGAGGAGACGTGCGCGTCAGCTGCAAGTTGGAACCGTTGGTTGTCCAACTGAGGCTGGACGCGACGTACAATCTCGCGCCTTGCCCGCGCCACGTCCAGTACGTGAAATCCGCGTTTGGCGCCCCAAACGCGAGATTCCTTCAGTTAGGTCCTCTGAGGACCAACTCACCAAACACCAAGATGAGACCTCTGCGCCTCGTCAAGCGCAAGAGGCACGAGCCCATAGGCGTGGGGCCCAGCAGCCATCCTCTCTCAAGTGTCTCTGCTCCGACACACCAAACAGCAACGCGACAGGCGCGTTTTGTCTCAACAGAGACGCCAGACGCGCGCTGAACAGCTGCGGCGCAAGAACCGCGTCCCTGATGCCTGCGTCCAGGCTGTACAGCACATGGATGCCTCCCGTCTTCGACGTTGCGAGGCTAATCTTTTCAATCCCCCTCCCATGGATTTGAGGGATTATCTGACGAAGAAAAGAAGTGCCAATCAGGCCACTTCGTCGTGTTGCTGCCAACGGCTCATCCATATGCTCTCTGAGTGCCGTTGCGGATCAGGCGTACATCAGCAGTCTTTAGTCAGACAGCTGACCCTGATTCCCCCGTCAGCTAAAAGAAGACGCTCCCACAGAAGGAGAACCTTCTCTGACGTTGAGTACCCGGAGCTCACTGCGAATATGACAAGCAGGAGTAAGGAAAACAACTTGCAGTCAGCTCAGATGAGTCGGAGTCTGACTCTGAACCGGAAGGGGTGTATCGACACACTCGCACCCGGACGGGGGCCATTCCCCCAATTGACTATAATGCCTTAGCCCGCGGCGTTGAAGTGAACGATTCTCACTCCGCCGTAGAGGAATCTAGGGCTTCGAACTCTTCCGTCGAGAAGGAGACCTCCGCTTACATGACAGGCACTCCTGAGGAGACGGCTAGACGTTTAGAGCAGATCCAGAAGGCGCAAATGGATATGATTCTTTCTCAGTAGGAATCTATCGACTCCCTCAAGCAGGCAATTGCACAGCTGCTCGAAGACAGGAGGAAATCTCCTCCTAAAAAGTCAAAGGGCAAAAGGAGAGAGGGAGAAAGCTCATCTTCCGAACCTTCTGAGGAGACGCGGCGATCTGCTGTGGATTCGCCCAAATCCTCGTCGCAAGTAAAAGGCAACCAAGAGCAGGGAAGGGCTCATGCCAAAAGAATGAGTCAATTGGAGCAACGCATCGAGGCCCTCACCAACCGTAAAGGCCTCCAAGAAGCGGGAGTGGTCCGGCCCTATCCGGCTGAGTGGGACTTAGTTCCATACCCTCCTAAGTTCAAAGCTCCGACCCTCCAAGCATTCGACGGGAAGGGGTCACCCAACCAGCACATCTACTACTTCAAATCCCAAACCGGGAATGTAGTAGACAACGATGCTATCCTGGCGCGTCTGTTCATCGGCACCCTGAAAGGGTTGGCCTTTGAATTTTTATGAAGCTCCCAGAAGGTTCCATTAAGAACTGGGGCGATTTAGAGAAGCTGTTCTTAACACGCTTCTTCGAAGATGACTCTGAAGTCACGATGCCCACCCTTTTGGCTACCAAACAGCGAAAAGGGGAATCCATCAAATCTTTCGTGGAAAGATTTCGGAACATGGCACTCCGGTGTCCAAGCGGTATGACCCAGGCCACCCTGGTGGAAACATGCCGCCACAATCTCCAAACCTCACTCCTTGCTCAAATAGGAGTTGCTGAAAGCCGCACCTGGAAGCAATTAGTCCAACAAGGTGAACAGGCTGAGGAGATTGTCGCCCGCGTCAGAGCGGAGGAAGGTAAGCCTAGGCCGGAAAGATCGACAAGGCGTGCGCAAGACACATCCCTCCAAACAAAGCGGAAGGATAATTTGGCAACGGAGACCAAATCTCCCGCCAAACCTCAATCAGGCAAGGCGAGTGGCTCTTCAAGTCAGCCTCGCGCCAACAAGCAATATTCCTTTAAGGAGGAACATGTCGATTCACTCTTCAAACTACTTAACAAGAGCAATCGACTGAAACTCCCTGAAGCTAGGCGCCCAGAGGAAGTCGGCAAGACCGACAATCCCAACTACTGCATGTATCACAGGATGTTGGGACACCCCACCAAAAGCTGCTACGTCTTCAAGGACATCCTTCAGGCTCTGATTGACGCGGAGGTGTTAAAGCTCCGACCAGAGCAGAAGAAGGTGACGGCTAATGTGACGTCGGTTCTCCAGTTCGGAAGACAACCCCCAACGCCTGCGGGGGTGACTCCTGTTCCGAGAGGAGAGCTAAGAGTGGTCAACATAGACCCTCACCAGCAGCAAGAGAAAGGCTTGGTACCCGTCCCTACACCTCAAGGGGAAATCATGTGGGTCCACCCTGACCTTATCGATGCACGGCAATGGACTACTGTGACCAACAGGAAATCCAAAGGCAAGGCAAAAGCCTCGTCTTGCAACGTGGTATGCGCCTCTTCCCGAGAAGCGGAGACTGATATCCCTTCACTGACCGACTCAGAGGAGGAAATGATAGTCTTGGCTGCAGAGCCCAACCAACCAATGGCGGGAACCCGTTCAGGACAGGCGTACTTGAAACAGTACGGCGAGACGGCAGTAGCCCCTCCACAACCAACTGCGGAGCCAATCAGCCCTCCACAAAGCCACCTGTGGAGAAGCAGAAGGAGACTCGATTTTCTCGAGCCCTTCAAAAGGGCATCGCGGAAGGATCTACGGCACCTTACCGCTTTGATGTCCTGGCTCAGTTGGCCAACATTCTGGCACGCATTACCTTGTATGAACTTCTTAGACTATCAAAGTCGACCAGGGAAGCTCTGCAAGAAGCTCTGGCAAATGCTGAGATCTTCATGACCCAGGTGCCGAAGGAGGAAGATGTAGAGGATTGCCTCCACACCTCCCAGAATGCCCCCTGCATCACCTTCACGGCAGATGATATGCAGGTTAAAGGGAAGCATGATCGACCCTGTACTACACAGGGTATATTGGATCGTCTGAGGTGAACCGCATCCAGGTAGATCCAGGGTCCGCGTTGAGCATCATGCCTCGCCGGGTCATGCAACATCTCGGCATTCCTACCCATCGTTTGAGCCCTACCCAGACGACTATCTATGGGTTCAATGCCAACTAGACCCGTCCGATGGGGAAGATCAAGCTCAGATGTCAGATTGGAAGCCTCAAGTCGGAAGTGACATGCTACATCATCGACGCCGACACTTCCTACAATCTATTGCTGGGACGACCGTGGATTCACCGCAACTCCATCGTTCCTTCCACTCTCCACCAAGTCATGAAATACATTGACGGGAGTGGAAATGTGCAGACGTTGATTGCCGAAAGGTATCCGTTCAAAGGGGTCGAGAATTATTTCACCGACTCTTTGCTGTACAAGATCCGATGGAGACGGATGAAGCCCACAACCAGAGGAGCCAGACTCTGGTAATGAGGCTGACACTGAGCCTGAGAAAGAAGAGTACCTGTGGAGTTAGAACCACTTGTAACGGGCACTAATAAGCCTGATGTCGATAATACCACCGATGATGTAGGCGGTTGGTATATTAATGAAGATTTAGATTTTACGTATTTTTCTGTGTGTGCTTCTGATTCAATACCGTCAGATACTAGCACTGATATAGATGACGATCTCTGGTCGGCAATGGGTGCCTTGACATCATTGCATGTACCAGTGAAATCGTCCTTCGAGACATACCAAGATAATGGTAATGCGCAAGAATCTATATTCATGGTTCCAGCAAGACGGAAATGCCAAAAACCAATTCTTTTTGGGCGAATCTCGTCTGAACCAACGCCCCGCGACGAATCGGAAGGCGAGGAAGAATCACCTCAGTTCTCATTACGAACCAAAAGCACTCAAAATGATGAGATGCATGGGGTACGACCTGACCAACAAACCCGGGTTGAACTTCGGCAAAGGAAGGAGGACGTTGCTTCAATCCTTTGTGCCGAAAGGGAAGGCCCCCGATTATTATCATCGGACGCGCCAGTGGTTGGGCTACGTATCAACTCCAGTCCCATCAGCCTCCGATTCTCAAGAATCGTCGAGCAACGATTACTCTTCAGACACATCATCTTGGGAGTCAGATGTCAGTGTCGGCAACATCTTCAAGGAACTTTCAGTGAACATGGTTTCGACAAGCCACCTGGAAGATGGAAATGAAGAAATGATCCAATCTGATACAGACCCTTGGATCAAACATTTAAATGCTCTTTGGGATACCCGCTTTGAACAACGCGAGCCACCCACAGAAGACAAGGTTGTTCAGATCAACCTAGGAGATGAGGCTAACCCTAAGCCCATCTTCATAAGTGACGGCCTGTCACCTTCGGAGAAGAAAGATCTAATATCTCTTGTACAAGAATATATAGACGTCTTCGCCTGGAATTATGAGGACATGCCAGGACTTGATCCTCAAGTGGCCATGCACCGCCTCAACATCAATCCGGACGTAAAGCCTGTCAAACAACAGCAGCGACGGTTTCGCCCAGAAATAATGGAGGTAATTCAATCAGAAGTCAGAAAACTTATTGATTCTGGCTTCGTCAGGGAAGAACAACATCCCGACTGGGTAGCTAACATCGTCTCCGTCTCCAAGAAGAACGGGAAGATCCGGATTTGCATCGACTTCCGCGACCTAAACGAGGCCTGCCCCAAAGACGAATTCCCATTGCCGATCACAGATGTCATGATTGACAATACTTGTGGATTCGAACGAATGTCCTTCATGGACGGATTCTCAGGATACAATCAAATCAAAATGTATCCTGATGACGAAAAGCATACCTCCTTCAGAACACCTCTAGGGGTATATTGCTACACCGTCATGCCCTTCGGACTGAAAGATGCAGGGGCAACATACCAAAGGGCCATGAACGCCATTTTCCATCAGCAGATACGCAAAACGGTGGAATGTTATGTTGATGACATCGCAATAAAAAGCCGCACTAAAGGTGATCACATAGCGGACCTGAAGGTAGTCTTCGACATCATGTGGGCTCATCAATTGAAGATGAATCCCACAAAGTCCTTCCTGGGGGTGGCCAGTGGCAAATTCTTAGAATTTGTTGTAACATCCACCGGAATTCACTTGGACCCGGAAAAGGTTCGCGCTATCCAGGAGATGCAACCTCCGAGAAATCTCAAGGAACTCAGGGGATTGCAAAGACGATTGGCGTACATCCGTAGGTTCATCTCAAACCTCTCCGGAAGATGCCAACCCTTCACTAAGCTAATGAAGAAGGGTGTCTCGTTCATTTGGGACGACGCTTGCCAACAAGCGTTCGAGGAAATTAAACAATAGCTCACCCAACCACCAGTCCTTGCAGCTCCGGTATCCGGAAAGCCTTTCCTGGTATACGTCCGGGCAATGGATCGTTCTTTAGGAGCTCTACTAGCTCAGAATGATGATCGAGGACAAGAGCAAGCAATCTACTATCTGAGTAGAACAATGATCGGAGCCGAACATCGGTATAACCCGATCGAGAAGGAATGTTTGGCACTGGTGTTCGCTATCCAGAAAATGCGACACTATCTGGTAGGCCAAACTATAAACGTCATATCAAAAGTCAACCCCCTGAGGTTACTTATGACTAAACCTTCATCGCTAAATGGCCGACTGGCAAAATGGGCCATATTGCTCTCCCAATATGAGATGCGCTTTTTACCATAAAAGGCCATTAAGGGACAAGCAGTCGTGGATTTCCTAGCTGAGCACCCAGATCCGAGGGCAGCCAAAGTTTACGAGGATCTCCCAGATGAAGTGGCCGAAGTCTGTTTGACTCAGACATCGTTTGAAAGTCAAGTGTGGCAACTCTTCTTTGACAGTGCATCCAGAACAAGCCCAAAAGGACACATAGTAGCAGGGGTAGAGTAGTACTCGTTTCCCACAGAACTATGTGATTCCTCGAGCTGTCTCGTTAACCGAGCCTTGCTCCAACAATGTAGCGGAGTACAACGCTCTTCTGGTTGGGATGCAGTTCGCCGATGAGATTGGCGTTAAAAATCTCGAGGCATACGGCGACTCTAAACTCATCGTCAGCCAAGTTCGCGGGGAGTACGAAGTCAGACATGAGGACCTAGTACCTTACTACAACGCAACTATCCACATGGCCGAGAGGTTCACAAACTTCTACATCGATCATGTACCGCGCAGGCAAAATGCGCATGCAGATGCACTGGCGTCCCTCGCGGCCTCCTTAGCTCTTCCAGCTGGAGCAATGGAGAAGGTATTCGTCTACAGCCACGACCTGTATTGCCCGAGAACTGCCCTCGAAGACTATCAGGAGTCAAAGGGAGAGTATCAGGCAAAGAAGCGCTGGAATTGTCAACCGGGCCAGAGCTTAAAGACTGGCGATTCCCCTATATCGACTATGTCTTGTATGGCATCCTGCCTGAGGACGCCAAGGAAGCGGCTGCCATTCGAAGGAAAGCCCCTAAATTTTACTACAATGCGATTACACGAACATTGTATCGTCGATCGCATGACGGGATCTTGCTCCGGTGCCTCTCACCAAAGGAGGCTCAAGAGGTATTGAAAGAAGCCCACGACGGTATGTGTGGAGCCCATCAACCTGGCCCAAAACTGACACATCGACTTCAAAGATTGGGTTATTATTGGCCCAAGATGATTGCTGACGCCGTCACCTATGCTAAAAGGTGTCACGCTTGCCAAGTGCATGGGGATTTCATCCATCAAGCACCGGGATACCTCCACTCTACGACCTCTACTTGGCCATTTGAAATGTGGGGGATGGATGTGGTTGGCCCCATCAGCCCACCATCATCAAAAGGACATCAGTTCATTTTGGCAATAACCGATTATTTCTCTAAATGGGCCGAAGCTATTCCTCTGAAGGAGGTAAAATCGTCGAACGTGATCAAGTTCGTGAAACATCACGTTATTTACCGTTTCGGTGTACCTCGGCGAATTGTCCATGACAATGGACCTCAGTTCATCAGCCAGGCTTTCCAGAGATTCTGCGCTAAGTTCAGAATCCAGAGTGTGTCCTCAACGGCATACTATCCTGCCGCTAACGGCCTCGCAGAAGCTTTCAACAAGACCATTGGTAAGCTTCTCAAAAAAGTTCATCTCGAAAAGTCAACGGGACTGGGACGACAAACTAAGTGAATGCTTATGGGCTTACCGCACAACTGTGCGAACCCCAACTAAAGCTACGCCATTTTCTTTGGTATACGGGTGTGAAGCCGTGCTCCCACTGGAAATCAAAATTCCATCTCTACGCGTCGCCTTGACAGCGGAGATGACAACAGAGGAGAAGCATCGACAGCGACTCTAGGAATTGGAGGCCTTCGACGGTAAGCATCTGCAGGCCCAACAGCAAATCGAGCTCTACCAGGCTCGAATTACCAAAGCCTTCAACAAGAAAGTTAAATGCGAACTTTCAAGAAAGGCGATCTTGTCTTAGCCGTCAGAAGACCCATGGTGATGACGCACAAGACAAAAGGCAAATTTCAGCCCAAGTGGGAAGGACCATTTGTAGTAGAGTCAGTCTACTCAAATGGATCATATCGCCTCATAACCTCGAATGGCGATACACTCATGATGCCTATCAACGGCAGGTTCCTGAAGAAGTACTATTCTTAGATGGTATCCTTCCACCGATCAAGTTAAAAGTAAACCTCTGATCA
Organism: Agave tequilana; assembly: GCA_038442645.1. Classification (NCBI taxonomy): domain Eukaryota; kingdom Viridiplantae; phylum Streptophyta; class Magnoliopsida; order Asparagales; family Asparagaceae; genus Agave; species Agave tequilana. The sequence continues at coordinate 328,731 of JAVJIF010002043.1, read as the reverse complement.
AACATCCGACGCCTCCGACGGCTAAGGATAGAGGAAAATGTTGGCTTTTAAGTCCAACATAAGTCTTCGACAACTCATCATGCTGAGGGGAATAGCATGGCTAGCCCAACTCAAACGGTAGTTGGTAAAGGCACCTCAAATCTGTTGATAGCTGAGGGTTTGCTAAAAATCTTAAAGTGGACTTGGCTCCACTCTTTCCTCCAAAATCCCCTACCAATTCTCATCCACAGAATGGTAGGTCTACAAAATACAACCATTACTAAGTTAACACTATACCTCTGGTAATGGAAACTTTTCAATATTCCTTGTCGAGTACAAGTTTTGTTTGTCAACTCTACACGGAGTATCAAATTTTCAAATTTGCCAAGTTAACACTACACCTCTGGCACTTCAAAATTTTCACTTGTCAATTCTCACCAATAGAATGACAGGTCCTCAAAATTGCTCTTATCATGAGGCAATCTTTGTCAAGTTAATATCACACCTCTGACAAATTACTGTTAAAGTTTAACACCACACCTCTAAACAGTAATCAAGTTTCTGCCAGGTTTAATATTACACCTCTGACAGTCACTTTTCTTCAGACTTCCATATCGAAGCTGAAATGGATGATGCTAAGTTAACACCACACCTCTAGCATCCAGTCATTGCTAAGTTCAACAATACACCTATGGCTTTGACCTTTTCCTCGACTTCCTTATCCAAGCCGAGATGACCAATGCTAAGTTCAACATTACACCTCTAGAATTACCCTCACTGTCAAGTTAAACATTACACCTATGACAGTGACACTTCTGAGTTAAGTTAATATCACACCTCTGACTCACATCCTTGTCAAGTTAACATTACACTTCTGACAAGACCACTTTCAACCCGTTAAGTTAATATCACACCTCTAACGGTAACAAACTTTCCTAGACCCCCCACGAGTCTAGTCTCACTTGTTATTCTCTTCAACAGAATAACAAGTCTACCTAAAAATATTGTTAGGTTAATACTACACCATCAACAGTGTTTCCATCAAATCCCCAGCTGAGCTCAATCTAGTTAATCCCAAACACTTGATAAGAGTTCACCCTTCCTGGGGGTACCACACTTTCTCTTATAAAGTGGCAGGTCCACCAAAAATTATTTCATCTCTGTCAAGTTAATATTACACCTCTGACAGTATTGTGAGAGTTCCTGAAATAGGATCTTTCCCTACAAAGATTGACTTATTAAAATTATCATCATAATTTTGACAAAGTCAAAGATTCTTTGCTTCTATGAGTCTAAGACAAAAAGTTCAAGACAACGAAAGAAGCAAAAAGAAAAGTGTCACTTTTATTTATTTCCAAACATATGAAAGTGATACAAAACGCTCTCTTATACAATAAGATGGAGTGTTACAGTAAAAACGCTCTCTTATACAATAAGATTGAGTGTTACAATTAAGGAGTACAAAGAAGTCCCTCTCTCTCTCAGAGGTTGCACTCACTCCTTAAAGCCGCGTCTGATTCCAAGTGCGCGATGTTTTGTGGCTACAATAGAAGCTGGTTACACCACGATGCATGATGTAAACATCGAAAGAGCCCTAGCTGACTAAGCTAAGAGCAATGGTGTTCTTGAGGTCTGGTGGCAGCAGAAAGTCCCGCAACCCTTCGTTCATGAACATCTCTTTCCCCAGCAGACCATCCAGCAGACATGAGGAGTCCTCGATGTTACTTCTGGGGTGGGAGAGGAAGAGGATCCTATCTGCTACCTTATCCACCGTAGCCCCCTCGCCGCCATACTTACCCTGACCATCTCTTGCCAGCAGGCATGACTGGTGCAGTGGATCTGAAGAGACCTTGGCGAGGGTCGAGTCCTCGTCAGGGATATAATATATTCCCTTGTGGACGACGAGGACCATAATATATTCCTTGTGGACGAACATCGAACAAGTCCGCCGGCTAAAATATTCTTCCAGGGGCCCAGCGAACCTGAAAAGGACAATCAAGCCTACCTGCAAAGAATAAACAAGGGGGTTAGAAAATCTGGAACTTAGTGTACTTCAACAAAAGAAAACTAAGTGACAGACGCGGCTATTGTCAAAGGCTGCAGACGTGGGAATGAGCCCACACAGTCAATTAAAATACCGCGCCAACAGAGACAGACGCGAATCAGAACTGTGGAACACACAGGATTCAAACGCAGCCTCATCTTACGCCCGCGCCTAAAAGCACAAGACGCGAAAAACTTCAAACGCCGAAAACTGCCATCTCTCTGTTGAATAAACAGGAGTTGCAAGATTCGGGTCTGAAAATTTCAGCCCAATTTGGAATTCATCCAAGTCAATGGCCTTAAAACGCGAGCTTCATGAGCATAGCCCACGCCAAGTGCCAAGGATTTCAGCACTCGCATCCAGAGAGGAAGTCGGCGGCGCAAATTCCAGAAGGAATGCACCAACTCAGACTTCATGAGAAAATTCCAGATGACAATCTCTTCAGGAGATGCCAAAGTGCAAGTTTGGGTGGACTAAAGACATTATGGCGGGTCGGAATGGCATACCCGCAGAGGCCTCCGTCAAGAGCAGATTTCTCTGCATCAGAACAGAGACATGAAAGGCGATCAAAGAGACGCTTCCGTCTGAAGAGACCAAACAGAAGCATGAAGGCTCTGGGTCATCTTCATCCACGGAGTCACCTTCGTCCATGGAGACAGAATCCCTGTTGGAAACTCTAGAGAAGGCAGGATTTCTCGGAGCAAAACAAAAGGAAACAATCCAACTTTGGATTGTTAAAGAGGAAGAGGGTTAGCCTTATTTATAGGCAGACCCTAATAACTGTTATTAATGGTGCATCAATCGGAACTGTCGCGCACGACTGTCAAAGTCCAATGGAGGACTGACGCGTGGAACGCCGCTTTGGGAACCGTCGAAGACACTGGTCTCCAACCGCCAGCGCCGTTTTGCATTAAAAGGCATTAACGCCTTCAGTCCAATGAAAAATCGACGCTTGGACAACTGCCTTGGAAAACAACGGATGACCCGGTTTCCCAATCGACAGTAAAGACTTGACGTTTAATGATCTCCTAAAATCTTTATGTCAGGCTGCATGTAACGCCTCGGAAGTTGCACCAAGACGCAGGCGTAAAAGCCGCGTCCAGGAATCCGCGTCTCCCTTTCAGATTAAATGGCGTCCACCCGCGTTCCATAGGAATGTCCGCGTGACTCAAAGTCGCGTCCCTTCGGCAAACGGGCCCCCTTCTAAGGGAAAACACTCAGTCCATTCTGAAGGAAAATACAGAAAGCTACATCACTCGCGTCCGCTCGAACCGCGTCTGCATTAGCAGAACAGATGCGCGTTACTCTGACGACCGCGTTTTCCCTATAAGTTAACGCTGCGTTTCATCAGAAAGACTTGGGTCTGCCTAAGTTCCTATGGATTGAAGACCACATCTCTTAAATGAGCTGATGATCGCGTCTCCCGGAGGAGTAATGCCGCGTTTTACCTAAGTTCAGCATTCACAGTCAGTTAATCAAAGATTGTGGATTGAATTCATCTGCAGCGAAGCCAAGAAGATGGAACAAAAATTTTAAAGACTTTTATTATATCAAAAATGATAAAAGTAAACACAAACACTCTTGGTAAACAGAGTGTCCTCTTCTTTACAAAAAAGGGGAAGAGAAAGAAGGCTAAAAGTCCTGGTTCGGTAAAGAACGGATGCGCTCCCTAAGACGATGCATCTTGTGCTGACGTGCCTTCTCAGCCTCCATCATAGCTCGGACCCGCAGCTCCTCTTCAGCTTGTTGCTCCTCTATTCTCTTCTTGATGGTAGCAAGCTTCTTCTCATTGAGCGCAAGCACGGCTTCTGCCTTCGCAATGGCGGCCCGAGCATTGATAATAGCCTGCTCTGTGCTCTGCATAACGAGCTCGGATTCCTTCGAATCGTCAGTCAATTTCTGACATTCAGCCTGGGAACGCTCAAGATTGCTGATCTCTTCAGCAATTCGTGCTTCCACCTCCTGTCGCTCTTGTTCTTGGGCAGCAAGGAGCCTATCCAGGGTGACCTGAGCTTCATGAGAAGAGTCAGCGTTGTCCAAAGACTTCAGCTCTTCCAGGTCACTTTCCAATTGCTCCACCACCCGCAGACACGCCTGAGCAAGCGAGGGGCCTCCGGTTAATTCGATGTTCTCGGCCACGTTTTCGAGAAATGTCCGGGAAAAGCCAAAAGAGCTACGCCCAGACAAGATAAGATCGATGCATGATCGCATCGCATCGAAGAACTGCTGCACCGTACTGCGCGTCAGGAAATCCATCCTGTCATCGCCCGAAGTGCTCCCCGACCCCCTTTCCATCACGGGATAACGGATGTAAGGTGGATCTTCTCGCACCAGAGTCGTGCTGGCCGTTGACACGGCAAGAGCAAGAGTAGCCTCCGGCGCTTCTGAAGGTGCTATCTCTGCAGGAACCGCCACGGCCGATGACAGAGTAGTGAGTATGATCTCCTCAGAAACCTCGGCCAGAGCTTGAGTTGTGTGGCCCGCTGGAGGGGCACTGAACGTCAATTCCTCCACCTGAGCTCCCTCAGTTCTCTCTGCAAGTTATCGCGACATCAGCCACAATGGTGAAAAGCAAAACACTCAAGACATCAAAGCTTCCTTACCAGGATGGAGGTCCGAGATGTCGAACCCTTGGGTGAATCCTGCGGAGTGAGAGTCTTCCCGACTTCAGTGGTGGCCTCCTCGTCCTGCAGAGTGAGAATCTCCCCAGCTTCAGTGGTTGCCTCCTCTTCCGGTAAAATGGAGATCCCCGCGATTTCCATAGTTACCTTCTCTGGAGTCTCAACCCCTTCTAGCTGGGTCGACTCTTGTACCATCTCCTCGACATGCGAGGAGGTTGCAGCCTCGACATCCTCAGCCAACCCTGCAGCATAAATAGAGAATGTTAAAACCTTCTCTTCGAAATAAAAGGGGAAATCAGGTGAAAATACCTTCAGCGCGAGCAAATGTCGCCGGTGGTGATGACGTCGTCGCCGGCTCACACCATGTATTTCCTCCTCCGAGATATGTGAGAATTTGCTCGGATTAGGAGGAGCGGGTTCGTCACCATAGTCGACCTCATCCTCAAAGTCGCTTTCCGTGTCGGACGAAGAAGACGACAGCTCAACACGAGAGTCCTCGGTAACCGGAGCCTTACCACCAATCACCCCGGTGGTAGGACTAGGGTCAACCGCCCGAGGATTAGAGATGAAAACGCTGGGAGACCCCGGCTGTTGTGTCTCATCCCTCCTCTCGTGAGCCGAAGAAGACTCGGGCTGAACTAGGATCCCCGGGATCTTGACGTCCCCTCCACTCATTATATCCACCTCGAGCTGCTCGGTCTCGTCAGCGGCGGTGGATGTATCAGCAGGCTCCCCTCCTCCGCAGTCCTGCGGATCCTGCTGTGCGACCTGGGAGCACGGACTAAGTTGGGAAAATCTTTATCTTTCATCGGTTCCTCAACTCCAGCAGGGATGTCTTCAGATTGAGAGACTTCGACCGTCAAATCTCTCCGACCTTCTTTTGGCAGGCTCAGCAGTGGAGGTTGAGCCCTGACGGCACTTATTCACCGGCTGTCGAGCCTTTTTTGTTGAGGGCTCCTCCCTTGGTCCTTTTTCGGCCTCCCTCTGAGTGGCTCGGGGCTCCTCCCTTGGTTCTCTCCTGGCTTCTCTCTGAGATGCTCTCCTGAGCTCCTTCTGACCTTTAAATACTGGTTAACCATTCACGAGTGTTTACCAGACTCCGACCGTGTTTCGAGATAGGCATTGATACTCTCGATGCACGTATACCCCGGAGCGAAGTCTGGTGACTGGTTAACCTGAGAGTACCAGGTACAGAAGGTGAAGCTGGTGCGGCTCTTTGGCCCCTTCGACAGGCAAACGGAAGGTTGCTTCTGTCCCTCCAGCACACTGTAGTACCAAGCTCGGGCACCTTCGAACAAATTCCCGTCGAAGGCGAGTTGAGTGTTCGGATTGCCGACATACAGTTGATCATAGCCGAACTGTCGGGCAAAATGACTCGGCATATAAGGCTCGATTGTGCATGAAGTCCCTTGCCGGAACAGCACATATCCTGGCCGGATGTTGATCAACCACCAGAAGATTCCCGCGGACAGCTGCGTGAAATCATCCCGGCCTGCGGAATCAGTGAATTGCTCCCCGAAAGATGCACCAGGCATCTCGGGGAAGCAGCGGTGGAGTTGGTAGTTCGTGGCTTCTGAAAGACACCTCCGAATGAAATATATGTAGGTGTCACACCATTCCGAACGTTCCAACCGCTGCACAAAGGGGACAAAATGCGCACTCTCACGCACTGGCGTCATCAAGAAGGGGCAATGCATCACGTACCAAGCCATGAGGTACGTATAAGGCAGCTCGATCCGAGGGTTGTTGCGCTTCACCGTCGGCTTCCCCTCTGAGTCAAGGAGCGGTTGGCCATGGGAATCGACAGTCTTCGGCGGCTCGCAGAAATTCTGGGCTAACGCCCGCAACCCGCTTTGAATGCCAGCTGCCACAGCCTGGAGGAGGGCTATGGGACGGCCATGAGCCAAGAGCACCGCCGGGTACACCACGTCGGCAACAATAACTTCGTGTGGCAGCGTGGGCACCACACAACGCTTCAGCCACAGCATCAAGAAGCCCGCCAACAGTGCTCGACTAGAGATAGGAGTCCGGGCTTGATGATGATAGCTTTCGAAAAGCGTATCAGGTTCGAAGCCATCCTCGTTCGAGTCTGTGGTGTAGAAGCCTTCAGGGGCCTGGGCGACCATGTCGTCAATCTCCTGGTCAGAGCTGGAAGCCAGTCGGGTTATCGAATGGTCTTTCTTACTGACATTGTTAAACAAGTAGTTGGCCCAAGACAACTGCTTGACTCCTCCTGACCTCCAGGTGGTTACCTGACCGCAAATGTGGAAGTGACACATCACTTCCCAATAAGTCTCATACACTTCAGGAGACCCTTTCTTCAGAAGATTGAGCTCCTCAGTGGTTGGGACATACTCCTCATAGGGAGAGTCCCCTGTCGCCAGCCCCGAGACCTCATGCAACTCGTGCAGAGCAAGGCCCATCTCTCCGACCGGAGTGAAGAATGTCCCCGTCAGAGGATTGTAGCGCTCCAGGATCCCGAAGAAGTTGTGAGAACTTCGCGGGATACCCCACTGTACGGCCCTGACTGCTGAGCGTAATCCCACATGCTCCAGCAGATCTCCAAGATCGGTGAGGACGAAACCCACCATCCTTCCCCACCAATAATTCTCTGTGGAATGGACCCACCCGGGCGAACGGAACTCAACCGGATAATCACCCTCCGCTTCTATGAAGTTGTTGAGGAGGTAGTGGCGAGCTTTGGTATCTCTCCAACTGGGAGCTCAGACTTGCGTGACCCGGGGAACAGGCCGAGGACCGTCCTATCATGACAATCATGACGGTATACTTTACGGGAGCCCAAATCACCGAGAGTAATCTCAGGAATATACCGGGAAACGTCCCACTTCATCTTCCGAGGGACGGACATGTGTTGGAGATAAGATAGCGGGAGCATCCTCTCCATGGCTGGAAGAAAGTATCTCCTATCCCCTATCTGATGGAGCCACTTGTAATTCCCGTCATACATACGATAGCCGCCATCGCCGACATGGTCTCCAAAGAAGAAGGCAGGCTTCTCTAGCTTGATGTGAGCATCCGTTGTGAATGCTGCATCAGTCATGAGCACCTGAAAGGTTCTCCCGTCAACATTAGAGATCCTTTCCTTGCGCTCCTGCGACTTGTCAGTAGTCGCAGGTACAGTCCTTTGCAGCACAAAGGTCAGATTGCGGTCGGTACCACCTACGCGCCCGAAGTGGCTATTCTTGGCAAGTGGCGCAGTAGGGTATGGCACTGCAAAAGAAAAAGACACTTGATTAGACATCTTGTCAGAAAAGAAAAAGGTGTAAGTGTCTACAATTCAGACGCAGAAAAGACACTAGACGCAGAAATTGTCAAAATCTGCGTCCAGACCTGCAAATCCGCGTCAAGGTGAAAGAAACGCAAGGATCAAATCCGCGTTCTGCAAACCAAGACTTACAAAAAATTTCTAAGTGCTTGGACTCAGGTGCCAGATTCACCAAAATCGGCGGCTGATGGCACAGAACGCAAGGATCAAATCCGCGTTCTGCAAACCAAGACTTGTAAAAAAATTTCTAAGTGCTTGGACTCAGGTGCCAGATTCATCAAAATCGGCAGCTGATGGCACAGAACGCAAGGATCAAATCCGCGTTCTGCAAACCAAGACCGCGTCCGAACCCTTCACAATTAGAAATATTCTAAGTGAAGGATCCGAAGTGCAGAGCCCACTGGCACCAGGACGTCAAACCCACGCCTCGGTTATCAACTCAAAGACTGCGTCTGAGACCGTGTCTGAGAATCAAACCGGTTCATATCCTGTGTTAATGGTTCTCCTCCAAAAAGATGTCTTTTAGGGTTCCTCAAACTTCCAGTAATGGTGAAGTTTAACCTAAATGGCATTTTACCTCGGAAAACAACGTCCTGCGCAGAGGAAGCGCCCCTCTGGGCCTCGGCGACGGTCGCCTTTGAGGACGATGCGGTTGGCTTGGTCTTGGGTGCCATCGCTAGTTCGAAAATCCAGTAATGGAGATGAATCGTTCAAAAATCCAGTAACGGAGTTGAATAGTTCAAAAGATGAACAGAGAAGAAAAATTCTCTTTCTTAATTCTCTAAGCAAGTGCGTTCGGAGAAGAAGAGATGTCTCTCCAACTGTTGCCTTTTATAGGCCCAAGGATTCGCGAAGATACGCGCGTGTGGCCTGATAAATTCTGCAGCGAATCACCGCTTGACGCGTGGCATCAAATCATTTTTGAACAGGGAAGATCATGCGCCACGGCTCCCAGCGAGTCATCATTCGACACGTGGAGCAGTTCATTTAATGAACCGGGAAGTCCGCGCGCCTAAAGGTAAAATCCCGCCGGTTCCCCAGGCCAGCTGGCAGCGTAATCATGACATGGCACGGATTCGCACCCGACGGCCACGTCTCTTCAATGGTCGTGCCCCGTCAGCACCACCATAAATGCACCCAAAAAGTCGCGTTGCGCTCAGAAAATCGCGTCTTTATTAGAGGTGCGTCTTTCCTAAGTCCGCGTCCGTCCAAGCGGGCCTAACATCGCGTCTGCCTTATGGAAGATCAGTCGCGTTTCCATTGCCAAAAGACGCACCCTATGGAAGTCGCGTCTTTAAAGCAGTACCATCTCTGCTTTTCAAAAGGAACCTGCGTTCGGCCTCCTGCTTCTGCAAATCAGTTCAACAGTACACTGGCACAAGCAGAAGACCAACCACTCTTGGCTTAAAGCACACCCACGACAGACTTAAAAAGCAATCGGGGAGGTTTAGACTGTGTATCTAGACACTCAATACGATCAACTCTGGTGGTTTCAAAGAGTTCAACAGTACACTCACGAAGACCAACTCCAGATAAGATCAAACCCGGAGCATCAACAGTCCAGTCACGAAGGTGAATTCAGCTATAGTCCAAAGTATTTCGAAATCCGTTCCAGTTAACTGCGGAATATCGAAAACTTGGAGGGGGGTCTGTAGGCTGTCTAAAAGTCACTAAAAGACAAGCCAATAAAAGCAGAGTCTCAAGTTCTAGACGCAAGGTATCGACACCCGCATCTCAGCATCAAGGCGCGTTGGCTCGACACCCGCGTCTCAGCATCAAGGCGCGTTGGCTCGACACCCGCGTCTCAGCAACAAGGCGCGTTGGCTCGACACCCGTGTCTCAGCAACAAGGCGCGTTGGCTCGACACCCGCGTCTCAGCAACAAGGCGCGTTTGCTCGACACCCGCGTCTCAGCAACAAGGCGCGTGGGTCTAAACCCGCGCCTCAGTTGTAACCACCCAGATTACGGGGCCAGTCACCGTACAAGTAGCGGGAAGTGGCCCCTCATTGTGGAGCGTTTTCAGGGGGCACGTTCACCCCTGGGACCTCTATAAATAGCCTTGTTTGCATCAACAAGGGGGGCGGTAAAAAAAAAGGATCAGGCATCAAGAGGAGATCATCAACAAAAAGAGAGAGAGAAGACTCTTCAGCAAGCTTGCTGCGTACCAGCTGCTCTTTGCCTACCTTCTCTTTGAGAGTTTTGGTAGATAGAGCTGTGTTACTCCCTCTACCAGCCAAAGAAGATCCCCTGACGATCCCGACGGTCATCCGGTCAACGGAGAACAAGATTCACTCTCCACCGCCACACGAAGAACCCAGCATTAAACAAAGGGGGGATTCAAGATTCAACATCCTCCCTCCCTTGTAACTGGAAGGAAAAGTCTGGTTGTAATAGTTTCATTTGATTCAAGGAAATCTTTACACCCATCACTATCTCTTTCTTTCCGGTGCGTACAACATGTTATTGCTTGACACCTGATACCTGACATTTGATATTTGACACCGATACTTGACATGTTATCACTTGACACCTGATACCTGACACCTGATATATGGTACCCGACAATTGACTTGCTATCACTGGATACTTGACATATGCTATCACCTGGTCTGACACATTTGACCTGATATTGTGACACCTGACTGGATACTATTATACCTGACACCTGTATTACATTGCATATTCATGATTATCACTTTGATAGGGACCTTGACATGATTATTATACTGCTACCAGACATCTGGTACTCCTGAACTCCCGTACCCCTGAACTCCTATATCCCTGTACTCATGTCCCCTGCACTGTTACTCTTGTTAATAGCACGGTCATACCGGCGTCTGACAGATCATGCTCGATGTCAGGATGACGAGGATGTATCCCACGATCATGCTAGCGTCCAGCGGATCCTGAATAGAACTAAGTGTCACACGGAGCAAAGTGCCACGCCACACACGTGGTGGGGGCCACGTCTTGAATCTGTGGGGCCACCTCTAGAATCATTCTCCACACAGAATAAAGTGCCACATGGAGAAAAGTGCCACACCATACAGGTGGTGAGGGCCACCTCTTGAATCTGTGGGCACCTCTTGAATCTGTGGGGCCACCTCCTGAAACTAATCTCCAAAGGAAATATTCCTCTCTCCTGCCTGTACCGCCTGGTGTTAGCGTGATAAACATTCCTAGTGTATATTAACACACACAAACCTGTATAATAATAACGCCGTGAGCATATGTTATTTGGTCTCTCTCCTATTCAAATAATGGTACCGCATATCGGAATTCAGATGACTTCTACTGGAAGTGTGGGCTCTAGTGTGAACTGTCGGTGTTGTGTGACGCCGGTGGGAAAGGGACAAGAATAACATAAGAACGTAACAACCAAACAATAATAATATTAGGAATGTATGATATTTGGTCTCTCCTTTGTTCGGGTCCTAGTACTCACATATCAGAGCTGAGTGAGTTCTATTAGAGTGCGAATTCTAGTATGGACTATCAGTGATGTGAGGCACTGGTAGGGAGGCGATTGAAATATCAAACGGTACTGATTATCATTATTGAATAACTTAAAATGCAACACCTTTATACTCTCCAGTTATAGTGATGAATCATTTGATCAGGTGTTATGCCCCGAGTTGACACCCTGCTTTTTGACATATGATTTATGTGGCACAATGATTATTCCAGACACACTCTAATTCTGTTACTCTGAGGGTAACTCAAGTTGTATGAACTCAGAAGTTGGCGACATGGGATATGTGGCATATAGATGAGGGTTTCCTTATTTGGATTATACCCTTGACGTATCAATCTCGTGAATCCATAATCTGAGCTTGTACAACTAGTTTTGTCCATACTTATATTTATCACATATTTAATGTATTTATCGCATGTTTAATGTATTTATTGCATGTTTATGTGTACCTATGCTCTCGACACTGTTTTCTATGCATGCTTTTCGATTCAGACTTATCGATATACATGTATTTACTTGATTTCAGATTTATTGTCGTTCCTTTAATTTTCTTTATCTTACTTGTCATTACCTGTACCTACATGCTTGAACCACATCACTTGATCATGCACACGTGTGACTGCCTGAGCACGCCAACTGGCTTTATCATATGTACTCGCCGTATTGCTTTCTGACAACCCTGGATCCTCATGTCCAGATCTTGGAGTCTGAATCGTGGTGGCCTTGCTGTACCTGATCAGAGTGGCGCAGCGGAAGCGTGGATTAGCGGTTGACTGTTCGGACCTTCTTTCTTCCAGCTTCCCCTTGATCGGCTCGCCAGATTCTCATCTTACTACTCGTGAGTACTTTCCCGTATTTCATATTGTTCATCCTGCTTTTATTCTTCTTGGTGATCTTATATTCTTGAGATATTATATCATGCTCTGTAATAACTGTGTACTTGTGTTATTATTGCTGGAATGTATATTACCACAGTGCTTTCGTACTCTGATTCTTGCATGTACTGATACTTAGCGTATATACGTGAGGGTATTTTTGACCTGCGCATATACGTCGCAGTACCCGTGGGATCGGGGCATTACACGCCCCAGGAAAATATGCCTAACAGTCGACCGCCGGTCGACCGAGGCCAGAACCAGAGAGCACTTTCTCTGGTCAGTCAACCGGTTGGTCGACCGGGGCCAGATCCAGAGAGCAAGCTCTCTGGATCGGTCGACCGGACAGTCGATCGGCCCATTGGCCAAGGCAGTGTGCACGTTTTGTGCACATTGGTTGACCGCCCGATCGACCAAGATCTGGTCCGGTTGACCGGGTCGGTCGACCGCCATGGTCTCAGGCTGGGACTGTGGTTTGAAAACTTGATCTTTTCAATACCTATAACATCCCATAAAATCAACAAAAATAAGTTATAAATATTTAAAGAACAAATATGTGTGACTAAAATTCAACACATATTTCAAATAATTTGAACTATTTTTGTGATATAGAAATTAAGCTTTAAACCGAAACCGGAATTTTCTAAAACCAAACTTCTAAAAAAATATGGTTTATCTATAAACTTATATAAATACAAAAATAAGATATTTAAATACTTTTAAAGTATAGTATGTATGGATTGAATCCAATACACATATAAAAGATATATCCCTGTTTTTGACAATAAATCCAAAACTAAGTTTTGTTTTTTAACAAAACTTGAAACCATGAACTAGAATCATCAAAATAAGTTTTTAGACAATATGAACTAAACAATGTATATGGATGAATCCACTATACATATAAATCATGTAAAATTTGTTTTGATTCTATCTATTCATGAAAACTAAAGATATGTTCTTGAAAATCCAAATCCAGTTAAATTAGAACCAAAAACTATTTTAACTTGTGTGTGTGTGAACTTGAGCATATCAAGACCAATCAATCTTTATACAAGATCTAAACTAAAACAAACTAAATAAACTGAGGTCTTCTTGTAGAACTCCTTCTCTAAGCCGACTCGATCCAAACACGATCCAAAGAGCTTGACTCCAACCGAGTGTTAGATGCGATCTTGACGCGTGAGCTCTTAAATCATCATGTGTTAGCTTCCAAACTAGACTTTGAATCCTTTATTGAAGCTAAATACCTATTAAGATCTTGATCAAAATCTAAAACTTATTAAATACAAGATCATTAGTAAACTAACCTTCATAAGTTAGTCATCATCAAAACTAAGTGAAAGGCCTCTGGGCCAATATGAAATGGATGCTAGAGGTGTGATATTTAATTTGGCATCGAATGTCTCAAAATTTGAGAGAATCACTGTCATAGGTATAATATTAACTTAACAGGGATTTGTATTTGTGATATTAGCAATTTTGGTCAAAGGTGAAGTTTTTAAATTGGCTGGAAAGTTATGCGATTTGAGTAATTTTAGTGGACTCGTCATTCTATTGAAGAGAATTGATAAGTTGAAATGTTATCCTACTGGGGATATGTGTTAGAATTTTGCCTTATTTTCCAATGGAGATAATGGTCCAAGAAGATCCAAATAAATTGGAGAAGACGATGGTTTGAAGCAGAAAGAAACAGTTTCAGGTTTGGTGTAGAGTAGTCGACTAGTCAGTTGATTGGTCGACTGATACACAATACTAGTCGACTATATATAGTCGACTATGCAGGATACAGAGAGGGAACAGTTTTACAGTAGTCGATTAAGTAAAGTTATTAGTCGACTAATTGGAGGTATTAGTCGACTAGCCTTAAGGACTAGTCGACTATACGTGGCGTTTCTGAAGCAGAATCAGTTTCTTTTTCAGGCGCAAGTTTTCTTATTTTAGTGGATATGAATTGGATTAAATTCTTATTCAATGAAGGTTTATTTCTAAAGATTAAAGGGTCTAGAATCCTTTTAGATCAAGGAAATTAGCTCCTAATGGAATTGATCAAGGTTCTTCAACCATCTAAAGGCCAAGATCATCTCATGGTCTAAATAGGAGTTGTATTATAAAAATCTATAAATTAAGATTGTAACCAAGAATTGTAATTGTCTCAAACAATAGAGAAATTCTGAACTCTCAAATAAAGAAGAACAGAGAAAGCCAAGAAAGAGAGGAGGAATTTGAAGGTGCATAGTGATAGGTAGTCAAAAGTGCATATTTATCATCATATTTTCCTACTTATTTTTTTCTAAAGTACTGCTACATAATGTTTTATTGTTTAGTATTGTGCAGACCTTGAGTAACTAAAGAATAAATAAATGAAGCCCAATTGAAGCCCAAAAAGCTCACAAGCCCACATGCATGATTTATTTTAGTAATTTAGAAGCTTCTATCTTATCTAACCTAATCTAAACTTGAATTTTAAATTATTAATTTAAAATCTAGGGGAGGAGGAGGAAGGATAAAGTAGGACTCCTAATTGCTATTTAAATCTAGGGAAGAAGGAGGATGGATAAAGTAGGACTCTTAATCGCTATTCAAATCTAGAGGAAGAGAGGGATAGAACAAGATAAATCATCATCATAATTAAAGATAGAGATGGATTTCTATTTTGTTTGCACCACAAGACAAAGATAAAGGAGAGAAAATCTGAATTTAATTCGGATTCAAACTGGACACTCTTTAGTATTTCAATCATAACTTTCTCT
This sequence comes from Agave tequilana, assembly GCA_038442645.1. Lineage (NCBI taxonomy): Eukaryota > Viridiplantae > Streptophyta > Magnoliopsida > Asparagales > Asparagaceae > Agave > Agave tequilana. The sequence goes on along the minus strand of JAVJIF010002043.1, from coordinate 313,698 downwards.
ATCAAAACTCAAATCTGATGATTCAAGTTGCTTCAGAAAGAAAACTTGAAGGACTATAACTCGTATGTTGATTATACTTTCCAATTCAGCCATCTGTTAAGCCATACTCAGTAATCAGCATGATAATAAGTTGCAGATCAGAATTGAATTTCTAGATAAAATTCTAGATAAGTCAAAACAAGTTTGGAGATAAGAGGAGAATTCAAATTCAGAAATATTTAGCTCCTCCTATCTTCATACACTTTCTATCCCTCTGATTTTATCCTATAAATACCCTGCAGTATGTACAGATCACCTCTTCCAGAGAAAAGAAGAATAAGGCTAGGGTTAAGGATTTAGGGTTTTTGTTAGATTAGTTTATCCTCTTTTGAGTTCTCTTCTTTTTCTTTGTAATTGATGTTGGCTTTGGCTTGGCTATTGTAAGGAGGAAGGAGAAGGAGCTTGTTATCTTTTCTTTTTTATGTTCTTTTTCTTTTCTTTTAATTTCAAGTCTACCTTTTATTTCTTTATTCTTGGTTTGATTTTGGTGTTGTCTTTAATCTTTCTTCCTTCTTTTTCTTTTCTTTAAAGATCTTAAAAATAAAAAGATGGATAAAACAAAAAGGATGTTAGGTTAGAATAATTCTAGGGTAGTTAATCACTAGATCAACTAGGGTTAGATCTAGGGTTAGTTGATTAGTCTAATGGATTTACAATCTAGGGTTAGATTAATCCTTTGAAGTTTAGTGATGATAGTCCAACTTAATGATTTAGATAATTAGGGCTTGGCTTTGGATTAGAGTTGGATTTGGCTTTAGATTAAGTTTAGGGGTAGGGTTTGGCATAGTTTAATAATTAGGGTTTGGCTTTGGATTAGAGTAGGGTTTGGCTTTAGATTAAGTTTAGGGGTAGGATTTGGCATAGTTTAATGATTAGGGATTGGCTTTGGCTTAGGGTTAAATAAGGATTTGGCTTGGCGTAGTGTAGACAAGTTAAGTTGGATATCTTACTCTTCTTACTTAGGGTTAACAACTTAGATGAATGTTTCATTATTTTAAAACGATACAACCACTAGATCGAGACTAGTCGTGAAGTAGATTAGCGACCTAGACTCTCCCTCTTGATTAGATCTACTTTCTTATTTCAAACTATAACCAGCCTTTCTTCTAAGTCTTGACTACAGATATACATGTTGTCAATGCTTCCATCGCCTCCCTCCCAGTGGAACACGACCCGCTTTGGCCCTTGCTGCAGCGGATAGAATTGAACAACGAGAAGAATCTAACCTTCTAATTCTTTAATTATTTCTTTTTATTTTTGTAGATATTTATTCTCTGGTTCAAGTTTCAATTACACAGAGAGAAGAAACTCTTGTAATCTTGGGCTAGATTTAAGTAGAAAGTAAATACTCTTGTAACATCAAGAGAAAAGTTAGATCTCTTTGTACCAAGTTTATTAATAAAGCTTTCTCAAGTTCTCTCCCCATGGACGTAAGCCAATTTTGGGCCGAACCATGTTAAATCCTCATGTGCTTTTTTAAATCTTTTGTCTAGGTATTGCTAGTTTGCTTTACAATAGTTTTCTTTTGCTAGTACTGATCGTATTGCCACGTTCCACAAACGTCAATCTTGAGAGCAATAATTGGTATTTTATCATCAATTTTTGCAATAACAAGTATTAGAGCTAAAGGTGACGAAGGGTGATATGTCAAAGATAGGAAGTTCTACAATAAAGTTTCAATGGCAAAGAAAACTTTAGTTTATGGTTAAAGAGGGTGAAAGGGTTGCTCGTGCAATAAGGTCTTCACACGACCTTGCAGGGTAAGTCAGTAAAATATACCGATACGTCAAACGAAGATTGAGAGAAGACGGATCTAAAGGCAGCAAGCATGATCCAACTATGGCTCATCGACGAGGTAATGTACAACATGATGGATGAAGAAATGGCTACAGGATTGTGGTCAAGGGTAGAAACATTGTATATGATGAAAAGCCTCTCCAACAAGTTGTACTCAAGAAACACATATATAGGCTACGCATAAATGAAGGGACAACGGTGTTGGAGCATCTAAACTTTTTCAATAAGGTCATCAGTGAGCTTCTAGCTGTTGATGTAAAGATCGACGAGGAGGACAAGGCGTTAATACTTCTAGTTCATTTTCAGAGTCATATGATCACATCGTCACCACCATGCTCTATGGTAAGAAAACTCTCATCTTAAAGGAGGCCACGCCAACTCTTATTTAATAAGATTAGAAAAGGTCAAATCAATAGGGGTAAATAGGATCAGGTTTGGTGGTCACGGGAAGAAAAGGAAGAGAAGCAGGAAAGAAAGGTTCGGACTCATCAAAGGGGTGTCACTTTTGTCGTGGGGAAGGTCATTGGAAGAATGACTGCAAGCATCAGCAAGAGTGGTTGAAAAAGAAGGGACAAGCTGCGGGGGCGGGCAAAGCATTGAGCAGTTTAAAGGAAAGTGAAGTATTAATGGCTTCCTACGAGGATAATACTTCTCAAGGTAAAGGTTGTATATTTGATTCGGTAGCACGGTTTATGTATGTTCCCAAAGAGTTATTCAACTCCTTGGTTACAAAGAAGGAAGGGATTGTCAAGATGGTGGATGGCTCTACCTGCAAGGTCATTGGCACTGGGACGGTCAAGGTTACAGAAAGAGATGGGATGGTTCGTGCTCTTGAGGCGGTCCGGTATGTCCCAGAGGCATGCTACAATCCATAAGGGTGCTCGATGAAGAAGGATGTCAGATCCAAGTGCAACAAGGCGTAGTTATAGTTAGCCAAGGAGGCAGGGTAATCCTTGAAGGAGAGAAGTGTGGACAGTTATACAAGCTGAAGGAAGAAAACTCAGTTCGAGGTGGATTTTCAAGAATAAACTTGGAAAGGAGTTCATCGCGATGTGGAGCTTCAAGGAAGACTGCAACGGGATGTGAACTGGGTCAAAGTGTTGCGGGAGAAGAAAGGGTGAATTTGGGTAAGGCCCGAGATGCCCCAAGCCAGGTGATTGAGGCAAAACCTGCACATAAAAATAAAGAATTTCAGATTTAGAATGAAGATGTGCAAGTGCTCAATTCTTACCGCTATAGCAAGTGGCTATGCGGGTCGTGATCCACAAGAAGGGTTTTCGATGGAAGCGTTCAAAGTTTTTGTTGAAATCTTTGTGAAGAAAACGAAAGTTCTTCTTTGTTTAAAGAAATGAAAATGAAAACAAGTTATATTAAAGTTAGAAAGAAAACGGTAGAATGAGAAGGTGGAGAATCAGAAAGCGACTATGTACAAATGAGTTGGAAAAAAAATGATGAAAGATTTGGGAGATGTGGTGATCTATACTAAAGAAATAAAAGAAAAGAAAGAAGGTTGAAGAAATACTTACCTAATTTGATTGATGACTTACTTGGAAACCTTTGCATGTTCTACCTTGCTTTGGAGGCGTTCAACGCATAGGTCATAAGATCGAGCTCAGTCCCTGTTCGCATTATATCATCAAGCCTTGCAAGAATGAAGTGATACGGATCTTGAGGAGGAGAACGTCTTCATGAAGTATCGTTGGCACTCACAAAGGCTTTTGTATACTTATACCTCTGGATTCACTTGCAAGCTCATCAAAAACAAAAGAGGTAAAGTATAAAGAGGAATAAGGAAACAAAAGGAAATATGAACATAAAACAAAAACATTTACCTTTATTACTTGCAGAAACAATGGAAGAAAGGAGGAGGGTACATCGGTGTCACTCTCAACATCAGCCTCTCTCTCTTACTTACATGAATCTTCATCTAACCTAAGCTTACATACAAATTACATAAAAAAGAAAAGAAAAACCTAAACTACAAGAACTGAAAACAAGGCTAAATCCTATCTCTGCATGGTCGTCCCATTTTCAGTGCAAATATTGTCTTTTTATAGGCAAAAACCCACACGAGGAGAATCCCAGGGAGATCGGGGGAGCAAACGCTCCCCCTAACTCCACAACCAAGCCGCGAAAATGCAGCTTTGGCCGCGTTTCCGCGGCCAGGGTGTGGCCAGGTGGCCACACCCTGTTGGTGGGTCTTCCCGGTTTCACGTGCTGCTTTTATCTTCAGTTGGTTTTCTCGTTTGAGTCCAGGATTGTGACGAAATGGCCTTTGATTCTTGGCTTTAACCGATCGATTCTGACAGGATTCTTCTCAACCGGTTTTCAACCTCTTGATTTTGCCCTGATTTACTGAGTGCGAATTAATTCTGATTTAATTCAGAATTTGGTGGGCTTTGGGCTCATTTCTCTTCATCTCCTTAAGGAATGGGCCAGCAAATAAATTAAACAATTAATTAAGACAATGCAGATTTTATTCTATAATAAGTATGGAAATATGATACTAAATATGCAATATTAGCGACCAATCACACCCCATACCTATCTTTTGCTCGTCCTCGAGCAAAACAACTAAACTACACTAAGGATTATTTGACCACTTTCGCAGGTCACGCGATTGCACTGAGCATATGCAACAAGCCGTTAAACCTCTAGGTTTCCCCTAGAGGACGAGTTTTGTCTCGTGAGGGTTTTCAGTGGATTACACCCACAAAATCCATAAAGAAAGAGAAACAAAGAGTTAGTATTTTCGAAAAGCATTTTGAAAGAGAAAAATATTTGAAATATAATTGTAAGATTTAAGCAATCTATAAGTTATAGGAAGACTGAATTTTTCATTCCTAAACTTAGTCTCTATTCAAAAATTTGTTATCAATCAAAGTAAGGAGTCAAATTGTACTTCTCATCTAGTCTGTTACTTTACCCTGAGTCATATGCACTTTGTGATTGTGAAAATTTTGACTAAGGGTTCATTAACTCTAACTCTTATGCCTTATTTATTTATATATATTATATTTTTTTGTGGTATTATTCCTTAGTTCTATTAGGCTTTCTAATCTGCCCATGTAACGAGCCTTTAATCGATGACTCCTAAACCAAACGGTTTTAGGGCACCAGGTGAGAAAACACCCCAAGGACTTAAGGACTCGAGCAAACAAGGCCACAAAACTAAGGATTTATTATATGAACCTCTTTTAGGCGTGAATACTTATGCTTTATTAGGCACAAATACCCAGCTTAATCAGAGGATTTTATATTTTTTTCTTAAACTTATCTAATCATCTTTCGCATAAATACTAAGGCTTGCTTAGGCCAAAGCACCTAGTTAATCAATAATTAGACTTGTTCATTTTTCATAGATATTTTTTCTTTTCTTTTTTTTTTATATATAAGGCATAAGAATCTTTGTTTTTGAACCCTAAGTGTGTAAGTGTATGAAGTGTGCATATTTCATTAAGGTAAAGATCAAGACTAAATTACTTTGACAAATTTTCTTCCTAACCCTAAAAATCAAATAAATAATCTTATTTTGACCAAGTATAAGAAATCCTAATTTGGATTTTCCTATTCCTTAAATTAACTTAATTTCTTACAAAAAATATGTCAAAATATTGTTTTCTATTTTCAAAAAGTTTTTTAAAAGTAAAGAAAATGTTTTTTTTTTATAAAAAGAAAAACAAAACTAAGTTATGTTAGACCCTCCCCCACACCTATCTCATGCATTGTCCTCAATGTATGAATTAATGCATAGATGCATGAAAAAGAAGAAAGGGAAGGAAAATGTTACCTTAAGGTGGTGGTTCCGGTGGTGGTCTGATTGGTCCACGAAATGTGGCCCAATCAACTTTTCGTGGGGTTCGGAGGAACCCACCAGAAATTTCTTTAATATAACCCATTAAAATTGTGTATCCATGAAGGATTTTTATTAAAAATTTAACCCCATCTAATTTTCAAATTCCATAATTAATTTCGGAGTCAAATTTGTCAACCACCTCGTCCCAGAATGGAGTGTGAAAAGATAGAATGATTGACTTGGACTCAGAAAGTACAGGAACTAATACCGACTCAGGAAGATGACTTAAGTCAAGTAAAGGCTCAGGAGTCGAGATTGGTTCAGGAAGTGGGTCCAAGTCAAGAAAGTGAAACTCAAGTCCACATTTATTTTCCAACAATGGAATGTGACTTAATATTGGTGATTCAAGTTCAGGAATGATAGGTGGGGGAATCAAAACTGACTCTAAAATATTACTCAAGTTTGGTAACAAAACAGGAGTCAATATTGATTCAGAAAGTTGAACTGGATCACAGATTTGAGAATCTAGGTCACATATCTCATTGAGTTCAATATCAAAAAAATGAGAACTTGCCAATTTGTCAATAGGATTTTCAAAAGTGTAAAATTGGTCAAGTTCAATATGAACATCAAGAATGAGTGATTCAATTTCATTGTGAATTGGCACAGGATTCAATGTTGACTCAGGGAAAAGATTGAAATCAGGTGAAGACACCGGAGTCATTATTGAATCAGGAAGTAAAACTGAATCACTAAGTTGAGATTCATGATCATATTCATTTTCAAGTTCAATTTCAGGAAAAGGATAACTTGCCAAACTGTCAATATTCTTTTCAAAATTTGGAGTTTGGGCAAGTTCAAATGATTGTTCTGAAATGGAACCTTGATTTCCAAAACAACCTGACTCATCGGCTCTAACAGGATGGTTAGTGACATCAGAACCGGTCAAACGGTGGGAACGTAGAGATTGGACCATCATATCTATGTCACGATTACGAGCGTTTTGAGCCTGAGTCATGGCTTCAAGCATCTTTTCATAGTTGATAGGTTCATTGTTTTGATGAAAAGATGAAGTATTGTCTTGGAATTGGTGGTGAAATTGTGAGTCCATCAGATTTTGGGATTTGTGTTTGGACTCACGCATACTCATTTCCAAATTGATAATTTTCTATTTTAGACTGGTGGAACTGAGTATGACTCTTGAAAATATTGTGGACAAGGTGGAGAAGGAGGACAAGTTGGTTGAAAATTGGACTCGGGGGAGGTGAATCCCCACTGACTCTGTGAAGAGTTGAAATCATTATGGAAATTATAGTTATTAGATTGGGGGTATGGATTATATTGATTCGGATAAGACCAATCCGGCACACTAGGTTGGTTAAAGTTATGATATGCCGGGTTGGTAATATCCAAAAATGAAGTCGGTGTGTAATATGGATTATTATTGAAGTTGGAAAAATTGTTATTATAAGCCATATCACACAATAGAATACAAACAAAAAGAAAGAAAAAACAAACAAATAAGCAAACAAATAAAAGGAAAAAAATTCTAACTAAGTTAGGGTAGACTTATGACCTAGACGACTCCTAACTGATTAGACTGTCCACGGGAGGTCTAATGCAGACTTTGACCACAAGCTAATCAGCTAGGTCAGGGCAAGGTTGGTGGGAGGTTTTCCGTAAAAGACGTTCCTTAATTAAATAACCACCAACCTTCGGGCTTTCGGCCCTTAATCCCTTTCCTAGACACTGATTTGACAGGAGTAAAATTCCAACACCTTTCCCCCTTAGGATAATCTCCTAATTGAGTCCGAGATGTCCCTAGGGCCAACGTCTACTCATTTTTAGTTAGGCTTGGGTTAGTGAGTGCTTGGAATCTGATTTTTGGGCCAAGGAAGGGTGATTAAATCCCCACCTTATCTTGTTATGGGTGGTGCCCTTAAAATCAGTTTGTGCAAGTGTACAAGATATGTAAATAAGATTCACTCAAAGCTATGTAAATCAACCAAGAGATGAGTCTTATTCTAGATGCAATGCGAACGTACCTTGCTCCAGCACTCTTCAACAGTAAAATAAAAGAATTGAAAGACACGTGCCTAAAATGCAAACGTCTAATCAATTTTTTTTATCTTTTTCAACAAATGTTTTACTGTTGATTTATTAGCAGGCTTTTGGTGATGGCATATAGGATAAAACAAATTGCAGAAAACTAGAATTTTGCAAGTCAAGCAGCCTTGCAAAAAACAACGTTAGTAGTCAACTCCTTTTTGCCGTGGAACCGCGGCTTGGGCCGCGAAAACGCGGCAAAGCAGAGGGTAATTGGTCTCTACTTTCTAGAGCAGAGGCCCAATACCACTTATATGTTATTGCAATCTAATTTCCTTCTTTGCTTGCCCTATAACCTGCAACAGAGAAGAAAATTCGTTTTAGTTCTAAAAAATTTTCAATAAAAATCAGATTTCAATGAAAACGTTACCCTCCCCGGCAACGGCGCCAAAATTTGATTGAGGCAAAACCTGCACATAAAAATAAAGAATTTCAGATTTAGAATGAAGATGTGCAAGTGCTCAATTCTTACCGCTATAGCAAGTGGCTATGCGGGTCGTGATCCACAAGGAGGGTTTGCGATGGAAGCATTCAAAGTTTTTGTTGAAATCTTTGTGAAGAAAACGAAAGTTCTTCTTTGTTTAAAGAAATGAAAATGAAAACAAGTTATGTTAAAGTTAGAAAGAAAACGGTAGAATGAGAAGGTGGAGAATCAGAAAGCGACTATGTACAAATGAGTTGGAAAAGAAATGATGAAAGATTTAGGAGATGTGGTGATCTATACTAAAGAAATAAAAGAAAAGAAAGAAGGTTGAAGAAATACTTACCTAATTTGATTGATGACTTACTTGGAAACCTTTGCATGTTCTACCTTGCTTTGGAGGCGTTCAACGCATAGGTCATAAGATCGAGCTCAGTCCCTGTTCGAATTATATCATCAAGCCTTGCAAGAATGAAGTGATACGGATCTTGAGGAGGAGAACGTCTTCATAAAGTATCGTTGGCACTCACAAAGGCTTTGTATACTTATACTTCTGGATTCACTTGCAAGCTCATCAAAAACAAAAGAGGTAAAGTAGAAAGAGGAATAAGGAAACAAAGGAAATATGAACATAAAACAAAAACATTTACCTTTATTACTTGCAGAAACAATGGAAGAAAGGAGGAGGGTACATCGGTGTCACTCTCAACATCAGCCTCTCTCTCTTACTTACGTGAATCTTCATCTAACCTAAGCTTACATACAAATTACATAAAAAGAAAAGAAAAACCTAAACTACAAGAACTGAAAACTAGGCTAAATCCTATCTCTGCATGGTCGTCCCATTTTCAGTGCAAATATTGGCTTTTATAGGCAAAACCCACACGAGGAGAATCCCGGGAGATCGGGGGAGCAAACGCTCCCCCTAACTCCACAACCAAGCCGCGGAAACGCGGCTTGGCCGCGTTTTGGCGGCCAGGGTGTGGCCAGGTGGCCACACCCTGTTGGTAGGTCTCCCCGGTTTCACGTGCTGCTTTTATTCAGTTGGTTTTCTCGTTTGAGTCCAGGATTGTGACGAAATGGCCTTTGATTCTTGGCTTAACTGATCGATTCTGAGAGGATTCTTCTCAACCGGTTTTCAACCTCTTGATTTTGCCCTGATTTACTGAGTGCGAATTAATTCTGATTTAATTCAGAATTTGGTGGGCTTTTGGGCTCATTTCTCTTCATCTCCTTTAGGAATGGGCCTGCAAATAAATTAAACAATTAATTAGGACAATGCAGATTTTATTCTATAATAAGTATGGAAATATGATACTAAATATGCAACATTAGTGACCAATCACCAGGACAGTTAATCAGCCAAAAGCCCCGGGGAGAGGGAGTAAGAGTTAAAGGCTTCACGATACAGTTACAACCAAAGAAAGAATTAAGATATTAATCTGAAATCTCAAGTGTTTTACTAAAGACTTGAAAAGTAAGTCAAGGTAGAGATTGTTTAGATTTTGCCTTATTTTCAAGTGGAGATGATGGTCTAAGAAGATCCAAATAAGTTGGAGAAGATGATGGCTTGATGTAGAAAGAAACAGATTCAGGTTTGGTGCAGAGTAGTCGACTAGTCAATTGATTAGTCGACTAATACACAATACTAGTCGAATATATATAGTCGACTAGGTAGGATACAGAGAAGAAATAATTTTACATTAGTCGAGTAACTAAAGTTATTAGTCGACAAATTGGAGGTATTAGTATACTAGCCTTAAGGACTAGTCGACTATACGCAGCGTTTCTGAAGCAGAATCTGTTTCTTTTTCAGGCGTAGATTTTCTTATTCTGGTAGGATACGAATTGGATTAAATTCCTATTCACACAAGATTTGTTTCTAAATATTAAAGGGTCTAGAATCCTTCTAGATCATGGATATCAACTTCTAATAGGATTGATCAAGATTCTTCAACCATCTAAAGGCCAAGATCATCTCATAGTCCAAATAGGAGTTATATTATAAAATCCTATAAATTAAAGTTGTAACCAAGCATTGTAATTGTCTCAAACAATAGAGAAATTCTGAATTCTCAAACAAAGAAGACCAGAGGAAGCCAAGAAAGAGAGGAGGAAGTTAAAGATGCATGAGGAGAAGAAACTCTTGTAATTTAGGGCTAGATTCAAGTAGAAGATAAATACTCTTGTTGCATCAAGAGGAAGGTTAGATCTCTTTGTACCAAACTTATTAATAAAGCTTTCTCAAGTTCTCTCTCCATGGATGTAGGCCTAGTTTGGGCCGAACCACGTTAAATCCTCATGTGCTTTTTTTTACTCTTTTGTCTAGGTATTGCTAGTTTGCTTTACAATATTTTCTTTTGCAAGTGCTGATCATATAGCCAGGTTTCGCAAATGTCGATTCTGAGAGTAATAATTGGTATCTTAGCATATCAATTTTCGCAACAATAATAATTAGATTTTGCTGCCAAAGGTATAATGTTAACGTGGCAGGTTCGATCTGTGATTATTTCACTTGGGAAAAAATTATAGCTTTTCGTGATTCTACTATTCCATGGATGAGAATTGGTAAAGAATTTTGGAGGGGAAGGCGGTATCAAGTCCCTTAAGATTTTTAACAAACTCTCAACTATCAACGGATTTGGTATGTCTTTACCAACTATCGTTTGAATTGGGCAAGCCATGCTATTTCCTCAGCATGATGAGTTGTCGAGAATTTTTCGTTGGGCTTAAAAGCCAACTGTTTTCACTATCCTTTAACTGTCAGAGGCGTTGGATTATTTTGTTACTCTAAGTAACATGATGTACCTCTAAGGTTTTCACTCCGCAGATGAGCTTGGGATTAAGAAAGTGAATATAAATTTCGCGGGGATTTTGTCTAGAGATTAAACTTCCTCGTGGAGTCCTCTCTGATCCTCATTCGGTCACCACACTTTGGTATGAATGTGGAAACACCAGAAAAGTTCTGGAAAGATGCATCTCAAACCTTCTTCAATGAGTTTGATTTGATAAGCCATCAGATAAATTCATTCAATCCATCATGAGAGTCAATCGATCGCCATATCTTGAAATGAATGTAGAAACAATGGGAAGGTTCTGCAAAGATGCTTCACGAACCTTCTTCAATGAGTTTGGCTCGATAAGCTATCAGATAAACTCATTCAATCAACTAATTTGACTATTTGGATGTCATGTCATTGAGTTGAGCTTCGATCAATTGAAGAGGAGAAGGGAGACATACCACCATTATATATGGAAAAGTCAGGCTAGATAACCCATCCTTCTGGATCGAGAGGAATGATCAGAAAGAAAAGTGCCTAAAACTTTTGCTTAAGCATGCTCGACTTCAAAATATGACCTATTCTTCTAAGTTGAAGATGGGTGCATGTCTATATACTAGAGAAGAGTGATAGGGCTAAAAACTGACATTTTGCCTTTGCCTTTTCTTCAATGTTTACATCATGCATCATAATATCACCTATGTTCGGTAGGCTTAGCATCGATCAACTGTGATGTGATCCGTTGAATGAGAAAGCTTTTTTCTTGACGCTCTCCCAAGCATCTTGGATCTTAAACCCTAATCCATCTGATTGATCGAGTGAATCTTCGATCAGAGGTGTAGTTTTAACTTGATCATGAGAAGAGTGAAAGCAAAAACCAAAGTTTCTAACTTTGTTATTCCTTCATTGTTGACATCATGCATCATAATGTCACAAATATTCGGTTGGCTCGGTGTCGATTGACTGTGATGTGATCCATTGAATAAGGAAGCTTTTCTTTGACGCTCTCCAAATATCTTTGATCTCAAACCCTAATCCATCTGATTGATAAGGGTGAATCTTCAACCAGAGGTGTAGTGTTAACTTGATCATGGGAAGAATGACATGGTTAAAACCGAATCATAATGTCACCAATGTTTGGGCGGCTCGACGTCGATCGACCGTGATGTGATCTATTGAATGAGGAAGCTTTTCTTTGGCGCTCTGCCAAGCATCTCGGATCTCAAATCCTAATCCATCTGATTGATCAGGGTGAATCTTCGATCAGAGGTGTATTGTTAACTTGATCATGAGGAGTATCCCTTTAAGGATAGTAGTTCTTCAAGAATCTGAAGTTGATCGGTATCATGAGCGTGTCGTCGTGTGGAGTTATAAGACAGTATGCTCTATTTGAATAGACTGACTCTACTACAAATGGTCCTTCCCATTTGGGTTAACATTTTTATTTCGTCTTATATGTCATAACTATGGGTCTTCTGACAGCTAAGACAAGGTCACCTTTCTTGAAAATTCATCTCTAACTTTCTTATTGAAAGCTCTGAAAATCCGAGCTTGATAGAGCTCGATTTTTTGTTGAGCGTGCAGATGGTTGTCATCCAAAGCTTCTAACTCCTGGAGTCGCAATCGATGCTTCTCCTCGTCTGTCATCTTCATTGTCAAAGAAATGCGCAGAGATGGAATCTGAATTTCCAGCGGGAGTACGGCTTCACATCCATACACCAAGGAGAATGGTATACCAAGGAGAATGGTATAGCCTTTATCAAGGTTCTAACAGTTGTTCAGTGGACCCAGAGGCATTCATCTAATTTATCATCCCAGTCACGTTGGCTTTTCGAGACGAACTTCTTGAGAAGCTTTCTAATAATTTTGGTAAAGGCTTCTGCAAGACTGTTGGCAGCTGGATAGTATGCTTTGAAGACACACTTTGGATCCTGAACTTGTTACAGAACCTCTGAAATGCTTGACTGACGAATTGGGATCCATTGTCGTGGATAATTCCTAGGGGTACATCAAAGAGATAGAGTATGTGATGCTTAATGAATTTGATCACATCTGATATTTTTACTTCCTTTAGGGGAACATCATTCGCGCACTTAGAGAAGTAATCAGTTATGGCCAAGATGAAGCGATATCCTTTAGATGTTGGACGGCTGATGAGTCCAATAACATCCATTCCCCCATATCCCAAATGGCCATGAAGAGGATGTTGGATGAAGATGTCCCGATGCTTGATGGGCGAAGTCACCATGGATCTGATAAGCATGGCATCGCTTAGCATAGGTGATGGCCTCAGGGATTATCTTTGGCCAATAGTAGCCAAGCTTCGAAGGTGATCTACGAGCTTAGGTTCGGGTTGGTGAGATCCGCACATACCACCGTGAGCTTCCCTGAGTGCCTCATGTGCTATTGGAACTTGATTTTGATGATACATTTGTGAAGTCATTTCATTGGAGCTCTATCTCACAAGCTTATACAAGAGTTCTACATGCTTCTACATGCTCAAGACTTCCCAAGAATTATGGCTATGGATGTGTATTGTAATATTTATTAGAATGTTAAAAGCCTTGAACACACACAGTTCATAAGCCCTATTAGTTGACTTACACTCTTGATTAGTCGACTTATATATCGTATAGTCGACTTGATATTTTATGTAGTCGACTAACCTTTGTCTTGAAAAGATACCAACTCTTTGTTTCTGTTATGCATACAAAATATAGTCGACTTATACTTTTCCTAGTCGACTAATATTAGTTGTAGTCGACTAATATCTTCAGATGGTCGACTAATTTCAGTTTCCAGAAACATGTCTTTTGTATCAGCCATTCTATAGTCGACTTGCCCCCTTTATAAGTCGACTAGTATAGGCAAAAATCAATACCCTAGTCGACTAACCCCCAAGCCCTAGTCGACTAATAGCAGTTTCTGACTGTTGGTTAGTTTCTGATTTCTGGTGTTTTATCCAACGTTTCAATATTCAAATTTGTCCTGATAACTACCCAACTGACTATAGATTTTAGCTATAAATAGGGATGTCCTAGGCTAAATACACCAATTCAAAATACAAGTTTTCTGCCCAAAAACTCTGTTCAAAAATCTATTTTTCAAAAAATTGTTTCCACTTTCATTTCTTTACTCAAATTTCAATCCTCTAGTGAAGATTTCTGAGAGTCCACCTATAAGAGCCCTTGTTCATGATCACATACAGATTCAAGGCTTATAAGATTGATTATATTCACTCAAAGAGAAAGATTGTACAAGAGCGTCTTCGGGTTGAAGAGAGGTTGTACAAGGTGTTATGGTCTTCTTAGTTGCAAGAAGAGTTGTATACATTTGGTAAAGGGGATTTGTCAAATGGTATACAAGGCGTTGTTTTTGGGTATACAAAATCAAAGGTTAAAAGAAAAATCTTAAGTAGGTGGCTTGGGGACTAGATGTAGGTCAAGAGGACCGAACCAGGATAAATCTCTTGTGTTTGCGTTTGCTTTCTTTTCTGAAATTTATTTTCTTACTTGCAAGTTCTTTATATTTAACGCTAATATCTTTATTTGAGTGTTGACGTATATTTTAGATCCTACAATTGGTATCATCTCGGAACCAATAATTGGTATCAGAGCCCGGCCCGGTATATACTATCAGAGCCCTGCAATACCCAGTCAACAACCTACAAGGATGGCAATGGAGTTTCCTTCATCATAATTCAAAGAAGGACAGTCTACACAACGTCCACCGCTATTCGATGGATCGAATTACAACTACTGGAAGTGTTGAATGAAGATTTACTTGCAATCACTCAACTACGAACTTTGGAATATAGTAGAAGCAGTGTACACCAAGCCGACAACCAACTACACCGCTTGGAGTGATGATCAAAAGAAGAATGCGAACATTGATGCCAAAGCGATGAATGCGTTATTCTGTACCTTAACCAAAGAAGAATTGAATCGTGTATCAACAGCCACATTTAAAAATCAAATATGGCATACTCTACAGGTAACACATGAAGGCACAAATAAGGTTAAAGAATCTAAAATTTCTATTCTTATCTACAGGTTTGAACTCTTCAAAATGAAGGAGAATGAAACCATCTCAGAAATGGTTACAAGATTCACCGACATAACAAATTCCTTAGCATCCCTTGGAAAGGAATACACCCAAGTCAAAAAAGTTCGCAAGATCCTTCGTGCACTCACATCAGATTGGAAGAAGAAGACAACTGCAATCGAAAAAGTAAATGATCTCTCCACTATATCATTAGAAAACCTCATTAGTAATTTAATGGCATATGAAGTACAACTAGAAGACAAAAAGAAGGATGATCAACAACCTTTCTCAAAGAAGAAAGAACTTGCCTTCCATGCATCCTCAGATACAGACAATTCAGATGACGATGAAGAGGAGATGGCAATGCTCTCAAGAAAATTCAGAAAGTTTTAGAAGTAAGGTAAGTTTAAATGTTTTAACTGTAATAAAACAGGTCATATGAAGAAGGATTGCCCATTGCTCAAAAATAAAGGTAAATTCAAGAGCAAAAAGTTTAAAAAGAAGAAAGATTATCAAGCATCATAAGAAAATAGTGATTCCTCTTCCTCTGATGAATAAGAAACCGCTGAACATACTAACATATGCTTTATGGCCCAAGAAGAAGATGAGTACAATATACTGAACTTTTAGATGCATTTCATGAATTATACAATGATCTTAAGAATGAAAAGATAAAGAATAAAGTTTTGTCAAAAAAAATTGAAAAACTTATCATAGAAAATTCATGTTATGTTTCTCAAATTTCTTCTATAAATTCTCAAAAAAATGATTTTGAAAAAAGTATATCATCGTTGAAAAAGGATAATGAAAATTTATTACAAAATAATATTTTATTGAAAAGAGAAACTATGTCTTTAAATGAAAGAATTAGTGTTTTAGATAAAGACATGTCAAATATTAAAATGAAATATGAAGAGATTTTGAAAAATGTGACTAAATTTAATCAAGGAAAAGAAAAGTTTAATGATTTGCTATCATATCAAAAGATGTCACATAATCATTATGGCCTTGGATTCTTAAATCAGAGTGAAAAATCTACACATGTTAGTAAAAAGAATCATAATCCATATAATTCTTTTGTGAAAAAAAATACTGATATTATTTCAAAAAGAATTAAGAACAAGTACATATGGATTCCTAAAAACTTAAGCATTTTAATAAAAATACTTATATTGCATCATACATACATTCTATATGTAATTCATGCAATTATGTGTATACTAACGATGGAAACCATATTCAAATTGGGTTTGGATTCCTAAAAGTTAATGCTTTGATCTTATTATGATTGATATCATCTAATGTTTATCTTTCAGGTACCATATAAAAAGTCTGATAGAAAAATATTTCAAACATTTATCATATATATATGTGTTATGATATATTTTAGGCAGGAGGAGAATACATGTTTTCTATATCTGTTAGAACATGTTCTATGCAGGGGGAGAACATATAACATATTCTCTGCAGGAGGAGTTTTTTCATGCACACAAAGTGTCATCATCAAAAAGGGGGAGAATGTTGGAACTTTATTTGATGATACATTTGTGAAGTCATTTCATTGGAGCTCTATCTCACAAGCTTATACAAGAGTTCTACATGCTTCTACATGCTCAAGACTTCCCAAGGATTATGGCTATGGATGTGTATTGTATTGTTTATTAGAATGTTAAAAGCCTTGAACACACACACACACATCATAAGCCCTATTAGTCGACTTACACTCTTGATTAGTGGACTTATACATCGTATAGTCGACTTGATATTTTATGTAATCGACTAATCTTTGTCTTGAAAAGATACCAACTCTCTGTTTCTGTTCTGCATACAAAATATAGTCGACTTATACTTTTCCTAGTCGACTAATATTAGTTGTAGTCAACTAATATCTTAGGATGGTCGACTAATTTCAGTTTTCAGAAACTTGTCTTTATATTAGCCATTCTATAGTTGACTTGTCCCTTTATAAGTCGACTAGTATAGGCAAAAATCAATACCCTAGTCGACTAACCCCAAACCCCTAGTCGACTAATAGCAGTTTCTGACTGTTGGTCAGTTTCTGATTTCTGGTGTTTTATCCAAGTTTTAATATTCAAATTTGTCCTGATAACTACCCTAACTGACTATAGATTTCAGCTATAAATAGGGATGTTGTCCTAGGCTAAATACACTAATTCAAAATATAAGTTTTCTGCCCACAAACTCTGTTCAAAAATCTGTTTTTCAGAAAATTGTTTTCACTTTCAGTTCTTTACTCAAATTCTAATCCTCTAGTGAAGATTTCTGAGAGTCCACCTATAAGAGCCCTTGTTCACGATCACATACAGATTCAAGGCTTATAGAATTGATTGTATTCACTCAAAGAGAAAGATTGTACAAGAGCGTTGTTCGGAAGGATTAGGTGTATTGAAAAAGGGTTTAGAGTAAACCGTTGATGTCCGTGTACCGATGATCAAGAACTTCGAATGTATATGCAGGTTTACTTTACTCCTTCCGAATCACCATTCGTAGCATAAGATAGGACGGGTCGTATCCGCAGGGAGGGTTAGCAATAGAAGCATTCAAGGTTTTATATTGAAATTTTAGTGAAGAAAAATGAAGGTTCTTCTTTGTTTTAAGAAATGAAAAACAAAACGATGTGAAAAGTGAGTGGAAAATCTTTGGTGGTTGTGTAAAGGAAAAGAAGAAACAAAAATAAAGATGAAGGAAAATGGAGATATTTGAAAAGAGAAAGTTTTCAGAAGAGAGGTCTTTTTTTGTATGATAGAAAGAGACGCCATGACTAACTAACATTCTAATTTACTAACTACTCTCGTTGGGTGATGCATGCCTCATATTGATTCATCGGCAATGGTGTGTCTTGCTTTGCCAAGTCCTTGTATTGTCCCATGTCGAAGGTGTTTCTCATCTAGGCTAGGCTAGTTGCCTCCTTGAATCATTGGCTCCCTAAATAGATTTTCAACAGTAGAACAAGGATAGTCACTCTTAAAGATGCTAAGAAAACATACAAGATGTATTAGTCCATCAAAGCTATAATAAAGCGAGCATGAAATAAGAAACTTGTAATGTAGTTATTAGCATAGTGAAGTGCTCCATCTTCATGTTCCATCAAGGCACTTGTTCTAAAGACAAGGCTCTAAGTGAGGCTCACATGAATCATATGGAGGGGGAACATAGCATTTGCAAAGAATAAAAAGCAACTCATCTTCATTGGGGGTAAGATAGACTTGTAGTTTGCAAGACTAAAAAGATTAAAGCATCCAATGAATCATATAAAGTAGTAATCACCCAAGAGTTAGTAGTTAGTAAAATTAAAAGTTAGTTAGTCATGTTAATGAATTAGCTAGACATGAAAATAAAGAACAAGCAATAGTTCAATGTAAAAATTAAATAGAAGAAAGTAAAAGCTTAAAGAAAATAGTGCACTAGAACAAGAAAAGACTGGAAGATTGAAAGCTTGAGCCTTGTATTGCGTTGTCACCGTCTCCAATTTCAAAGATCGCTCACTCTCACTCTATCTTTTCTAAATTCTAGAAGGAGAAAAAGAAAATTACATAAGAGACTACAAGAAAACCTAGAGAAACCCTAACAATTTCCCTATAAACAATGCTCTTTTCTCCTCCATGATTACAGAGGCCCTAGGGATCTATTTATAGTCTTCCTGAGAAGAGGCCATCCCACCTCAGCCTCCGGATCAAACGCTGAAGTAACGGCCAGAAGATTGCCGCGATTTCGCGGCATGTGCCGCGTTTCCGCGGCCGTATCTTGGCCGCTGTGCTAGCGGATTTTTGTGCCTTTCTGTTGTATCTCGTATCCCCAGCTGGATCTTCTAAAAACTGAGAATACGCTTTGGATCTGTTCAGACCTGGGCTTTCCTCTTGTGGGCTTCTAAATGATTCTTTAATTCCTCAAATAATCATAATTGTTGGGCCTCCTTCTCCATTAAACATTAGACCTGAAAAAAGAGAAAAAAAGCAATAAAAATACAATATTTATTCAGATAAAGCATAGCATGGTGATAGAAAATGATGCATAAATGACTCCAATCACACCCCCATACCTAGCTTTTGCTTGTCCCTGAGCAAAATAAGAAAAGAGAAAAATCCTATATTACACCACTTTCGTAGGTGACACGATTGCACTGAGCTCGTGCAACAAGCCTTTAAACCTCTTGGTTACCCTAGAGGAGGAGTGTTGTCTCCTGAGGGTTTTCAGCGGATTACACCCACAAAATCCCATGGAAAAAGAAAATGTTAGTGAAAAAGAGAGGTATTTTATTACGATCCATTTTCTTCAAGAATTTCGGTGATCTATCGATTTTGGGTTATTCTAAACTTTTCCTTCTTTTTATAAGTTTCCATTTGAAATCTTGTTTTCAACTTAGGTTAAGTTTCTAAGAATAGAGAGAAAACTGGATTTTGTATCAGGCCTAACACATATACATATGTATGAGGGACTTTTCTTAAACTTTAGTTCATTTGTTCACATATATATAATATATATATCTTTATTTTTTTATGTTATTTTATATATTTTTTTTTATATTTTCTTAGCTTCATTAGGCTTTCTAATTTACCCGTGTAGTGAGCTTTTTACCGATGACTCCCAGACCAGATGGTCTTAGGGCACCAGATGAAGATACATCCCTAAGGTTCAAGGTCTCGAGTAAACTAGGCCACGAATGCTAAGGACTCAACCACTTTTAGGCGTGACTGGTCATGCTTCTTAAGGCACAACCAACCAGCTTAATTAGTGATCAAGTTTTATTTATGATTCATTATTTTTTTTTAATATATTTATGTAAACAAAGTCACTAAGTCCTTGATTAATCCCTCAACATGCAAATGTATATAGTGCTTAGAAAAACTTCAAAATCTAGCTATCTTTTCTATTCTTTTCTTTCTTAACCTAAAGATCCAACAAAATTTTTTATTTCGACTTATATTAAGAAATCTTAGCTTAGAATTTCCTTAATACCTAAGATCAAGTTAATTCTTTTCAAAAAATGGATCCAAAAAAAAAATTTCTTTTTTTTTTATAAGAAAAGAGAAACCTAGAAATCTAAAAGAAAAAGTTTAGAAAAATCCTATGTTAGTATCTACCCCTCATACCTATCCCATGCATTGTCCTCAATGTATGCAAGAAAATAAACACATGAAATAGGTAAAGAAAGGTGTCACCCCCGCCTTCGTCTTGGACCAGCGGTGGTGCTAGGTCCGGCCGACTGTGATCGCCGCAGACCCTCCTCAATGCGGTCTAGGCGAGATGTCTGCTCTGCAACCTGTTTGCGTAATTGAATCTGTCCTCAAAATATCTTCTTCATGCCTCGCCAAATGGTAGACATGAAGGCGCGTGAATCAGCTGGGGGTCCCGTTGCCAAAAGGTCGGCTCATCCTCCTCCTCTAAAAGTTCCTCCAAAGAGGACTCCATAGGGACATCTTCGGACTGGACACTAGGAGTCCAGACCGCATGAAGACAACTATTGTAAGCGCTAGTCGCCCTCTCTTGTGCAACGAACACCCTATCATATGAGTCAAAAACTGCATCTGGTAAGAAAGTCCTACACAGACGAGTGATCAAAACTGGGTGCGAGTACTTTGCACCGCGTGTGCGGGACGAGTTGGTGATGATACTATGAAGGATGATTTTGTTAATACAGATAGTGTGCTGCCAAGTCATCAGGTCGTGTATAATCCGCATCACCGGCCTGTTAAAGGAGGTCGTGGGGTTAAGCCCTCAAATGTTGCGTTGAATCCAGCGACCAACGCAATGTACGTTTCTAAATGTAGTACTGGCTTTGAGCCCCCTATCTTGTTTCGTACAGCGAGCCCCCATGACAGTCATGTAATCGATTAAAGGTAGGGGGTCGCTATGATGTGGGTTGCAAGGGACATGTGTGAGTTCCTCTAGTAGAAGAAGTGTGACAATAATATCCCCAGTGGGCATGTGCACCAAGATCTGGCATGTGTCAAAATTGATAGATTCAGAATCTATAGAATTGTAGAAAAGTTTGACGAGCTCAGGACAATAGTAAGACTCGTGATCTGAGTTATCATAAACTAATCTATACCAATCCTATGCACGAATACGATCTAAAAATATATGACCATAACCGTTAACATCGCTAAGAATTCTAGCAAAATCTTTTTCAGCGAAAATAAACGGTGCCATGATGAATAATATGAAGTAACGAGAAGGGTACGCAAACCTCTCTCAGACTACATGGGGGGAAAACTCAAAGTGGAGTGCAGAGAGAAATCAGCTGTGGTAGCGGATGTGTAGATGGTAGATCAGGGGGGCTTCAGATAGCGGCGTCTGCAGAGAAATTTGGCGGTGGCCCAGGCTCTTCCAGATGGCCGCGGAGGCGTGGCAGTGGCCGTGGAAACGCGGCAATATAGAGGAGAGAGGGGCACAGAAAAAATTGGGGGGGGCGGCGCTTGCTGAGTGCGTTGCAGATCTGAGATGGAAAGTAGGGTAATGAGGAGAACACGGGAGGGGGAATATTTATAAGAAGCTGAGAAGGATGAAATCCCCAAATTGCCCAAGTGGAAACTAGGATTTTACAACCCTAGGTTATTTAGAAAGAAAAGGGAGTGTAGGAAGAGATAAAAAACTTAGGTGATATTTAGCACCTAAGTCCTATTATTTTGTTTTTTTTTGTTTTTTTTTATTTACAAAGGAGGTTCCAAATGATTTACAGGAGACATCGGGAAAAGTGTGAAATAAATTGGTCACATATAGACTGGGTCACAAAAACCCAGTTCAATAACATTGTGTGACTCAGACTCCGTGGTGAAAAATGGCTTTAGACGTTGACCATTCACTTTGAAAGTGTTGCCATCTTTGGGATCGAAAATTTCAATGGCACCATGAGGAGAGACGTTCTGGACGATGTAAGGGCCTGACCATCTGGTTTTTAGTTTACCAGGAAAAGGTGGAGTCTAGTGTTGTACAACAGAACTTTTTGTCCTGAGACAAAATTTTTCCTATGAATTGATTTATCATGGAAAAGCTTAGCTCTGTGTTTAGATATCCAAGCATTATCGTATGTATCATTTCGTAGCTCTTCTAACTCGAATATCTGCAGTTTTCTCAAATCACCAGCTTTGTCTAAGTCCAAATGCTCTAACTCCATAGGCAAATGGTAGGGTTTTCCAAATACAACTCGATATGAAGACATACCGAGGACAGTCTTGTAGGCGGTCCGATATGCCCATAGGGTATCAATGAGTTTGATGGACCAATCCTTATGATTTTGTCTGACAGTTTTCTCCAATATCAGTTTAATTTGTCTGTTGGTGACCTCCACTTGCCCGTTCTCTGAGGATAATAGGTCGTGGATAATTTATGAGAGATAGAGTACTTCCGCATTAGTGCTTCAAAAGCCGGTTGCAGAAATGACTCCCGTTGTCACTAATTATCGCACGAGGGGCTCCGAAGCGAGAAATGATGTTTTCACGTAAAAACTTGATGACAAATTGGTTATCATTTGTCCTAGTCAGAATAGCTTCAGCCCATTTAGAAACGTAGTCTACGGCCACCAAAATATATTGGTTGCCATAAGACAGAGGGAAGGGTCCCATGAAATCGATGCCCCACAAATCAAAAATTTCTACCTCAAGGATCGGTGTAAGGGGCATCATGTCTTTATGTGTGATTCGACCCGTCATTTGACATCTGGCACAGAGCTTGCAGAAAGTATAAGCGTCCTTAAAGAGAGTGGGCCAAAAGAACCCACTCTGAAGGACTTTCTCAGCAGTCTTTCATGGACCAAAGTGTCCACCACAAGCCAGCTCGTGACAAAATGTCAATATGCTTTGATGTTCATCCTCAGAAAGACACCTTCTAATTATCTGGTCAGAGCAATATTTGAATAAATACGGTTCATCCCAAAAGAAAAATCATACTTTTTTCATAAAGCGATACTTGTCCTGACCTGACCAATTTGAAGGTGTTTGCCCGGTTGCAAGGTAGTTTGCTATATCAGCATACCAGGGCTCTTTACACATCGTAAAGATGTGTTCGTCAGGAAAGTCTTCATTGATAGGTATAGTCTCAATTGGTGCATTAGGAATTCTCGAAAGGTGATCTGTCACCACATTTTCAACACCCTTTTTGTCTTTAATTTCCAAATCAAACTCTTACAAAAGAAGTATCCATCGAATCAGTCTGGCCTTTGCATCCTTCTTTTGTATTAAGTATCTAAGGGCGAAGTGATCAGTGAAAATCGTTGTCTTAGATCCTAGTAGGTATTGGCGAAATTTTCCAACGCAAACACAACTGCTAAAAATTCCTTTTCAATTGTCGTGTAATTTAGTTAGGCCTCGTTAAGCGTCCTACTAGCATAGTAAATCACGTGTTACCTGTTATCAGTACGTTGTCCGAGAACAGCACCTATGGCATAATCAGAGGCATCACACATGATTTCAAAAGGCCTAGTCCAATCAGGCGCTGATATTATTGGCGCCGAAATAAGTCTGTGTTTAAGCTCTTCCCAAGCTTGTAGACACTCTTTATCAAAATTGAAGGGTACATCTTTTCCTAAGAGATTTGTTAAAGGTCTAGCAATTTTGCTAAACTCCTGAAAAAATCTTCTATAGAAGCCAGCGTGCCCTAAAAATGATCTAATGTCTTTTAAGTATTTGGCTCAGGGAGCTTTGTTATAACGTCCACTTTCGATCTATTAACCTCAATTCCTTTGTTTGAAACTTCATGCCCTAGGATAATTCCTTGCTTGACCATAAAGTGACACTTCTCCCAATTGAGTGTCAAGTTTTTCTCGACACTTCTCCCAATTGAGTGTCAAGTTTTTCTCCATGCATCGTTGTAAAACAAACTTAAGATGGTGCAAGCATTGTTCAAAGGAATCACCATAAATGAAAAAATCATCCATGAAAATCTCCAAAAAAATTTCCACCATGTCGAAAAAAAGACAAAGCATGCAACATTGAAACGCTGCAGGAGCGTTGCATAGGCCGAAGGGCATTCTTTGGTATGCAAATGTTCCAAAGGGACAGGTGAAGGTAGTCTTGTCTTGATCCTCGGGAACGATAGGGATTTGATTGTATCCTGAATATCCATCCAGGAAGCAGTAATACTCATGTCCAGCTAGTCTCTCGAGCATTTGATCTATGAACGGAAGGGAAAAGTGGTCTTTACACGTGGCAGTATTTAATTTTCGGTAATCAATACAGACTCGAATCTTCGTTGGAAAACGAGTTTGTACTAATTCTTTCTTATCGTTTTCTACCACGGTAAACCCGGCTTTCTTTGGCACAGCGTAGACTGGACTAACCCACTGGCTATTAGATATGGGATAGATGATCCCATTGTCTAATAGCTTTAAAATTTCAGCTCTAACAGCCTCTTGCATGATCGGGTTTAGTCTACATTGTGGATCACGTTTAGGTTTTGCATCTTCCATCAAATGAATCCGGTGTTGCATAATGGATGGACTGATTTCCTTAATATCAGCCATGGTCCAACCAATGGCTTCTCGATTTTTCCTTAAGACTACAAGAAGATCCTCTTCCTGTTGTTCCGTCAGATGGGACGCAATTATCACGGGAAATGCTTCCTTTTCACCCAAGTACTGATACTTGAGATGACTAGGAAGAACCTTAAGCTCGGAAGAGGGCACTTGATCTATCAATGGTTGTTCGTTGTGTAAGGGAGGATAGGGGCTGCATCTGTTGCCCACTCCACTGTGGATTCAATTATTTGATCAAGGTTGAAGTCATCAGACTCCAATTCAAATTCTCTATTAGACTCATATTTAATTTCCATTTCATGTCCACTTGCTAATCCCTCGATCAAGTTCACTTCAAATGACTCATTATCCAAATCTCGAGGTTGTTTTCCCAGGTGGAAAACATTTACCTCTTTTGTCATATCTCCAAAAGTTAGACGCATTGATCCATTCCTACAGTTGATGATTGCGTTTGCAGTGGCTAGGAAAGGTCGTCCTAGAATGACAGATGTCTGAGCTTTGGGATTATGTACGGGTTGCGTCTCTAGAACAATGAACTCTACGGGGTAAATGAATTCTCCGACCCAAATGAGAACATCTGTAATCTCCCCCTTTGGAATCTTTACAGATCGATCAGCCAATTGTATAGTAACTCTGGTTGGACGGAGGTCGCCTAACCCAAGTTGTTGATACACAGAGAAAGGAAGAAGATTGATGCTGGCTCCTAGATCAAGTAATGCCCTATTTATCGTGGTCTGTCCTATAATACAAGAAATAGTTGGACTCCCTGGGTCTTTATATTTCACGGGAATTGGCCCAGTTAGCAACTCGCTTATATTAGAAGCAAGGAAGACCTTCTTTGGGACATTTATTTTTCTTTTCTTTGTGCACATATCTTTCAAGAACTTGGCATATGAGGGGACTTGTTATGGCATCAAGAAGGGGTACATTTATCTGGACTTGATTAAACATTTCTCTAATTTTCTCTATTTGAGCATTAGTCTTTTGGTTTGCTAGCCTATTAGGGAATGGTACAATAGGCTTGTATGGTTGCTCATCTGCTTTGTCTTTATTATTCGATTTAAAGGTTGAAGGTTGTGAACTTGAAGATGGATCATTTTTAGTTGGTGGTACTGGAACAGGAGATGTTGACATTG
The DNA here is from genome assembly GCA_038442645.1 of Agave tequilana. Lineage (NCBI taxonomy): Eukaryota > Viridiplantae > Streptophyta > Magnoliopsida > Asparagales > Asparagaceae > Agave > Agave tequilana. The sequence continues at coordinate 288,089 of JAVJIF010002043.1, read as the reverse complement.
ATTTATTTGGAACAGGATGACTAGAAACCTGATTGTCTATCTGCTTTTCAGATCTCAAAATATGAACAGTATTACACTGACTTGGACCTATGTCTTCAGCTTCATGAATAGGGAAGGGGTTCTTAGGATTGGGCATTGGCTGGCTTGGCAATGTTCCCTTTTGTCTTTCATTCAATGAGCTAGCCAGTTGACCTATCTGAACCTCTAACCTATTAATAGCCTGATTGTGAGTGGTCATCATTGAGGCCTGGGTTTTAGATAAGGTTTCAATCATTCTTTCCAAATCTAACAATTTTTTATCAGGATGATTTTGTGTTTGTTGTTGCTGATATGTGGGCTGGAAGTTGTATTGGAAGCTTGTTTGGAAATTTGGTTGACTTTGTTGGAAACTGGGTTGATGAGACTGAGCAGGATATTGGTGTGGAAATGATGGTCTTGGTTTCTCATGACCAGACTGACTCCAAGAAATATTTGGATGGTTCCTCCATCCCGGGTTGTCTGTTTTGGAGTATGGATTGTAGTTAGGTCTGGTGCATTCATATTCTCAGGGTACATTTGAGCTTGGTAGACGGACACTCCTCAAATAGGTGGTTGAGAGCATGGCAGTAGGTACAACCTGAGTTGATCACAGGTGGTGAGTTGACCTGATTCACAGAATTTGGTTCCCTAACCTCGAGCAGTTCTAACCTTTTCATCAATTGAGTTATCTTTGCCTCGGCAGCTATAGAGGATTCAATCGAATGCATACCAGCTCTGAAAGTGGTAGGATTGATTTTCTCAGGACAAGACTCCCACTGAATGGTTTTTTCAACTAAAGCTTCAAAAAGATCCCAACCCTAGTTCTCATCTTTCTTTAAAAATTTCCCTTGACACATAGTCTCGAGGAGTGTCTTCGTTTGGTAATCTAGTCCGTCATACAGAATTTGGCACTGTCGCCACTTCTCTATGCCGTGATGAGGACATTGGGCTAATAAATCTTTACACTATTCAAAATACTTCCAAAATGGTTCACTTGATTCCTGCTTAAACTGCATTATGTTTTTTCTGATGAGGGTCGTTTTATGAATGGGATAGAATTTCTTAAGAAAGACTTTGACAAATTCATCCCATGTCGAGATAGAACTGGCAGACAGATTGTATAGCCACTTCTTGGCTATATCCTTAAGCGCGAAGGGAATGAACCTTAATCTAACAGCATCTTCCCCCAGTTGGAGAATTCTCATCATCAAGCACACTTCTTCAAACTCACGAATGAAGAAATATGCGTCCACGGATTCTAGGTCATGAAATCTTGGAAGTGTATTTATGAATTATGGTTTAAGCTCAAAATTGTTTCCAGTTGCTTCGGCTAAAAGAATGCATGAAGGAAGTGAAGTGCGAATGGGATAGAACTTGTCTTGGAGAGAAGTATTGTTAGCCATGATTGGACTTGTGTCAGGAAGTGATGTTTGTGCAAGTGTAGAAGTCCTAACAAGTCTTGCTGAAATTGGGTCCCGATACCACTCTTGCATGCACAATCACAGACAACGTTCACCAAGCAATCAAGCGAGAAAAAAGAAAAAAATAACAAACAAGGAAAAAGAAAAACAATCACAAGCTATCTAGGATGTCTGGACCTAGATGACTCCTAACTGTTCGATGAACCGAAGAAGGTTATTGCTCGAGTCAGACCACAGCTAATCAGCCAGGTGGGGGCAAAATTGGTGGGAGGTATCCACACAGAAGCGACGGGCCTAATTAAGCCAAACCACCAGCCTTCGAGATTTCGTCCCTCAATCCCCAACCTTAGACACTGATTTGACTGGAGTGTGAATCAAAAACTATTTCCAACCTCAGCTGATCTCTTAACGAGTCCGGATGTCCCTATGGGCTAGCGTCTATCAATTTTTATTAAAAAGCTTGGGATTGTGAGTGCTTGGAATCTGATTTTGGGCCAAGGAAGGGTGATTAAATCCCCACCTTATCTTGTAATTGGGCGGTGCCCTTAAGATCAGTTTGTGCAAGTGTACAAGATATGAAACAAGATTCACTCAAAGCGATGTAAATCAACCAAGAGATGAGTCCTATTCTAAATGCAGTGCGAACGTACCTTGCTCCAACACTCTTCAACAGTAAAGTAAATGAATTGAAAAGACACGTGCCTAAAATGCAAATGTCTAATCAATTTTTGAACTTTTCAACAAATGTCTTACTGTTGGTTTATTAGCAGGCTCCTGGTGATGGCATATAAGAAATAAAGTTTGCAAAGAACTATAATTTTGCAAAGCAAGCAGCCCTGTAAAAAGCCAGTCAGTAGTGAACTCCTTTATGCCGCGGATCCGCGACCAGAGCCGAGGAAACGCGGTAATCCAGAGGGTACTTGGTCTCTGCTTTCTAGAACAGAGACCCAAGACCACTTATATGTTACTGTAATCTTTTTTCCTGCTTTCCCTGACCTGTAACCTACAACAGAGAAGAAAAAATTCGTTTTAGTTCCAAAAATTCAATAAAAACCGTTACCCTCCCCGGCAACGGCGCCAAAAATTTGTTTGGAAGGATTAGGTGTATTGAAAAAGGGTTTAGAGTAAACCGTTGATGTCCGTGTACCGATGATCAAGAACTTCGAATGTATATGCAGGTTTACTTTACTCCTTCCGAATCACCGTTCGTAGCATAAGCTAGGACGGGTCGTATCCGCAGGGAGGGTTAGCAATAGAAGCATTCAAGAATTTATATTAAAATTTTAGTGAAGAAAAATGAAGGTTCTTCTTTGTTTTAAGATATGAAAAACAAAACGATGTGAAAAGTGAGTGGAAAATCTTTGGTGGTTGTGTAAAGGAAAAGAAGAAACGAAAATAAAGATGAAGGAAAATGGAGATATTTGAAAAGAGAAAGTTTTCAGAAGAGAGGTTTTTTTTTTGTATGATAGAAAGAGAAGCCATAACTAACTAACATTCTAATTTACTAACTTACTACTCTCGTTGGGTGATCATGCCTCATATTGATTCATCGGCAATGGTGTGTCTTGCTTTGCCAAGTCCTTGTATTGTCTCATGTCGAAGGTGTTTCTCATCTAGGCTAGGCTAGTTGCCTCCTTGAATCATTGGCTCCCTAAATAGATTTTCAACAGTGGAACAAGGATAGTCACTCTTAAAGATGCTAAGAAAACATACAAAATTTATTAGTCCATCAAAGCTATAATAAAGCGAGCATGAAATAAGAAACTTGTAATGCAGTCATTAGCATAGTGAAGCGCTTTATCTTCATGTTCCATCAAGGCACTTGTTCTAAAGACAAGGCTCTAAGTGAGGCTCACATGAATCATATGGAGGGGGAACATAGCATTTGTAAAGAATAAAAAGCAACTCATCTTCATTGGGGGTAAGATAGACTTGTAATTTGCAAGACTAAAAAGAAGAAAGCATCCAATGAATCATATAAAGTAGCAATCACCCAAGAGTTAGTAGTTAGTGAAATTAAAAGTTAGTTAGTCATGTTTATGAATTAGCTAGACATGAAAATAAAGAACAAGCAATAGTTCATTGTAGAAATTAAATAGAAAAAAGTAAAGCTTAAAGAAAATAGTGCACTAGAACAAGAAAAGACTGGAAGATTGAAAGCTTGAGCCTTGTATTTGTGTTGTCACCATCTCCAATTACGAAGATCGCTCACTCTCACTCTATCTTTTCTGGATTCTAGAAGGAGAAAAAGAAAATTACATAAGACACTAAAAGAAAACCTAGAGAAACCCTAACAATTTCCCTATAAACAATGTTCTTTTCTCCTCCATGATTACAGAGGCCCTAGGGGTCTATTTATAGTCTTCCTGAGAAGAGGCCATCCCACCTCAGCCTCCGGATCAAACGCTGAAGTAACGGCCAGAAGATTGCCGCGGTTCCGCGGCATGTGCCGCGTTTTCACGGCCGTATCTTGGCCGCTGCGCTAGCGGATTTTTGTGCCTTTCTATTGTATCTCGTATCCCCAACTGGATCTTCTAAAAACTGAGAATACGCTTTGGATCTGTTCAGACCTGGGCTTTCCTCTTATGGGCTTCTAAATGATTCTTTAATTCCTCAAAAAATCATAATTGTTGGGCCTCCTTCTCCATTAAACATTGGACCTGAAAAAAGAGAAAAAAAAAGCAATAAAAATCCAATATTTATTCAGATAAATCATAGCATGGTGGTAGAAAATGATGCATAAATGATTCCAATCAAGCGTCTTCGGGTTGAAGTGAGGTTGTATAAGTTGTTGTGATCTTCTTGATTGTAAGAAGAGTTGTATACATTTGGCAAAGGGGATTTATCAAGTGGTATACAAGGTGTTGTTTTTGGGTGTACAAAATCAAAGGTTAAAGGAAAATCTCAAAGAGTGGCTTGGGGACTGGATGTAGGTCAAGAGGACCGAACCAGGATAAATCTCTTGTGTTTGCGTTTGCTTTCTTTTCTGAGATTTATTTCCTTACTTGCAAGTTCTTTATATTTAACGCTAATATCTTTATTTGAGTGTTGACGTATATTTTAGATCCTACAATTGGCATCATCTCGGGACCAACATGTGCCTCTTTGTATGAAAGGCAGCGGAGTAAGATTCGATCATACAAACGGTGATATAATGTCTGCATAATCGCAATGTAATAGAATCGAGGAGCCTTTCTTCTGATGGTGGATGCCTCCTTAGGGTTGTCAGGCAAGATGTCGTATAAGATGAAGTCAATGAACGAGAATTGCCAATCCCTAAGTTTCAGACCTGTTGAAGTCTTCAGAACTTCTTTGACTTGAAGGTCTCCTCTTTGAGTTTGACTTTCTTCAAAGACGAATTTTGGGCAGTACAAGTCGTGGTTGTAGACGAGTACTTTCTTCGTGGCTTTGACTGGAAGAGCCAATGAATCAGCGAGAGATGCCAATGCATCTACATCCGCATTTTGCTAACGTGGTACATGGTCAATGTAGAGGCTTTTAAACTTCTCTACCATGTCAATGGTTGCGTTATAATAGGACGCCAAGTTTTCATGTCAGTCTTCATACTCCCCGCGAGCCTGGTTGACGATGAGCTTTGAATCACCGTATGCTTCAAGATTTTTTACTTCAATCTCTTTAGCAAGTTGCATCCCGATCAAGAGAGCATTATATTCTAGAACGTTGTTGGAACACGGCTTGGTTAATGAGAATGCACAAGGGATCACATAGTTTTGTGGAGATGAGAGCACTATCCCCACCCCTACTATAATATTTCCTGTGGGACCCATCCTCGATGCACCGTTGAAGAATAATTGTCAGACATGCTCTTAGAAAGACGTTTGAGTCATGTAGACTTCAGCGATCTCATCTGGGAAATCTTCGTAAAATCTGGTTGCTCTTGGATTTGGATGTTCAGCCAGGAAGTTTACCACTCCTTATCCTTTCGTAGATTTCTGTGGCAGGAATTGCATCTCGCATTAATAGAGCAATATAGCCCATTTTGTCAATTGACTATTTAGCGATGATGGTTTTGTCATAACCAACCTCAAAAGATTAACTTTCAAAATGTCGTGAATAGTCTGGCCCACCAGGTAGTGTCGCATTTTCTAGACAGTAAAGACTAGACTTGACACCCTTTTTCGACTGAGTTGTAATGATGTTCCGCATCGATCATGGTTTTACTTAGGTAGTAGATCGCTTGCTCATGTCCCTGATCATTATTCTGGGCTAGTAAGTCTCCTAGAAAGTGATCTATAGCTCGAACATATATCAGGAAGGGTTTCCCTAACACTGGAGCTGCGAGGACGGGTGAATGTGTGAGGTATTACTTGATTTTCTCAAATGCTTCTTGGCAAGCATTATTCCAAATAAATGATACTCCTTTTCTTTATCAGCTTGGTGAAGGGTTGCCAACATCCTAAAAGATTTGATATGAATTTCTGGATGTACGTCAACTGTCCTTGTGACCCTTTGAGTTCTCTGAGATTTCTTAGAGGTTGCATCTCCTGGATGGCACGGAATTTCTCCGAGTCGAAATGGATTTCTTAGGATGTCACAACGAACCCAAATAATTTGCCACTATCTACCCCAAGAATGATTGGTTGGGTTCATCTTCAGTAGATGCATCCACATGATATTAAATACTCTCTTCAGATCTGCAATGTGATCGCTTTTAGCACGGTTTTTTACAACAATATCGTCCACATAATGATCGGTCACCTATATTGCATATCTAATGTCACATTCCATAATTATTATCTAATAAATTGTGTATTTAATCTTATTTTTCTTTAATAAAATGCAAGCCCATTACTAATGAAAGTGGAAGAAAATTGAGCCCAAAAACCCGCTTTAAATTCTGATTTAAATCTAAATTATAGAAGGGATAAATATTCAGGAGGATAGCCATGATCCCAGCAGAAGATCAATCATATCAGGGAAGATCACATCATATAAAACCGGCTAATTTGGTTTTGTATGAATCCAATTCGGTTAGTTTGAGGATCATCGAAGATCAAATCAAAACCAGATATCAAACAGAAAATTCGTCGGATAAAAGGGGATAAAACCAAACACCAGCTATATCTCCCCGTGGATGTGGCCATTTGGCCACATCCAGGCCGCGAAAACATGGCTTTGGCCGCGTTTCCATGTCTATCTCTTAGAGATAAGGGGAGTGTTTTCTCGCCTCATCTCCTCACTCCCTCCCTCTGGTTTTTTGCCTATAAAAGGCAGAAAGTTTACTGAAGAATGGACCAAAGATTAGTTTAAGTTTTTCTTTTTATTTTTAAGGTTTAGGATCTTTGTTAGATAGTTTATGAGAAGTTTATCTCAGTTCTTAATCTGTAGTTCAGTTCAGAAACAAAGTGAGAGAGACAAAGAGTGATTGTAATCTAAAGTTGAAGTGACATCAATAAATATTCGTTGAACTTCTTTTCTTCTCCAATTCACAGGTATGTTGCATTTCAATTTAATATTTTTTTTTTGTAATGAGTAGCTAAATCTCTTCTTTCTGAGCTCACTAATCTCTCCTCTCTAGTATCGATTCTTGATCAATATTAATGAAAAGACCTAACTGAATTATATGAATGCCTTAAACTAAGCCTTGCTTATTGCGAGTGTTTATGAAGGCACATGAGGAAGAGATTGGATTTTGAATTTAATCTTGAAATTAATCATTAAAAAGAACTTATTTTTATTCCATACGTGCTTTACTGCTTTGATGGTTAAACATTCAACTCAAGGAAAGATTTCAAAACTAAAGTTCAATTTCTAAAATAAATCATCTTATGTGTTTTGCTTGATCTCTTTTAAATACAAGGTTGAACTTTTTGCCTATAATCTCATTGAGGCACTCGAACTTTCAAGAAAAGAATCTAGAGTTGGGTAAAGATTACTGAGCCTGGATTCTTCTTTATTAAAAAAATAAACACCATCACTCTTAAAGCCTTTTAAAAATTACTTTCTCCAAAAGATTTTCCATGTTTTAAGTTTTCTTTAAATCATCTCTCTACTCTCCTAAAAAAAAAACAACACCATTCTTTACTTTTGAAACAATACATCAAAAACTTTCATCACATTCCTCCTCGTGAATCATGACCCGTTAGCCCAAAGATACACGGTAATTCTCACTGCATTTACTTGCAATCAAATTTTTGGCGCCATTGCCGGAGAGGGAACGGTGTAATTATTTTTTAACAAGTTTGGTGTCTTATTTCAGGGCCATCAAGAAATCAGATTTAGCGCTCAAACATTGTAAGAGAAGACTTGCTATTCTGTGCCCATACTCTAAAAGGTAGGAAACAGAATTCTAAGAAATTGCAGCGCAAAAACTTGAAAATTTTTTGGACTACTAAAAACTTTTTTTTACAGGACATATTGCTTTACAAAAATACAGTTTTTTACGTGTTATTTCTACTATATCTGATATTCACATACCTTATTTTTAATCCAATAGTAATCTGATTGATTGCCAATTGCTTAAAAAAATGTTTAGACTTACATTCTAGGCATTTGTCTAATTACGTTTCTTTTACAATTACTGTTGAAGAAAGCTGAATACAAGGTACGTTTGCATAGTATCTAGCATAAGAACATTCTTGAGTGATTTATTTGTTTTTTTATTGTTACTATTGCTTTATCTTGTACACTTGCACAATCTATTTTAAGGGCCAAACCCAAAATAAGATAAGGTGGGGAAGTCATTACCCTTTCTTAGCCGACAAACCATCTCCAAGCATGCATAGCCCAAGCCTAACTTAAAATCTAATAGACATTGGTCTTAAGGACATCTCAAGCTCATTAGGAGATTATCCTAAAGGGGAAGGTGTTAGAATTTAACTCCTACCAAATCAGTGTCAAAGGACAGGGATTGAAGGGCGAAACCCCGAAGGCTGATGGTTTGGCTTAATTAGGCCTGTCGCTTTTGCGCGGATACCTCCCACCAATCATGCCCTGACCTGGCTGATTAGCTTGTGGTCAGAGTCTACATTATACCTCCTGTGAATAATCAACCAGTTAGGAGTTGTCTAGGTTAGGGTTTACCTTAGACTAGGCTTGGTTGCTTTCTCTTTTCTTGTTGACTATTGGTGAACTTGTTTGTGAGAGTGTTTGTATATGCAATCGTGGTCGAGAGACCCAAACACATCTAGGTTAACTAGAAACACATCACCACCCAAGCAAGAATCCAAACCAGATCCGGTTATGACTCAGCCAACATCCTTGCAGGATAGGTTCTATCCCATTAGAATCACACTTCCATCTTGCATCCAACTTTCATCGGTTGGTGAACACAATTTTGAGCTTGAGTCTCAGTTCATCAACACACTCCCTAAGTTTCATGGCTTAGAGTCCGAAGATGCTTATTTCTTCATAAGAATATTTGAGAAAGTTTGCTTAATGATGAAAATCTCACCTCTTGTAGATTATGCTATTAGGTAAAGATTTATCCCATTTGCTCTTAAGGACTTAGTCAAGAAATGGCTTTACAGCTTAGCGGTCGGCTCTATCACATCATGGGATGGTTTCATCAAGGTCTTCTTGAAGAAATTCTATCCAATTCATAAGACTGCTCTCATTAGGAAGAACATCATGTAGTTCAAAAAAGAACCTAGTGAATCATTTTGGAGGTACTTTGAACGCTTCAAAGACCTCCTTGTCCAATGTCCTCATCATGGAATAAAGAAATAGTGACAATGCCAAATTCTCTATGACAATTTAGACTACTTAACCAAGACCCTCTTAGAAACTATATGCCAAGGGGATTCTTGCAAAAGGATGAAAATGAAGGATGAGATTTATATGAGAATCTAGCTGAAAAGACCATCTAATGGGAACCAACTAATAAAAACTCTAGGAATTCAATCTCTGTCTCTTCAAAAGGAGGTCTCCTTTCAATCTAATCATTCATAGCTGCCGAGGCTAGAATAGCAAACCTAGTAAGAAGATTGAAAGTTTTAGAAACCAAGGAACTAGTTCCAGTCAATCAAGTCAGCCCAAACTAATTTCTCCGGGTTGTACTTACTGTCAAGCCATGAATCATGTGTTTGAGGAGTGTCCATTATTCCAAGCTAAACAATAATTTCCTGAACCGATAAATGCGGCCTTTTCAAGGCCCAATAATAATCCTTATGCATAAACATACAATCCTGGCTGGAGAAATCACTCGAATTTCTCATGGAGTCAAAACAACAATGACCACTCACAGTCAAACCATTCAAACCACTTTCAACACTCCAATAATTTTTCCAATCATCAACCTAACTTTTCAAATTACCATCACAATTCTTCCAACGATGCACCCAATTTTTCAAATTATCAACAAGACTTTCCCAACCAAGTCCCACAATCTTCCTTCCAAAATCCTCAACTTGAGAGGAGAATGACTGATTTTGAGAAAAACATGAAAAGGTATATGAAGAACCAAGAGTCTCTCATGCAAACAATAAAGAGGTTAGAGGTTCAAATGAGCCAATTAGCCAATTCACAGAATGAAAGGCTAAAGGGTACCTTACCCAGTCAGCCAATAACGAATCCTAGAAATTCTCAACAAGCCCATTTGGTTGAGGATCAATCGTTGAATCAATGTAATGTTGTTCATACATTGTGGTCGGGAAAGAAAGTTGATAATCAAGTGTCAACACCATCAAATTCCATTCAGTACAATCACACATAAGCATCAACCTCATCTAGTATCAATCCTCCAAATCTGACGAATCTGAAAAGGATAAGTCAACCAGTCAGGTACACAAGCCTATAGTACCATTTCCTATTAAGTTAAAAAACAACAAGCAAAATACACACATGGATAAGATAATTGAGATCTTCAATCAAGTGAAGATAAATGTGCCACTTCTTGATACTATCCAACAAGTCCCATCCTATGCAAAATTGCTTAAAGATATGTGCACCAAGAAGAGAAAGACTAATGTTCCCAAGAAAGTCCCCTTAGCTACTAATGTTAGTGAGCTACTGTCAGGTCCGATCCTTGCAACTATAAGGATCCGGGTTGTCCTACCATTGTCTGCACTATAGGATAAGCCGAGATTAGTCATGCACTTCTTGACTTGGGGGCAAGTATCACCTTGCTCCCCTTCTTAGTTTATCAACAACTCGGGTTCGGCGATCTTAGTCCAACTCGGGTCACAATCCAACTAGCTGAACGTTCAGTAATAATTCTCAAGGGGGAAATTAATGACGTCCTTATCCGGGTTGGGGAGTTTATCTACCCCGTTGATTTCATAATTCTTGAGACACAAACTGTGTCCAATCCTAGGGCTCAAACTCCTGTTATCCTAGGGCTCCATTCCTTGCTACTGGTAATACTATTATCAACTGTAGGAATGGGTCCATGAGGTTAACCTTTTGGGACATGACTAGAAAAGTCAATGTCTTCAACCTAGGAAAGCAACCCCATGATGTTAAGGATCAAACATTTGTAGTTAACCTCATTGAGAACTTGACAAGTGAACATAGAGAAGAATCGGAATTAGAAACTGATTGTGACTTCGAATTAGAGTCTGAAGACTTTAACCTTGATCAAGTTATCGAGTCTGCTGTGAATTGGGCCACGAATCCTATTTCACCAAATGTGGAGCCAATAAATTTGACTCCTCCTTCCAGTGAGCCTTCCCCTTCCTTAGAATTGAAAGCCTTACCTTCACATCTCAAGTACATCTATCTAGACGAATAAGAGACATTTCATGTCATAATTGCCTCCCATTTAAATGACGGACAAGAAGAGAATCTTAAAATAATTCTTAGAAAATATAGGAAAGCCATTGGTTGGACTATGACCGATATAAAGGGATTGAGTCCAGCCATAGTTCAACATCGTATTTGTCTCAATAAAGAAGTGACACCGAAAAGAGACCCGCACTGTAGCTTAAACCCTATAATACAAGAGGTTGTTCATGCTGAAATTATGAAACTCTTAGACAATGGGATAATCTATCCCATTTCTGATAGCCAATGGGCCAGTCCTGTCCACGCGGTTACAAAGAAATCTAATTTTATCACGGTGGAAAAGGAGAACAAAGAGTTGGTCCAAACTCGACTTCTCATGAAAATTCAAATTTGTATTGACTATAGGAAGCTTAATGCAGCAACTTGTAAGGAACATTTCTCGCTTTCCTTCATTGATCAAATGCTTGAACGTTTGGCTAGCCACGAGTATTATTGTTTCTTGGACGGTTACTCAGGGTATAATCAGATTCCCATTGCTCCAGAGGATCAAGAAAAGACTACTTTCACATGTCCATTTAGGATATTTGCATATCGTCGAATACCTTTCGGCTTGTGCAATGCCCCAGCAACATTTTAACGTTGCATGTTGAGTCTTTTCTTTGATATGGTAGAATGATTCTTAGTAATCTTCATGGATGATTTCTCCATCTACCGAGATTCATTCACTCAATATCTTCACTATTTAGACTTATCCTCCAACATTGTGCTGAGAAAAATCTGACACTAAATTGGGAGAAATGACATTTCATGGTAAGACATGAAATTATCTTGGGTCATGAGATCTTTAAGAAAGGAATTGAAGTGGATAGAGCCAAGATTGAAGTTATAGCTAAGCTTCTCATGCCTAAATGTGCGAAGGATATTCGATCCTTCTTAGGACACGCCGGTTTCTACATAAGATTTATCAAGGACTTTAGCAAGATTGCTAGACCCTTGACTAATCTGTTAGTTAAGGATGTGTCCTTCACTTTTGATGATGAATACATAAATTCTTAGGAGAAGTTTAAGAAAGAGCTTATTTCTGTGTCAATCATACCTGCACCGGGTTGGTCTAAGCCGTTCGAAATCATGTTTGACGCTTCTGATTTTGCCATAGGCGTTGTCCTAAGATAGCGCATTGATAACAAGCAGTGCGTGATTTACTACTCTATAAGACTCTCAACGATACTCAAATGAACTACACTACAACTGAGAAAGAATTCTTGGCAGTAATATTTGCTTTAGAGAAATTTCATCCCTACCTACTAGGGTCCAAAACCATAATTTTCACCGATCATTCTGCGCTAAGATACCTTATGATGAAAAATGATGCCAAGGCCCAACTCATTCGTTGGATCCTTTTTCTTCAAGAATTTTATCTCAAGATTCGAGATAAGAAAGGCATAGAAAATATCATTACTGACCATCTCTCACGTATTCCAAACTCTTCATGCAACGAATTGCCCATAAATGATGACTTTCTCAATGAAAAACTCTTAGCTGTCATTAGGGAACCTTGATTTGCTGATATAGTGAATTACTTAGTCACAAGCCAAACTCCATCTTATTGGTCTAAAAATGATATATACTGATTCTTATCTCAAGTCCGGCATTTCTTTTGGGAGGAACCGTATCTTTTTAAGTATTGTTCTGACCAAATTATTAGGAGATACATTCCCGATGAAGAACTTAAGAGTGTTTTATCCTTCTGTCACGAACTTGCATGCTGTGGACACTTTGGTCCCCGCAAGACCGCTGAGAAGGTGCTACAAAGTGGGTTCTATTGGCCTACTTGTTCAAAGATGCTTATGAATTTTGCAAGACGTGCCCTAGATGTCAGATTGTAGGAAGGATCTCGAAGCGAGATATGATGCCCCTCAATCTAATTCTAGAAATATAACTCTTTGATGTTTGGGGCATCGACTTTATGGGTCCATTTCCTAATTCATTTAGAAACCAATACATATTGGTTGCTGTGGACTATGTGTCCAAGCAGGGTAGAAGCCATTCCAAGTAAAACTAATGATAAAAAAGTTGTCATAAAGTTTTTGAAAGAGAACATTTTCTCGCGCTTCGGAACCCCTCGTGCTATCATCAGTTATAATGGTACTCACTTTTGTAATAGATCCTTTGAAACTCTTATGCGAAAGTATGCTATAACTCACAAGTTGTCCACACCTTATCATCCTTAAATCAGTGAAAAGGTGGAGGTCTCCAATAGACAAATCAAGCTTATTTTGGAGAAGACTGTGAATCAAAACCGGAAAGATTGGTCCACCAAACTTGTAGATGCCCTATGGGCCTACAGGACGGCTTCCACGATGATTTTAAGAATGTCTCCTTATAGGTTAGTCTTTGGAAAGGCTTGCCACCTACCTGTTGATTTAGAGCACCAGGCCTTTCGGACAATAAAACAGCTAAATTTCGATCTGAACAAGGCCAGTGACCTTCGAAAATTACAAATTTCTGAATTAGAGGAGTTGAGAAATGAGGCCTATGAAAATGCAAAGATCGCAAAAGATAGAGTTAATATTTTTCATGATAAACATATCACAAGAAAAATATTTGTCCCTAGACAAAAAGTCTTAGTCTATAATTCTAGGCTTCATCTTTTTTCAAGAAAGCTAAAATCAAGATGGATTGGGCCATTCATTGTTAAATCTGTGTTTTCACACGGTGCTGTAAAGATCAGTGACATCAAGAATGTGAATGACTTTAATGTAAATGGTCAACGCCTTAAACCTTTCTTGGAATCGGTGCCGGTAAATGAAACGACTATGGGTCTTTTCGACCCAGTATATCGGTAACTTTACCTCTTTTACATTCTATCTCATGCATCTATTCATTTATTTCATACATTGGGGACAATGCATGAGATAGGTGTGGGGGAGAGTTTTATAACATGATTAACATTGTTTAAAAAAAACTTTTTAAAAAGAATAATATTTTGACTTATTTTCTATAAGAAATTAAGTCAATTTTAAGGAATAGGAGAATCATAATTAAGATTTCTTATACCTGGTCAAAATAAGATGACTTGTTTGATTTCTAGGGTTAGGAGAAAATTTTAGAAAAGTAATTTAGCCTTAATCTTTATCTTGATAAAATATGTACACTTTATACACTTACACACTTAGGGTTCAAAAACAAAAAATTTTATGCCTTATATAAAAAGAAAAGAAAGAAAAAGAAAATATATATATATATATATATATATATATATATATATATATATATATAAATCCTCTGATTAAGCTGGGTACTTGTGCCTTATAAAGCATAAATATTCACGCCTAAAATGTGTATAAATTATAGATAAAAATCCTTAGTTTTGTGGCTTTGTTTGCTTAAGTGCTTAAGTTCTTGGGGTATTTTCTCACCCGGTGCCCTAAGACTATCCAGTTTGGGTGTCACCGACTAAACGCTAGTTACATGGGCAGATTAGAAAGCCTAATGAACTAAGAAATAATATCACTAAAAAAATAACTAAGGCATAAGAGTTCAAGTTAAAGAACCCTTAGTCAAAATTTCATGGTCACAAAGGTGCATATGACTTAGGGTAAAGTAATAGACTAGATGAGAAATACAATTTGACTCCTTACTTTGATTGATAATACATTTTTGAATATAGACAAAGTTTAGTAATGAAAATTTTAATTTTTCTTTAACTTATAAGTTACTTGAACTCTTACAATAATATCTTAAATATTTTCTCTCTTTTCAAAATGCTTTTCGAAAATACAAACACTTTTCTCTTTCTTTATGGATTTTGTGGGTGTAATCCACTTAAAACCCTCACGAGACAAATCTCGCCCTCTAGGGGTAACCTAGAGATTTAACGGTTTGTTGCACATGCTCAGTGCAATCGAGTGACCTGCGAAAGTAGTCCAAATAATTTCTTAGGATTAGTTTTGATGTTTTACTCGAGAAAGAGCAAAAGATAAGTGTGGGGGTGTGATCAGTCACCTATATTACATATCTAATGTCTCATTCCCATAATTATTGTCTAATAAATTGTGTATTTAATCTTATTTGTTTAATAAAATGCAGGCACATAACTAATGGAGATGGAAGAAAATTGAGCCCAAAAGCCCGCTTTAAATTCTGATTTAAATCTAAATTAAAGAAGGGATAAATATTTAGGAGGATAGCCATGATCCCAGCTGAAGATCAATGCATATCAGGGAGGATCACATCAAATAAAAATGGTTAATTCAGTTTTGTATGAATCCAATTCGGTTAGCTTGAGGATCGCAAAAGGTCAGATCAAAACCAGATATTAAACAGAAAATCTGTCAGATAAAAGGGAATAAAACCAAACGCCAGCCATATTTTCCCTGGATGTTTACTGAAGAATGGACCGAAGACTAGTTTAAGTTTTTCTCTTTATTTTTAAGGTTTAGGATCGTTATTAGATTGTTTATGAGAAGTTGTATCTCAATTCTTAATCTTTAGTTCTGTTCAGAAACAAAGTGAGAGAGAGAGAAAGAGTGACTGTAATCTGAAGTTGAAGTGACATCAATAAAGATTCGACGGACTTACTTTTCTTCTCCAACTCACGGGCATGTTACATTTCAATTTAATATTTTCTTTTTTGTAATGAGTAGCTAAATCTCTTCTTTCTGGGCTCACTAATCTCTCCTCTCTAGTATCGATTCTTCATCAATATTAATGAAAATACCCAACTGAATCATATGATGCCTTAAACTAAGCCTTGCTTATTGCGAGTGTTCTTGAAGGCACATGAGGATGGGATTGGATTTTGAACTTAATCTTGAAATTAATCATTAGAAAGAACTTGTTTTTATTCCATGCTTGCTTTACTGCTTTGATGGTTTAACATTCAACTTAAGAAAAGATTTCAAAACTAAAGTTTGATTTATAAAATAAACCATCTTATATTTTTTGCTTGATCTCTTTTAAATACAAGGTCGAATTTTTTGCCTATAATTTCATTGAGGTACTCGAACTTTCAAGAAAAGAATCTAAAGTTGGGTAAAGATTAGTGAGCCCGAATTCTTCTTTATTAAAAACAAACAAACACCATCACTCTTAAAGACTTTTAAAAATCACTTTCTCCAAAACCTTTTTCAAGTTGTAAGTTTTCTTTAAATCATCTCTCTACTCTCCATTTTCTTTTCGCATTAAAAAAAAACATCAACATCATTCTTTGCTTTTGAAATAATACATCGAAAAGCTTTCATCGCATTCCTCCTCGTGGATCATGACCCGTTAGCTCAAGGCTACACGGTAATTCTCACTGCATTTATTTACAATCACGTAACATTCTACAGTCTTGCATATTTGCTCGTGGAAGATTATAATCATTGCCCGTTGATATGTCGCCCCTGTATTTTTCAAGCCGAAGGGCATCACGGTGTAGCAGTACACCCTCAGTGAAGTTCTGAAAGATGTATGCTTTTCATCATCAAGGTACATCTTGATTTGATTGTATCCTGAAAATTCGTCCATGAAGGATATTCACTCAAAACCGCACGTATTGTTTTTCTAGTTGGAGATTCTCATCAACCTTAAGAAAATCCTGATAGAGGAGGGAGTCATTGAAGTAATTCTCTGCTCCTTGAATGGATGCCTTTCAACGATCAATGTTTTCACTCTTTCCCATTCATCAGCATATTTCATCACTTGATGAAAGGTAAACTGGATAACAGAGTTGCAGTGGATCCATGATCGTCCCAGCAGCAGGTTGTAGGACGTGTAGGCATCAATGACATAACATGTTAGTTCAGACTTCAAATCCCCGATCTGGCATCTGAGTTTGATCTTTCCCATCGGGCGCGTACCATTGGTATTGAAGACATAAATGGTAGTCTGTGTAACGTTCAATCAATGGGTGAGAATCCCTACGTGCTGCATGACCCAGTGGAGCATAAGGCTCAATGCGGATCCTAGATCAACCTGAATGTGGTTCACTTCAGATGATCCAATATACCTGTATAATATAAGGTTCTATTGTGTTTTTCTTTTATTTACATATCTTTCAGAGAGAATATGATGCATGGGAAACTTATGGAGGCCTGATGACAGTGACCATCGTCTTCCTCCTCTGGGATGGCAGGAATCTGGGTTAAGAAAATCTCAGAATCTGCCAATGTTTCTCTTAGAGCTTCCTTCATAGATTTGGAAAGTCTAAGAAGCTCGTACAAAGTAATCCGAGTAGGGATGTTGGCCAGCTGAGCCAAAATATCAAAGCAGAAGGGAGTTAATCATCTCACATCATACTTATGAAGGGCTTTGGCATAGCAGGGCTCCTTCTGTTTGTCCACAGGCTACTTTGTGGACTGCTCGGTTGTCTCCTTCACTAGTTAGGAAGAGTTTGCCACTGGTTGACCATACTGTTTCAAGTACTGCTTGCCAGATTGGGTCTTCGACGTGGAATGAGTATCGTATCAGCAGTCAAGACAGACTCCTTTTCTCCTGAACTGGTGAGGAAAGCAATATCTTCCTCGGTTTTTTTGCTAAAGATACCCACCACATTGCTAAGGATGCTTCAGCCTTGCCTTTGAATTTCCTATATGTAACAGTTGTCCAAAGTTGGCTTTCAATAATGTCAAGGTGAACCCACATTATCTCTCCTCAAGAAGTAAGGACAGGGACAAGACCTTCCTCTTTTTTGTTGTCGGGATCAGTATTGATCGCCCTCAATTCCCCTTTCGGGATGGAAATCAATCTGGCAGGTACTAACAGGAGTTCTTTGCCAAATTAAAGGGACGTCATGTTAGTCGTTACCTTCTTCGAAGCTGGATGAATTTTGAGGACATCTGTGTCGATTAGAGCTCTTGAAGATGTAGCAGCTCTTCGTAGGATACCCTAACATCCTATGATATAATAGTAGTTGGTATCATCAGTCTTCCCGACTTCGTGAGGGTGTCTGATCTATGGCAATTTGAGTTTGTTACTCTTCTGGAGTAACTTGAACAGAGAAACCACGTGCTCATCCTTGAAAGAGTATGCTTTACTGGCATATGCTTGGCCGGGAGCTCCACCCCCTCTGATTGATTGGGGTTTTGAAGGTGATTTAACCTCAGTTGTTAGAGTATCTCATCTTTTTGACTAAGAAGATGACTCTAGATTGCTTCGCGTCAATTTGTCAGGTCTTGATTAGCTGTCTTTCTCTTCAGCCTTGATCCGGGTGACTATTTCTTCTGCCTGCTCACCTTGTTGCACTAGCTGCTTCCAAATGCGTCATTCTGCCACTCCTATCTAGGCGAGGAGTGCAGTTTGAAGGTCGTGGCGCACGTTTCCCCTAATGTGGAATGAGACATGCCACTTGGACAATAGAGTGCCATACTCTGAAATCTCTCCACAAAAGTTTTGATGGACTCTCCTTTCTTCTGCTACCTCCATATCGTCTTCGAAGAAGCGAGTTTAAAATAACTTTTTAAATCAGCTCACGTTTTGATAGAGCCGGCAGGCAGCTTCATGAGCCACTCAAATGCAACCCCGTTGATAGTGCCAATGAATAAATGAGCCATGATAGCATCATTCTGATACTACGTTCCCGATTTGAGATTTAAAGTAGTATATGTGCTGGTTCGGTGACCTTATACCTTCAAAAGTATGCAGGGTTGGTGTCTTGAATCTTGGAGGGTAGGGAGTTGTGTCCCATTTCGCTTGGTAAGGTCGAACTACCCCCACATCTTGAAGGTCGCCTTAGTGTGCAAGGGCTTCGAGGCATTGTTCTAGATTGCTCATCCTCCTAGAGTGATGAGATCTTCTTTCTGAATTATCTTACTCTTCAGATGAAGGTTTGGGAGACTCAGAGTTTGAGTGCTTTTCACTCTCAGTATCCTCAAAAGAAGAGCTTTCTCCCTCCTTCTTTTTCCCCTTGGTCTATGGATCATTTTCTTCTTTTTAAGCAGCTGTACTAGCATCTGCTTAAGGGTGTTGATAGATTCTTACTGAGTTCGAATCATACCGAAGTGTTCCCTCTAAACTTGGGCCTGCTTTTCAAATCGCTTGGCCACTTCTTCGGAAGTGCCCATCATGTATGTGAGGGCTTCTTTCTCTGTAGAAGAGTTAAAGGCCTATGATTCCATGATGGCGGGGTGTGCCTCATTAATGTCAATACCCTTGACTATGAGTTAAAGGCCTATGAGTTAAAGGCCTATGGGTCTCCTGAGAGACATTCATACCAGCCATGTGGGCTACATGGGAGGTTTTCAAAATCTCACTGGACATGACGTTGTTTGCATTGTAAGCAATGGAGCAAGCCACTTTTGTAGAAGTCTCTGAAGAGACTTGAGAGTGGGTCCTCAAAGAGACTCTACGGTACTGTCGTGTTACTTTTGGGCTATTAGAGTCTGAAGAAAGAAACACTTCAAATTTCCTGATTGTTCATTAAATGTGCATATTTTTAGTCATATTTCACATTTATTTTATAAAATAATGCTATGTAATTGTATTTTTGCTTAGTAACATGCAGATCTCTATAATTAAGAGAAAAAAGAAAAGAAGCCCAAAAGATTAAAAAAAGCCCAATAAGCCCAACAAGCTAAAGAAATTCAGAGACAATACCAATACTAATTGGAGATAAAGAAGAAAATCAACTTAAATTTAAGTTGCCTAAGCTCCAAGTCAAAGATAAAAAGTGAGAATTCAAATTTAAACTCAGATTTGGAGATGACTTGCTTCCAAGTTAAAAAGAAAGAATATTCTCTCAAAATCTAAAGTTCAAATGAAAATTTAAAAGATATATCTCTTGATGAATAGATGAGATGATGCAATCTAGGAGGAAAATCCAAATAAATTCGGAGTTTTAAATTAATTTAGACTCGGATTTAAACTGAATATCTTTTAGCATTTTGAGTATAACTTTTGCTACAGAAACACAAATATGATGATACAAGATGCTCCAGAAAGAGGACTTAAAAATTTATAATTCTTATGTTAATCACTGTTTTCAGTTATATTGTTAATAAGTTTTATTCAGTAATTAACACGCGAACTAGCTGCAGACTAATTCAGAATTGAATTTTCACATAAAATTCTAGATAAATCAAATCAACTTGGAGATAAATGGAGAATTCAAATTCAAAAATTGATTACACCCCAAGTCAAGAGATTGATATTATCTTAATATCCAAAATTCAAATTCAAGTTCTGAAGATATATCCCTTGATAGTTGCACAACTTCTATTAGGAGTCTACCCACTACTTCTACTATAAATAAAGAGGTAGAGGATAGAGAAAAGGGCATCTCAAAAGAGAGAGATCAAAGCTTAGGGTTTTCTTTAGTCTTCTTTTCCAAATGTTCACTATAGTTTTTAATTTGAAAGAAAAAATTGTAAATAGAAGACGGAGTGCTTGTAATTGATGGTGACAGCTCAATAAAGATTCTTCTGTTCTTTTCAATTTACCTCTTTTTATTTTTACTTGCTTTAATTGCTTTAGTTACTTTCATCGCTTCTTTATGCCTTCTTTTTAATCATGCCTTCTTTATAGCTTGGATTAGGGAGAGTTTCATGACAGAAAAGAGTGGAAGAATTATATTTAGAGTGACAATAGATATAATCTTCTTAAAAATAGTTATATTGAGAGTAACAGCCAATAAAACTATCCCACTTCTCTTTATCGTTTCTCAACTTAAATGATCGCTTGCTTTCTTTTAATTATTCTAAGGTATGTTCTTTCTTTTCTTATTTTCTTTCTTTTAAACTTAGTAATCAAAACACAAACACCATTTTCTTCTTCTACCTTCCACTTTTCTTCTAATTTAGCATAATCTTTTCATTTCTTCTCTTTTCTTTTAAAACAAAGGAATCTTTAACTGGTGTAGTAACTTAGGAAGAACACTTACACAACGCTTCCATCGCTGTCCCTCCCTGTGAATCACGACCCGTTAGCCCTAGGCACACGGTAGCATTGAGGACCTAGCACTATTCAAAACTTTTATATTTTTCTGTGTAGGTTTGGTTCATCAAAATTTTGGTGCCATTACCTGGGAGGGACGGTAAATTTTCATCTTTTTGATTTACTTTAAATGATTTAACTTTTTCTTCTCTGTTTTTATGTACAGAGGCTAATATTTGAAAAGTAAGAGCTGCAGTAGACATATTGCTACTCTTTGCCTCTGTTCAAGAAGGCAGAGCATCAGAGTCCACAACTGTGGTGAATTACTAACTATAATTTCTTACAGGTTGCTTCAAATTCAAGAATTTAGCCACTTCAGTTTATAGTTTTCTTGTTTACATATTCTGCATACTGTTCTAACCTCAACAGTAATATGGTTGTTTGTTAATGCTACAAAAACATTTGGACATTGCATTCTAGGTATTTGTTTAATTCGTTAGATTTAAATTATTGTTGAAGAGTGTTAGAGCCAAGGTACCTCTGCATTGCATATAGTTTAGGAACACACTTGTATGTTATTGTTGGGGTATTATTTTTGCTATATACTTGCACAGGCGCACTAAAATGAATTAAGGACTTGTCCTATAAATAAGATAAGGTAGGGAAGTCATTACCCTTTCTTACCCTCAAAACCATCTCCTCACTCATTAACCCAGCATAACTTAAAATTGAGTAGACGTTGGCCCTAGGACATCTCAGACTCAATAGGAGACTGACCTAAGGGGGAAGTTGATTAGAATTTGACTCTTACCAAATCGGTGTCAAAGGTTAGGGATTGAGAGGCGAAACCTCGAAGAACAGTGATTTGGCATGATGAGGCTCGTTTCCTAGGCACGGATACCTCCCACTGGTCTTACCCCTACCTGGCCGATTAACTTATGGTCAGATTCTGCAATATACCCCCCGTGGATAGTCTAACCAGTTAGGAGTCGTCTAGGTCTAAGTTCTACCCCAACTTAAACTAGATTTTTCTTTATTTATTTGTTTGTTTTTTGTTTTTGTTTTTGATATTTTTGTGGTATGGATTACAATTACAATTATTCCAATGTATATAGTGATCCATACTTCACACAAACCTTTTTTAATTTGGAGTTTACCAACCCGACATTTTATAACTTTAACCAACCAAGTATGCCAGATTGGTCTTATCTGAATCAGTATATGCCCCAACCCCAATATTATGAGCAAGATTGGGATGATCATCATCACTCTTCACCAAGTCAGTGGGGAAACAACCCCCGAGTCATACTATCAACAACCTGGCTAACAATCAGCTTCGTATACTCATTATCAAGATTGACCTATAGAAGAGAAATCTTCTTTAGAAAAGAGTTTTGAAGCCTTTTTTGAGTCCACATGACAATTTTAAATCTCGACGGACTCAATATTCGTAAAAAATTTCCAAGTCCAAGATTCTTACTCCATTTTCCAAGTCCCACCACAATAAGAAGAATATACCGACTTAGAAAAGAGTATGGAATCCATGATTCAATTCCAAAGCGATCATTTTGATATGATAGAGCAAAACTTAGTCGATTAGAAAACATGCGTAGGAATGAAAAACTCTCCCTACCCAATTTTTGACTATTCCCGACACTTCTAGCCATATTGATGAAAATCAAGAATCATGGTATCTTGAAGACTTTGACCAAAATTCAATTTCACCACAAAACCTTGAACTTGACCAATATCAACCCATTGGACAAATTGACAAGTTTTCAAATCAATGAAATTGAACTTGAACATGAATGTGAACCCGATCTACAACTTTATGATTCTATTTCAATTTTTGAATCTATGTTGACTCCGATATCATTTCCCAATTTGGACACATTTTTCGAGTCGATGTTGATTCCTGTATCCATAGATTTTAAAATTAAATCACCTCTTTTGGATAGTCACATTTCATTGATAGAAAAAGAATGTGAAATTGAAATCTTTGATTTGACTCAACTCTTAAATCAAAATTGACTCTCGAACCCAAAGTTGATTTTCTCGAGTTAGTATTGGTTCATGAACTTTTATTTCAGAGCCCAAATCATCCATTCCACAAAAATCACATTCTATTGTTGGACCAAGGTATTGACCATAATGACCCAGTGATGATTTTTCAAGATTGGTCATGTAAAAAGAATAATTTTTATGATAGGATCTTGCATGATCCTATTCATATTGGGGATTGTAAATATGTAAATAGAAAAGAGGTCAATAAAGGTGAGTTCCATGAACCACCACATTATATTGATTGGGCAGCAACTCTTGACCCAATCCAACCACCACCTTGAAATAACATTTTCCTTTCCTTTCTTCCTTTTCATACATTTATGCATTCATTCATACATTGAAGACAATGTATGAGATAAGTGTGGGGGAGGATTCTAACATAACATAGGTTTAGGTTTTCTTTTTATTAAAAAAATTAACATCTTCTTTGCTTTTAAAAACTTTTTTAAAAGAGAAATAATATTTTGACCTATTTTTTGTAAGAAATTAAGTTAATTTTAAGGAATAGGAAAATCATAATTAGGATTTGTTATACCTGGTCAAAATAAGATTATTTGTTTGAATTCTAGGATTAGGAAGAAAAATTGAAAAAGTAATTTAGTCTTGATTTTTGATGAAATATGCATACTTTATACACCTACACACTTAGGGTCCAAAGACAAATATTCTTATGCCTTATTAAAAAAAGAAAAGAAATATATATATATATATATATATATATATATATATATATATATATATATATATATATATATATATATATATATATATATATATATAATTCTCGGATTAAGTTGGGTATTTGTGTCTCATAAAGCATAAGTATTAACGCCTAAAAGCAGTCCATCTTATAAATAAAAATCATTAGTTTTGTGTGTTGGCCCAAAGGCACATCACTCTAGTTTTGATGATGATTAACTCATGTAGTTATAGTACTAATGATCTTGTGTTTATATAGTTTCAGATTCTCTATCAAGATCTTAGTAGGTGCTTAGCTTCAACAAAGGAGTTTTGGAGCTAACACATGTAGATTCAAGAGATCGCGCGTCAAGATCGCATTTAGCACTCGGATGGAGTCAAGCTCTTTAGATCGTGTTTGGATCAAGTCGGCTTGGAGAAGGAGTTCTACAAGAAGACTTCGGTTTGTTTAGTTTTAGTTTGTGTTTAGATCTTGTGTAAGATAGACTAGTGTTGATATGCTCAAGTACACACACAAAAGTTCAATACATTTGGTTTTCGGCTTAACCGGTTTTGGATTTCAAGTACAATTATATATAGTTTTCATGAATAGATAGAATCAAAACAAGTTTACATGGTTTAATGTATATTGGATTTTATCGATATACATCTGTGCTTCATATATTTGAAAAAACTTACTTTGATGTTCTATTTCATGTGTTTAGAGTTTTGTAATTAACAAAACTTATTTTGGATTTTATGTCAAAAAATAGATATATCTTTTATATGTGTATTTGATTCTATCCATATACAATATACTTCAAATGTGTTTAAATATCTTATTTTTGTATTTATACAAGTTTGAGAAAAATCAGATTTTTATTTCAAAGTTTGGTTTTTCAGAAAATACTGATTTTGTGTTAAAACTTAATTTCTATATCACAAAAATAGTTCAAAGAGTTTGTAGTATATGTTGATTTTTAGTCACACATATTTGTTCTTTAAATATCTAGCAAGAACTTATTTTTTTGAAATTTATAAGAATTTATGAAATTTTATAGGTGTTAAATAAACTAAGTTCTTAACCTTTATCCCAGCCAGAAGACTGCTGGCGGTCGACCGGACGGTCGACCGGACCAGAAGTCGATCAACCGGACCGGTCGACCGATGTGCACAAGGACGTGCACAAGGCCAGCCTAGAAGGTCGATCGATCGGGCAGTCGACCAACTATAACTACCCAAGTCTCGGGTAGTGCCGGTCGACCGCGCGGTCGACTGGAGTCACAATGGTCAGAAATTCGACCGTTGGACTGTCGACCGGTCGACTAGAAGGTCAAAATTGACCTTTTCTGACTGCAACGGCTAGTTTTCTCCTAGCCCTATATAAAGGGGTTTTGGGGTTGTTTTGAATAAGATTTGAGAAGAAAATTTCAACCAGATTTCTAGTGCCATCTGACCTATTTTCTAAAGAGTTTTTGTGCTTTAAACTCTATCCTTTATTTAGTTTTCAAAGGGTTGAAAAAATCAAAGAAAAATAGAGTCTTTGGGAAATTGGTTTTGATCTTTATTTCTATTTCTATCTAGTATTTTTTTCAAGTATTTTTCTTTGTGATTTTGATTTCAAAACTCCTTATTTTCTCACACTTGAGCTATCATATCTAATCCTATCTATAGGATCTTATTTATGTGAGGAAATTTGTTTGTGGTTTATTGTGATCACCAAGTGTTGTAATCTTTATTTTGCTTTGGGTTTGTGGTTATCCCTCTTGTGTGGAGGTGATTGTGGTTGAGTGTTGGCTTTGTGCCTTTATCCCTCTTGTGTAGAGGTAATTTAGGTTTGGCTTTATGCTCATCCCTCTTGTGTAGAGGTGATTGAGTTTTGGCTTAGTGCCTTACCTCTTGTGTAGAGGTGGTTGTGTTGGAGAGAGGAGTTGTATACTCCAAGTTTGTAATTCCAAATTCCTCGGTGGAGGTTCCCTTTCTGGGAGGTCTTGTGTGGACGTAGTGGAAATCCTTCTGTGTGAAGGCGGGGACGTAGAGCAGTAGCTCGAACCTAGAAACATATCTTGGTGTTTGCATTTGATCCACTATCTCTAAACTCTATCTCTCTTATATCTTACATTACTTTATATTGCACATATTTATTTGTTAGATATACTTTGTGTGTACCATATTTTTGTTGAACCAAGAGAGCTTCATATAGCACCTCAATTCTTAATTTAGAAGAATCTCGAGGAGATAGTTCAGAGCCCTTCACGAAAAATTCGGCTACACTTTTGGTTACACATAGTGTGTTGCATTTGAATTTTAATTCTACATCATTTGGTATTAGATTAGCTAGCACACCTATTCATCTCCTCTGTAGGTGTATTTTCAATGGGTATCAGAGCCTACGCTCTTGGTATTAAGTTTAACCACCTAGGAGTGAGATCTTAGATTGCTAATTTAGATTTGTATTTGCACACATATAGACTATACACTCATGGATTTCCTTACCCCTCCCATGTATGATGGTACAAACATTGATATTTGGAAAGTTAAGATGTCCATGTGCCTTAAAACCTTAGAATTGCATGTTTATCTTTCCACTACCAAGAAAACTTATTTTGGTAATGACAAGTACATTGAGGCTAATGCATAAGCCTTAGATGCACTAAAGCATACACTTAGCAAAGAATATTTATCTATGATTTCTCATTGTGATTTCGCTTTTGCAGTGTGGAATATATTGACCTCTCCCAAGTTATAAATGACAAACAATATGGAGAATGAATCTAGTGGAGAAGAGTCCGACCAAACTTGCTTCATGGTCCAAGGGAATGACTCCCTTGAGGTAAACTCGGACAGTCAACTAGATGATAGTGTTAGTTCTTCACGTGATGGACAATATGGATGTCGATGCCTTAAATGAAGAACTTTCCCTATTTTGTGAAAACTTGATTGAAAAATACAGACTTTTGAGGGAAAAAAAGTTTTGAATTAAAAGAAGAAAACAAAGATTTGTTTTCAAAACTTAATATGGTTTTACAAGAGAGAGTTGAGATTTTAAATGAAAGGGACACATTAAAATCCCAACTTGACCTTGTCATAAAGGAAAATAAAATTTTGAAAAATAAAATTGTGATATTGTTTTGAAAAATAATGATATTTTGTCTTCAAGACTTAATTTTGTGTTAAAAGAAAACGACTCTTTAAAGAACAAATTGTTTTAATTTCTAAAGAATTAGAATGCATTTCTTTAGAAAAAATTTCTTTGAAAAATGATTTAAATTCCCATGTTTGCCATGCTACTATAGCTTCATCATCATGTGCTACTATTGCATGCTTCATTTCTTCTTCAATTATTAATAATGATATTTGCATGTTGAAGAAAAGTGTAGATTGTTTGGGCTCCACTTTGAGCCAATGTGCTATGGATCACAAGAAATATTAATTCATATTTCGAAAGAAACATGTTTCACATATGCATGCACACAAACACGACATACACATGCTCATCATGCTCGCACATATTCTATGTATGCTCATATGTACACTTGTACACATTGTGGACGTATAGGACACCTTGCAAAATTCTGTTATGATGGAATAAATGTTTTTAATTTTGCAAATAAGTTTGTTTAGGTTAGGAAAGGTGCTAACCCTCATGGACCCAAGAAGGTATGGGTACTAAAATCTACTCCTATTGTATTTGATGTGGATGTGGGCTCTCACTTGACGTGAGGATTTTGGTACCTTGATGGTGGATGTGTTTGAACTTGATGGACACTACATTGGATGTATCACCTTCAAGGATGTTTGGTAGGAGGACCACCATGGTTTGGAGACCTAGAGATTAGCCCTATTGGTTTTGGTAACTATCTCTAACTTCTTATTTTATTTACATGCTTTTACCTGAATGTTTTTAGCATGTATTGGTTTTCATATTTTTCATGTTTATTATGTTAAATGCAATGTTAATTAGACTTGAGGTATACATAAATAGTATTTGAGATACACCCATGTTTATATGAACTATTATTTCTGTGTTCTCACTATAGTTTAGTTATTGTGTATATCCTACCTCTAAAGCACGTGCATTTACCCTAATGATCATATTTGTTTATGATTTTACAATTCATGTTTTTGATTACTTGTTTAGATGAAGTTTTCGTTAAAACTTGTGTTTATACTTGTACAAATAGTGAGTTACACTTGGTTATTATGTGTTTATGCTTCATTGCTCATTTATACTCATTACATGTACATGTATAGCCTAGTTTTGATGATTCTTTCATTTATACTTGTTTTTCCTATTTTTGTACATGTTTTCATAAAAATGTGTTTAGCTTCATGATAGATTAATTTTGTCTAAAACTATTAGATATATATGTCTATCCTAGAGTCACTTGTTTTTCATGTAAAAAAATTTTTGGACTCGTTTATGTTTGGGATATGTATGTATACTTTTAGTTTCAACAAAACATATATATACCTTGAAGCATATTTACTTTTGATGATTTCTTTCTTTTGATAAATGAAAATTCATATGAGCTTCAATGCCTTATTTTCATGATTTTATTGATTACATAATTCTTACACTATGTTTTTACTCATGATTTTTGAGCCTATATGTGCTTTATTGCTATTTGAGTGTCGATGATCATGTGATTTTCATGTTTTCATGGATATTCATGTTTTATTTTTGCTTGAAGAATTTCGTATTAATTTTCAAAATTATCTTTAAAAATAGTCTTTATTCTTCAATTGGTAGAGTTTTCAAACTATGTTAAAATATTTTCAAATTATGATTTTTGAAAACTCCTACCATCTAAGGATGAATGGATGGGCAATCATGCCTTGTATACCCTTATTGAATATCTTTTAAACTTGTGCATGAATAGGGTGATAGATATGAGTTATACACATGATCTTCATGGAATCTTAGTTTTGAATACTCATATTTGTTTTCTTATATATGAATGCTTCAAATTTCAATTAGTATCAATTTCAATTGGTATTTTCATTTTCATACATACATACATACATACATACATATATATATATATATATATATATATATATATATATATATATATATATATATATATTATATATATATATATATACATACATATATATATACATATATATACATACATATATATATATGATTTGATTGTACTTGTTTTATAATATCTTTACATTTTTAAAGCATAAATTATGTTTATGCTAAGTTTGATTTTATTCTAAATGTTAATTGATATGTTTACAAACTTATGCATTGATTTCAATTGGTATTTCAATTGCTAATTATTTTAATTGGTATTTCAATTGGTATTTATTTGATATCAAAATGTACTTCATGTTTCATCTTCAATTGGTATCAAAATCTACTATTGGTATCTTAAAAAAAATTTCAAGTGGTACCAATATTTATTTTTGTCAACTACTATTTGATTTCATTGATATCATAATTCATTTTGTTGACTTCAAGAAATTTTGAAATTTATTTTAAAAGTTATTTTTTAAAATTTGTTGATATATATTGCCTATATACAAGCGGAGCTTAACATCTCTTCTATATATAAATTCATTTTGAGTGTACTTTACATATAAAGAAGATTGACCTCTCTTCGTTATGTGGTACACGTGTGTAGGAGGAGCTTAGCATCTCCGCTTATACATTGTATATTATGCTTTATGTGGGTTAGGGTTTAGTCATCCCTTCTTCATGTAATGCATGTATACAGGGGGAGCTAACTTATCGTCTCTCCTCTTCATGAATGTATATCGCATATACATATTTATTGTTTGATTTTCATCACCCCTTTGTTGATGAATTGACAAAAAGGGGGAGAAGAATTTAGAGAGTTTATATTTGCATGTTTATATCTTTATTTATGCATATATGTTTGTGTTTATTTTATGTATTTCATTGAATATCTATTTGTTTATTGCTATGCATGAGTTAAAGGGGAGCTTCTATGAAACTTATCTTTAATTCATGCATATATAACTCCATGAGTTTTGTCATCATCAAAAAGGGGGAGATTGTTGGCTCAAAGGCCCATTACTCTAGTTTTGATGATAATTAACTCATGTAGTTATACTACTAATGATCTTGTATTTATATAGTTTCAGATTCTCTATCAAGATCTTAGTAGGTGCTTAGTTTCAATAAAGAAGTTTTGGAGCTAACACATGTAGATTCAAGAGCTCGCGCGTCAAGATCGCATCTAGCACTTGGATGGAGTCAAGCCCTTTGGATCGTGTTTGGATCGAGTCGGCTTGAAGAAGGAGCTCTACAAGAAAACTTCAGTTTGTTTAGTTAGTTTGTGTTTAGATCTTATATAAGATAGACTAGCGTTAATATGCTCAAGTTCACACACACACACACACAAGTTCAATACGTTTGGTTTTCGGTTTAACCGGTTTTGGATTTCAAGTACAATTATATATGATTTTCATGAATAGATAGAATCAAAACAAGTTTACAAGATTTAAAGTATATTGGATTTCATCTATATACATATGTGCTTCATATATTTGAAAAAACTTATTTTGATGTTCTATTTCATGTGTTTTGAGTTTTATAATTAACAAAACTTATTTTGGATTTCATGTCAAAAGCATAGATATATCTTTTACATGTGTATTGGATTCTATCCATATACAATATGCTTCAAATGTGTTTAAATATTTTATTTTTGTATTTATACAAGTTTGAGAAAAATTGAATTTCTATTTCAAAAGTTTGATTTTTCAGAAAAAACTAATTTTGTGTTAAAGCTTAATATCTATATCACAAAAATAGTTCAAATAGTTTGTAATATGTGTTGATTTTTAGTCACACAAATTTGTTCTTCAAATATCTAACAAGAACTTATTTTTGTGGAATTTATAAGAATTTATGGGATTTTATAGGTGTGTTAAGTAAACTAAGTTTCTTAACCTTTATCCCAGCCAGAAGACTGCTGGCGGTCGACCGGACGGTCGACCGGAGTAGAAGTCGGTGATCGACCGATGTGCACAAGGACGTGCACAAGGCCAGCCTAGAAGGCCAGTCGACCGACTGTAACTACCCGAGTCTCGGGTAGTGCCGGTCGACCGGGCGGTCGACCGACATGCTTGGCCCGGCCGACCGGGCGGTCGACCGGCGTCACAACGGTCAGAAATTCAACCATTGGACGGTCGGTCGACCAGAAGGTCAAAATTGACCTTTTCTGGCTGCAACGGCTAGTTTTCTCCTGGCCCTATATAAAGGAGTTTTGGGGGCTGTTTTGAGCAAGATTTGAGAAGAGAATTTCAACCAGTTTTCTAGTGCCATCTTGCCCATTTTCTAAAGAGTTTCAAAAGAGTTTTTGTGCTTCAAATCTCTATCCTTTATTTTGTTATTCAAAGGGTTGAAAAAATCAAAGAAAAATAGAGTCTTTGGGAAATTGATTTTGATCTTTATTTCTATTTCTATCTAGTATTTTTTCTAAGTATTTTTCTTTGTGATTTTGATTTTCAAACTCCTTGTTTTCTCACATTTGAGCTATCATATCTAATCTGATCCATAGGATCTTGTTATGTGAGGAAATTGTATATGGTCTATTGTGATCACCAAGTGTTGTAATCTTTATTTTGCTTTGGGTTTGTGGTTATCCCTCTTGTGTGGAGGTGATTGTGATTGAGTGTTGGCTTTGTGCCTTTATCCCTCTTGTGTGGAGGTGATTTTAGTTTGGCTATGTGCCGATCCCTCTTGTGTAGAGGTGATTGAGTTTTGGCTTAGTGCCTTACCTCATGTGTAGAGGTGGTTATGTTGGAGAGAGGAGTTGTATACTCCAAGTTTGTAATTGCAAATTCCTCGGTGGAGGTTCCCTTTGTGGGAGGTCCTGTGTGGACGTAGTGGAAATCCTTCTGTGTGAAGGCGGGGACGTAGAGCAGTGGCTCGAACCTCAAAACATATTTTAATTTTTTGCGTTTTATCCATTATCTCTAAACTATATCTCTCTTATATCTTGCATTACTTTATATTATACATATTCATTTGCTAGATATACTTTGTGTGTACCATACTTGTGTTGAACCAAGAGAGCTTCATATAGTACCTCAACTCTTAATTTCTCGAGGAGATAGTTCAGAGCCCTTTACGGAGAATTCGGCTACACTCTTTGGTTACACATTGTGTGTTGCATTTGAGTTTTAATTCCGCATCATTTGGCATTAGATTAGCTAGTATACCTATTCACCCCCCTCTAGGTGTATTTTCATTGTGGCCTTGTTTGCTCGAGTCCTTGAGGTATTTTCTCACCCTGTGCCCTAAGACCGTTTGGTTTGGGAGATATCGACTAAAGGTTTGTTACATGGGCAGATTAGAAGCCTAATTAAACTAAGGGATAATACCACTAAAATTATCAAACAACCATATTTCTGTTGAGGTTAGAATAGTGTGCAGAATATGTTAAACAGGAAAACTATAAACTGAAATAGCTAAATCCTTGAATTTCAAGCAACCTGCAAGAAATTACAGTTAGTAGTTTACCATAGTTGTGAGCTCTGATGCTCTGCCTTCTTGGACAGCACAGAGTAGCAATATGTTCACTGCAACTCCTAGTTTTCAAATGTTAGCCCCTGCACACAAAAAACAGCGAAGAAAAAGTTAAACCATTTAAAGTAAATCAAAAAGAAGAAAGCTTACCGTCCCTCCCCGCAACGGCACCAAAATTTTAATCGAGTCAAACCTATACAGAAAAATATAGAAGTTTAGAATAGTGCTAGGTCCTCAATGCTACCGTGTAACCTAGGGCTAACGGGTCGTGATCTATAGAGAGCGTAGCGATGGAAGCATTATGTAAGTTTTCTTCCTAAGTTACTACACCGATTAAAGTTCTTCTTTGTTCTAAAAGAAAAGAAAATAAAAAATTAAATTAGAAGGAAAGTGAAAGGTAGAAGAAGAAGATGGTGTTAGTGTTTTGATTACTAAGTTAAAAAGAAAGAAAACAAGACAAGAAAGAACATACCTTGGAGTAATTAAAGAAAATTAAGTGATCAATTAAGTTGAGTAATGATGAAGAGAAGTGGGATAAATTTATTAGCTGTCACTCTCAATATAACTATCTTTAAAGAAAATTATATCTATTGTCATCTAAATATAATTCTTCCTCTCTTTTTTGTCATGAAACTCTCCCTAATCCAAGCTATAAAGAATACATGACTAAAAAAGAGCATAAAGAAGCAGATGAAAGTAAATAAAGACATTAAAGTAAGTAAAAATAAAAAGAGGTAAATTGAAAAGAACAGAAGAATATTTATTGAGTTGTCACCATCAATTACAAGCACTCTGTCTTCTCTTTAAAATTATTTCTCTCAAATTGAAAATTACAATGAATATTTGAAAAAGAAAACTAAAGAAAATCCTAAGCTTTGATCTCTCCTTCGAGATGTCCTTTTCCCTATGCTCTACCTTTTTATTTATAGTAGAAGTAGTAAATAGACTCTTAGTAGAAGTTATGCAACCATCAAGGGATATATCTTCAGAACTTGAATTTGAACTTTGGATATTAAGATGATATCCTATATCTTAACTTGAGGAGTAAGCTATTATCAATTTCTGAATTTGAATTATCCTCTTATCTCCAAACTTGATTTGATTTATTCAGAATTTTATGTGAAAATTCAAATCTGAATTGGTTTGCAGCTAGTCGGCGTGTTGATTGCTGAATATGACTCACTAAATAATAGAATTGAAAATAGTGATCAACATAAGAATTATGACTCTTTAAGTCCTCTTTCTAGAGCATCTTGAATCATCATATTTGTGTTTCAGTAGTGAAAGTTATACTCAAAATTATAAAAGGTATTTAGTCTGAATCTGAGTCTAAATTGATTTAGAACTCCGAATTTACTTGGATTTTCCTCCTTATCTCCAAATATTATTGGTTCATCTCATCTATTCATCAAGAGATATATCCTTAGAATTTTCATTTGAACTTTAGATTTTGAGAGAATATTCTTTCTCTATAACTTGAAAAGCAAGTCATCTCCAAATCTGAGTTTAAATTTGACTTCTCCCTTTTTATCTTTGATTGGAGCTTAAGCAACTGATTTTCTCCTTTATCTCCAATTAGTATTAGGATTATCTCTAAATTTCTTTGACTTGTTGGGCTTTTGGGTTTCTTTTTAATCTTTTGGCTTTGTTTCTTTTCTTCCTTTAATTATAAAGACCTGCACATTATTAAGAAAAAAATATAGTTACATAGCACTATTTTATGAAAATAAATATGAAAATATGACTAAAAATATGCACATTTGATGAACAATCACACACCCACACCGATCTTTTTGCTCGTCCTCGAGTAAAACAAAAAAAAATTAACCTAACCTAACTCACTTTCGTAGGAATCACGGTTGCACTTAGCACGTGCAATAAGCCGTTAAATCTTTAGGTTATCCCTAGAGGATGAGTTTTGTCTCGTGAGGATTTTTAGTGGATTATACTCACAAAATCCATAAAGAAATAGACACATAGTGTTAGTATTTTGAATAACGCATTTTGAAAAGAAAAGAAATATTTGAAGTATTTTTGCAAGAGTTAAGCAATCTATAAGTTATAAGAATACAAACTAATTCATTCCTAAACTTGGTCTCTATTCAAAAAATTGTTATCAATCAAAGTTAGGAGTCAAGTTGTATTTCTCATCTAATCTATTGTTTTATCCTAAATCATATGCACCTTTGTGACAGTGAAATTTTGACTCGGGACTCTTTAACTCTAACTCTTATGCCTTATTTTTCATATTGCATAATTGATGAAATATGACGTAGATTTAGGTCTTGTGGTCGAATTCGATGATGAGCGACTCAATCATTGATCCAATGACCTTGACGTCAACTTGCACCACAGCTTTCTCATCGGTAGAGAAAACAATCCCCAGCGGAGTCGCCATCTTTTATTTGGTCGAAAAAATATGAAGTAAAATTCTTATTGATTGCAAAAAAAATTACAACAGATGCAATCCGATTACAAAAGAGGGAGGATGTTTGAATCTCCCCTTTGTTTAAGGTTGAGTTTTTCGTGTGGCGATGGAGAGTAAATCTTTTTCTCTGTTGACCGGCTGAACGACAAGGTTCTCTTGGATCATTTTAAGGATGGAAGATAACTCCACTTGGATACAACTAGTGTTGGAGTTCTCTTTTTAAAAAGAAATTTCTATCTTTCTCTCTCTCTCTCTCTCCTTTGAACTGCCGAAGTTTCTGAATGTTGTGGCTATTTTTCTCCTCCAAAAAGGAAAAAGAAGACTCCCCCATGTTTAATAACTTTCATGGCTATTTATAGGTAATCAGTGGTAAAATTGTCCCCCTAGAATCCCTCTATAATGGGGATTAACTCTCATATTACGTGGGTGTTAATTGACCTAGTAATGTGGCAGTTATAACAGAAATATGACTCTCACAGGTTTTGTTTTGTTGTTGAAACGCGGAGCTTGCAGGCTTGAATTTGAGTTGAGACACGGATTCACTGAGGTCCACCTTTGAGTTGAAACTCAGAGTTGGTTGAGGTCCACGTTTGAACTAGAACGCGACTTTAGCTGAGCTCCACGTTTAAATTGGAATGCAGGCTTGATTGAGATCCGCATTTGAATTGGAATGCGACTTTGGATGAGCTCCGCGTTTGAACTGGAATGCAGGCTTGGTTGAGATCCACGTTTGAACTGGAATGCAGGCTTAGTTGAGATCCGCGTTTGAACTGGAACACAGGCTTTGTTGAGATCCTCTTTTGAACTGGAAAACGGGAAATACTGGACAGACTCAGGCTTGCGTTTACCATTAGACGCGAGGTCCGCGTTTGAGTGAAACCTGACCTTCGCGTTGGAGTGAGGTCTGCATCTGAGGACTTGTCTTCAGTGATTTTAAACAGTCTACAGCGATGCTTGCAATCAAACGCAGCAGTCACTGGAAAGCAAACTAAGCGCTTCTGA
This sequence comes from Agave tequilana, assembly GCA_038442645.1. NCBI lineage: Eukaryota > Viridiplantae > Streptophyta > Magnoliopsida > Asparagales > Asparagaceae > Agave > Agave tequilana. Next base: position 252,427 of record JAVJIF010002043.1, on the reverse strand, counting down.
TTCAAAATGCGATACTCACTTTCAGATGTAGTAGTCACTGGTGAATGAACTACGCGTCTCAGTGCCAAAATGTGAGACGCGCATTCAGCCTCTTGCTGTGCTAAAACGCGAGACCAACATTTCACTTCAAAAACATGAGACTCGCATTCAGCTAGAGGCTATGCTTGAACACAACCTACGCGTTTTACTTCTAAATGCGAGAGTCGCATTCAGCCACAAGTGGCTAAGTTCAAACCTAAACTGAGAAGCCCCCCATGGGTTCGAGGCTAGTTCCTCAAACACCCCTTTAGCTGATCTGAGGGATTACTTGTCAAGAAAGAGGAGTGATCATTAAATCATTCCTCAGTATCATTGCGAGTAGCTCATCTCAGTAGTGATTGCCATTGCGGCTTTCAGATAACAAGTCATCAGTTTTTAGCCGACCGTCAAACTCAAACTCAAACAAGAGGTGACAATCTCGTAAGAAGAAGTCATTTTCTGATGTTGAGTACCCGGAGATGACTTTCAACATGGTGGGTCCAAACACCACCTCAAGCAAGTCGAAAGGGAAGCAATTAGCTCTCAGTTCTAAGGAGTTGGATATTGATCATTCCAGGCTTGAAAGAAATACTAATCGAGCCTGAAGGAATCTACCGACGCACTCGAATCTGAATTGTAGCAATTGCCCCGATTGACTATAATTTGTTGGCCAAGGGATTAAAATGAACGATAAGCACTCTACCATTACGAAATCCCATTCATCGAACTTGTACGTGGAAACGGAAGCCTTTGCATATATGGCTAACACTCCAAAAGAGTTGGAGAAAATTTAAGGAGCAATCTCGGGTGCAATAAGAGAAACACATATGCTCCAAGCCCAACAAGAGTCTATCAATAACATCAAGAAAATGATAGCTCTCTTACTTGACAAGTAGAATAGGAAGCCGAAAAGCTCAAAAACTGGCTTCCAGCAAAAGTAAGGGTAAAGAAAAGGAAGGTGACTAAAAGAAAAGGAAGGTGACTACTTCCGAACACTCTGATGGAAATAAAATAATTTCGAATATGAAAATCCTCTTCTGAAGAATCAGAGAATTCAGAAGCCAAAGATAATCATGCCAAAAGAATGAACGAGCTTGAAAAATACCTGAAAGCCATCGCAAATCGAAGCAATCTTTAAAAAGTTGAGGTGGTCAGACCATACCGAGTTGAGTGGGATTGATTGAGGAAAAACAGAGATATAGTTTAAGGGTTAGAAAGATGTTATCTGGATGGATGGTGTCTCTGTCTTTCACAATATATCCGCGATAGCAAGGGCTATGCGGGTCGAATCCATAGGGAGGAATGTGATAGAAGCTTTTCGGAACGAATTCTCTAACAATTAGCTTGTAAAAGAAGAAATTGTTTGTAAGCAAATATTTTAAAATAGAAAGAATAAGTATAGCCAACTAATCATCTATCACAATCAAACACTAGTCTATCAAGAATAAATATCATGTTGAATCTATAAGGATTAAACTAGATTATCGCTTCAAATCCAAGAAAGAAAAGTAAGAAAGAGATTAAACCCTATTGGCAGTACACTAGATAAAACTAAGCATTGGTTTATCAAAGTCCCAAAGTATAGTTTAAGAAAAGTAATTTTAACTTAACATTAAACCATAAAAGCATCTAAATATAAATCAAGGATAATTATTAAATAGTATACCCTAAACCTAGCTTAACTCAATTCATGACTAGTCTTCAAGAATTATTTACTTACCCTAGGTTTTTTAACATGCATAGAGTTCAATCAACTTATCTTCATAGATTTAGGTTTTAATTAGCGGAGAGATTAGCAAGCTATTAAGAAATTAGTTACACATAATTATGGTGGAATTAAAACATGGTAAAAGATTGCATAAATAGATGAAACGAAAATAAAAGAAACACAAATAATAATAATAAAAGAAACAAAGAGATTGAAAGAAAAGAATGACCTTCTATTAAGTCTGTCACTAACTCAGTAAAAGCCTTCTCCTTTCTTCAACTCTTCTTCAAAGTAAAAAAAATAAAAACTAGAAAGTACAAGTTTTGGAAAGAAAAGAGAATCTAAAGAAACCCTAAGCTTGAGCTTCTGAGATCTGCTCTTCCTCTGTTGCTATGCAGGGGTATTTATAGGAGAAAACTAGAGGGATGAGAAGCGTATGAAGATAGGAGGAGCAAAATATTTCTGAATTTGAATTCTTCTTTTATCTCCAAACTTGTTTTGACTTATCCGTAGAAGTTCAATTCTGTCCTGCAACTTATTACCATGTTGATCGCTGAATATGGCTTATCTTCTGACTGAATTGGAATGTTTGATCAACATAAGAATTGTAGTCCTTCAAGTCTTCTTTCTGGATCATCTTGAATCATTAAATTTGAGTTTCGATAGAGAAATTTATGATTGAAATAATAAAGGGTGTCCAGTCTGAATCTGAATTAAATTCAGATTTTCTCTCCTTTATCTTCATCTTGTGGTGCAAGCAACCTTGTTTAAATAGAAGTCCATCTCTTATCTTTAATTAGAATGATGATTCATCTTGTTCTATCTTTCTCCTCCTCTAGATTTGAATAGCAATTAGGAGTCCCACTTTATCCTTCTCTTTAGCAATTAGGAGTTCTATTTTTATCCTTCCTCTTCCTCCCTTTGATTTTAAATTAATAATTTAAAATCTAATTTTAGATTAAGTTAGATAAGATAGAAGCTTCTAAATTACTACAATTAATTATGCATGTGGGCTTGTGGACTTTTTTGGGCTTTAATCGGGCTTCATTTATTTATTCTTTAATTACTCAAGGCCTGCACAACATTAAATATAATAAAACGTTACGTAACAGTGCTTTATAAAAGAATAAGTAGGGAAATATGATGATAAATATGATGATAAATATGCACTTTTGACTACCAATCAGGAATGCTGCTCTCATATCCTCCCTGGTTCAAGGCACCGACTCTGTACACCTTCAATGCCAAGGGCTCACCGAACTAGCATATATACTACTTCAAATCTCAAACTGAGAATGTAGTATCAAATGGATACTATCATGGCTCATTTTTCATCGGCACTCTTAAGGGGTTGCCTTTGAATGGTTCATGAAGCTTCCTGCTAGCTATATCAAGAAATGGGTTGACTTGAAAGCTATTTCTGGCTCGTTTCTCCAAAGATGACACAATGATATTTGTGCCAACTCTCCTCGCCACAAAGCAGAAGAAAGGAGAGGCGAACAAGACATTTGTAGAGAGATTTTGGGCCATGGTACTCCAATTTTCAAGCAGCATGACTCAGTCTACATTGGTACAAACTTACTGCCACAACCTGCAAACTGCGTTCCTGGCTCAAATAGAAGTAGCTGAATGTCGTACTTGGAAGTAACTTGTCTTACAAGACAAACTGATAGAGGAGATTGTCACAAGAGTCAAGGTTGAAGAAAAAGAGAGTAATCCTTGATCAGAAAATCAATGTGACACACGTCAGAGCAATCTTTTCAATCAAAAAGAAAAGATACTCTGGCAACGGAGCCAACATCTTCTGCCAAACCCCAACCACCAAAAGGAGGTAATACTTTAGGTCAGACGTGTGCCAACAAGCAATACTCCTTCAAGGATGAGCATATCATCTCTCTGTTCAAGTTGCAAGAGCAACAAACTCAAGCTGGCAGAAGCAAGGCACCCTAAAGAGGTGGGGAAGACGGATGATCCCAACTATTATTTATATCACAAGAGCTGCTACATCTTCAAAGATGTTCTCCAAGCTCTAATCGATGTGGATGTGCTCAGACTCTGCCCAGAGCAGAAAAAGGTGACGCCAATATGATGTCCCTTAAATTTGGCAGAAATCTCCCATTAGCACCCCGGAATGGTTTCCATCCCGAAAGGAGAGCTAAGGGTGATCAATATTGATCCCCACAATAAGAAAGAGAAGGGTCTAGTCCTTCTCCCCGCTCCTCGCGGAGAGATAATATGGGTTCATCCTGACATTATCGAAAGCCACCTATGGACTATTGTGACCAATAGAAAGTCCAGAGGCAAAGCTAAAGCATCTTCTTGCAATGTGGTGAGTATTTTTCAAGAGAAACAGAGGAAGGAGTTGCCTCTCTCACCGATTCATAAGAAGAGGAGAATGCTCTCATTGTTGATCAAGATGCCCCTTCCATGTCCAAAACTCCGTCTAGCAAATAGTACTTGAAAGGTACGATGTGGTCGTGGAGAGTCTCCCCAAGCCAACCAAAGAGACAATTGAGCAATCCACAAAGCAATCCGTTGAGAAACAGAAAAGGCTCTATTATACCAAAGCTCTTCAAAAAGACAATACAGAATGATCGACAACTCCCTTTCGCTTCGATGTCTTGAATCAGTTTGCCAGCATCCCTGCCCAGATCACTCTCTATGAGCTCTTGAGACTCTTGGTCTACGAGGGAAGCTCTTAGAGAAACATTAGCAGACTCAGAGGTTTCCATAGCCCTGATTCCTGCTGTGCGCGAAGAGGAAGATGATGAACACTATCATCAGACCTCTAAGCAATTCCCATGCATTACATTCACGCCAGATGATATGTAGATTAAAACAAAACATGACAGACCCCTATATTACACAGGATACATCGGAACATCTGAAGTCAGTCGCATTCAAGTTGATTAGGATTCACGTTAAGTATTATGCTCTGTAGGATCATGCAGCATGTGGAGATTCTCACCATGGGCTGAGCACCATCCAAACTATCATCTATGCTTCAACACCAATGGTATGTATGCGCTCGATGGGAAGATCAAGCTCAAATGCCATATCGGAGACTTGAAGTCTGAGGTAACATGTTATGTCATTGATGCTGACACATCTTACAAATTGCTGCTAGGACGCCCATGGATTCATCGCAACTCCATCGTCTGATGAGCTATGTGTGGCTTAATCCCGTTGAGCATGGGTACATAGGCAGCAATAATGGCATAGCTAGTTGGATGAATCGAAATTGTTTGATTCTTGTGTTCTGCTCAGATTTAGGAAATCTTCATCGAGATGGAGAATGTGGGGAAGGTCTAAAATCTTTTTGATAGAATTTTTTTAACTCTGTTGGAGTTTATCCAGAGAGGTACAATCAATGGTGCCGAATTCGAGAACAGGTAGTCGTATCAGAGTTGGATTACACAAGTGAAAAATTGATTAGTTGACTTATACTTTATAAGTCGACTTATAGAGTCGACCCCAGATCTTGCAGAGAGTTGCGTTTCTAGCTACTACATACTAGTCGACTTATACTTTTTAAGTCGACTAATGTGGGTGCTAGCTGCTGATTCTGAGTCTGATTCTGATTTCATTTTTGATCCAATTTCAGTGTTTTTAGTTTTCTTTTTTTTCGTGGACTCTTTGGTTATATAAAGAGGGGTATTGTCCCCATTATTTGTAACCTTTTGAGAGAGGTGAATTGTATTGGAGAGTTATAGGGTTAGTTTGTTTGAGAGACTTCAACGACGATTGCTTAGATTCTCAATTTGGATCTCTGAATCGATTTGAAACCCTTGTAACTTAATTGTTTGAATAAAAATCTTCTCTCTTTTGCCCCGAGGACATAGGCAAATTTCTGAAACTCGTTAAATCATTTGTTCCTCGGTTTCTCTCTTTGGTTTAGTTCATGTCAAACTGTTTGTAATCGACTTGGCGTTCGGTGCGCTGATCTTTTAGTGATTGCCAAGCAAGAATTCCTCTGAGGGGCGCAACATGGGTCAAGATGCATGTTGCTTTGAAGGGCTTGAGGTAAGCTTACCGGCAGTTTTGGATCATGCTACTGTTGAAAAATTCGGATCTTACCTCCATCGGTCGAGAAAAAGAACAATCTTTTTCTTTTTCTTTTCTTTTTTTTTGAAGTAGCAAATAGTTTGAAAGGGGGGAGGAATAAATTTGGAAGGCGTTTAGAGATCTAAGAAAGATTTGACAAAATCTAGTGAATATAACTCGATAGATTGCAGCAAAACCCCTAAACCCTAGAATTGCGATGGCAAGGACAATTACAGAATTTGCAGTGAAAGGGATAAAGCTAAAACACTAATAATAAGTCTAAAAAAAGTTTAAAAAAAAGAGCTAAAAATTGTGAATAATTGGTGATCAATTCTCCCCAAAATCGTTCTTTTTCCCCTAATTTGATGGAAATTGGAGAATAAAGAGAAAATTGGACGTAAAAACCCTAATTATTTTTAAGGGGCCGATGAGAGAGGGGGTAGAGGATTTGATGGAGAAAATAATAAAAGGGGATATCTTATTTTATTATTACTTGTTTGTCTTTCTCCTCATCTGTTTATTAATTCTGTGGCTTTTCTTTATCTTGGGGCTTCTTCCCGAAGCATAAACCTTAATGAAAAATTTGTGAAACGGAAGAGAGGAGGGACTTTCGTGCAAAAAGTGAAAATGACAAAAAGAGGGGAGCTGATTATGCTGACTGCTCCCATGGTTTGCTTGTTTTATTTTTTACGAGCATTGACCCGCTAGACGCACGTGAAACAACCAGAAAAGATTTCGACTTTTCTTAAAAATTTACACTTCTAGAGGAATCATAATTGATATAAGGAATATTTTGCTATAGTCACATACTTCGCTTCATAATTAGAAAAAACTCAGCTTCATAATTTGTTTGCTACAGTCTCATCCACGTCAGTATAAACTGATTCCTCTCAACCACCACTTCTTTATATATTTTTATTTCCTTTTTATCCTTCCCCATCAACCCCCACTCCGCCCCTAGAAATCTTTTTTTGGGATCGATCTTTTGCTGATTTTGTTTATTCGTGTTCTCGATGAGTTTTGTTTATGTTTATATTTAAAAAATATTAGGGATCATTCGATGTCAGTGGACAAGAGTCTACTGATGATGACGACACTGATATGAGGATTATGACTCATGATCGCAGTCTTCTGTGAGGACTGACTCAGAGATAGGACATTTTGAGAGGACTGTGATCTGACTACACCAAGGACTGGGACCATGATCGCGATCCTCATAAAAAACTAAAAAATAGGGCATTTTGTGAAGATTGTGATCATGTTTGCAATTATAGTGGTCACTTTCTCACCCACTTGAGATTTGACGTGTGTCTATCCGCCCTCAAGAGATGTGCGACGCGTAGCCACTTCTAGAACATATGATCCAGAGTTTCCCTCCAATTTGAACTTCTAGTAGGTCGGGTAAGTAGAAGAAGAGATAAAACTTGTTGAAGGAGATCTCTATCTTTAAGTCCAATCATCATCCAAATGAGACAGTTACCCCTCGGGGACAATTCGTTCTTATCTACAGTAAGGCACGGGCTACCAGATAGAGACAGACTCTCCCTATCTTGATTCGAACCAGGATACTCAACTCAACTGCCATCAAGATAAGGAACTTAAGTATTCAAACTGAGTAGGACTCCCTCGTCTTATCTTGTAGAGATTACCTGTATAAATAACAGATCCCTCCAACGTGGAGGGAATGATCGTTTTGAATCCAGAAACCCTAGCATAATAGAGATACCTATATCATCATTATTATAGTAAAATTATCCTCTCTCTCTCTCCGTGATTTTTTTTTCTTTTTGGGTTTCACGTAAATTCTATGTGTTTGCGCTTGCCTTTTGGGATTTGATTTAACTATCCCTCTCCATTATTTTGGTGAGTGAATTGATTCTTTAGGAATTTACCTACTACAGCAGTTCTATTTAGAACTGTGATCATGGTCGCATCCTCATAAAGACTCAAATATAAGATATTTTTTCTGAATACTGCGATCATGATCACAATTCTAATAAAGAGGACTACGATCATGATCGCAATCCTCATAAATAGTGCATTTTGTGAGGATTGTGATTGATCGAGTCCAACTGTACAGAAAAATATAGAATTTTAAAACAGAGCTAGGTTCTCAATTCTAATGCTATAGCAAGTATCTATGCGGGTCTGTGATCCACAAGAGGGACTTCAATGGAAGCAATTAAATAAGTTCTTTCTTTTAATTTACAATAACGAGTTAATATTTCTCTTCTCAGTTTTAAAAGAAAATAAAAATAGTTAAAGCTAATCTAAGTTAAAAGAAATATAGAGAAGAAAATGAGTTTGTTGTTAAAAAGAAAAAGAAAATGAGTTTAAAGAAAAATAAATAAAAAGAGAAATGTTGGTTTTGAAAATTGTTATATTAATCTAAGAAAGAAACAGAAAAGAGATAAAGGAAGAAGACTTAACTCTGTTGTAGATTAAATCTATCATGATTCGATGCGAAGTAATATAAAGCAAATGATATAATAAAAAGCGGCAATTGACTGGATCGAGTACATTGAAGAAAGGCTGAGAATTACATTGGTTGTCACTTCAATACAACTCTCTGAGGAATGTTACATTTATTGTCACTCTAAATACAACTTTTTCCTCTCCTTCTCTCATATAACTCTCTCTAACCTAAAATAAAAATGAAAATTACATTGAAAAAGAAATAAAACTCTAAACTAAACTAAATAAAGCTCCCTACTGGAGCTCGTCCCTCTGCCTTCGAAGTATGTAGGTATCATAGGAGAGAAGAGATAGGGGATAGTGTAAAAGATAGGGGGAGCAAACACTCTCCGAGATTCAAAATACTTGGCCGCGAAAATGCGGCTTTTGCTGTGGTTTCGCGGTAAATCCTAGCCAAAGGGTCAGGGTCTGAGTGCATGTGTTCGTTGATTCTTCCTCTATACTTCTATATTCTTAGTTTTTGAATATCTGCTTCATGTTTGACGATTTATTTCTTTATCCTAAGCAAGACCAATAAGGTCTTTTTCTAATCTGTTTTTTCCTTTGAATTTTGATGATATTATCTTATCTGATATATCTATTTTTCAGATAAGATGGCTTTAAAATCTCTGAATTTGAGTAAATCTTTATTGATTTGCTTTATCTTCAGTTGATAATTTAAATTCTTTCAAGAATCTGATTTAGTTGGTTAAAATTTGTGCTTATCTTCTTTCTATCATATCCTGCATGAATTTAGACATTAAGACAAGAGAGTTGTAAAAATTATTACAAAATAAATGTAGAAATGCAGTAATAATTATGCAATATATGTGTCCAAACACACCCCCACACGCCTATCTTTTGCTCATCCTCGAGCAAAACTGTAATACCCCGTTCCCGGAATACGTACTTAGTTGCGTATTCAGATTTTCGATCGTATTTTTTCGATTTGTTTTCCTGTATTTAATCTGTATTATGAATTCCTTGTATGATTGTTTTATCTTGGATGTGGATTCGTGGACTCGGAGTCAGCCCTAGTCTGAACCGAAGGCCCGATCATAATATATTCTTCGATTTAGTCTTTCTGGTGTGTAGAATTGACCGATTTCGGTTTCAAATATTATTTTCCAATATATTAGATTTTCTGTGATTTTCTGGATTTTTCTTGGATTAAATTGAATTTCTTCAAAACCGGAGTCGGCCAGTGCCGCTGACTGATTCCTGAATTTTTAATTCTCAAACTGTTTGGAATTTCATGATGGTCCTTTAGGCATTATTCCTTAGAATCCTATTTTCTACTTACATTCTTTTCTGAGGATTTTACGATTTTATGAAAATTCCATCGGAGTCGGTAGGTAACTGATTCGGGATTTTTAGTTTTAAAACTATAAAGTATTTCTTAAAAAGGATTTCACTATGAGTCTTCATATATTATTATTGATTTTGGGTAGATTTGCGAGTCGTCCGAGATACTTGAATTTCGGGCGATTCCGGTATTTTCCGAATTGTTTTCCGTATTCTTGACTTGAACCGAGTCTCTGTATTTTCAACAGTTTCATTCTGAGCCCAAAAGAAAATATCTTCTCCTTTATAATTCCTCTTCTTTTTCCTTTTCTTTATTTCTCTCCTTCCTTCCCAAGCCACACACTTTTCCAATTTCCCAAATTACCAAAATTCCTATTTTCCTCTCCACACAACTCCCACCTACCTCCACCATTTAATGCATCTCTCTCTCTCTCCCATGGCCAGCCAAGTGGCCAAGAGAGGGACACTCACCTCACCTCCCTTTTTGCAAATAACCCCCTCTCTTCCATCTCAATTACAACTCCTTCACAAATTCAAATCATATATAAACATTCCTTTGCATTCCTTTTCCTTTTCTTCACTTCCACAAAGAATTTCCCTTCACCAAAATCCCTCCTCCATCTCAACTCAACCTCCAACTTCAAGATCTTCATCTAGGGCATCATCAAGGTCTTCATCTTCAACCACCAACTCCCAAAGCAACACCAAGATTATCTTCTCCACCTCAAGCAACTTCAACTTCAACAACTACTTTTGGATTGAGGCCATCATCTCCACCTTGGGATCCTTTCAAGACTACAAAGCTTCACCTAACCAATCCTAGTGAGTATTTTACTCACCAAGACTCATCAAATTTCTAGTATACTTGTATTTACAATTCTTGTACATTTACATCTTCAAAATCACATTTTTAGACTATCAAGCACAACCACCAGATTCAGTTCTGTACACTGTGTTCGACCATGATTAGTCGACTTGACCTAGAACCTAGTCGACTAGAAACCCTTAGCTGAAACGTAGCCTTTCTGACTTCACAGTTTTAGTCGACTAGTCCCTATTACCAGTCGACTAGATGTCCCTAGTCGACTACTAGAATTCCCCTAGTCGACTCCTGAAATAAACTCAACTCTCTGTATCTCAAACTTAGTCGACTTAAGTATCTGTTAGTTGACTTGTAGTTCCCTGTTAGTCGACTACCCTTTTACCTAGTCAACTAACTCTTCCTGAAACAGAAACCCAAACTCTCTGGAACACATTATTAGTCGACCACCCTATTTTCCTAGTCGACTAACCCTTCTATTAGTCGACTACTATTCCAACCTAGTCGACTAACTTATGGCTGTCTGGTATTGTGATTTCCTTCTTGACTATGTATCTTACCCTTGATAAATGTACTATATATTATTCCTACTTATACTTCATAGCTTGTACTTTATGATCTATTAATTGGTGTATATCATCTCTTGTCACTTCATATTCCCAGGTTTATGTATTGCCATGCAACTGCTTGTTTCATTCTTATACTTGTACCTTGCCGTGATATTATTGCTTCCTTATTTTATACCATGCGTGGCAGACCCTTCGAGGTCGTTGAACCCTGTTTGCTTCTATGTTTCCCCTTGCCTTGCTATGATCCAGACACGTCAGTACATGTTTTCCTTTAACACATGTATATCACCTGACATGCCACCACTTTACTAGACCTCTTGTTATGTCTTGACTGACCCGGCCTATTATCAATATTGTTATTTTATTGCTTATGATATACCACCACCTTGTCATGCTATCTTTTAAAACCAAGCATGATACACCTGACTTTGTAATTGTCATGTTTACGGGAATCCTGTCTTGTTTTATGGAACTAAGTGCCACACGGAACAAAGTGCCACACCTTACTCGGTGGGGGCCACCTCTTGAATCCGTGGGGGCCACCTCTAGAATCCAATTATTACTGTTATGTCCAGTATTCCCGTAACCTGATAATTCTGTTAATAAACCATAAAAAGGACAACTGTATGGGTATGGGAGGAAGTGATGGATGCCGGAATGATATCTTGCTTATAGTGATGGGATATAAAAGTATGTATATATATATATACTGGCGGTAAGTGTTATGATATTACTGTTAGGGGGACTTTGGGCCTCCAAAGCCGGTTCCAGGTGTATGGAAACCACTATAAGAAGTTCTATCAGTTCTCCATCTACTTCCGTTAACAAACCTCGGATAGCTTATATATGGATGTATGTGTGATGGGATGTACACCCGGGCACATACTTAGATATATGGGTCAGACGAGTAATAATAATAATAGAGACCTGTTATGTTATGACTCTAGTCTACTCGTTATGTCATGATTCCAGTGATGATTCCTGTTTTGATGTTTGCTACGATTCTCATCATTTTGTTATATATTTCCGTTTGACTGTCATATGATTTGCAACTCTGATTCTATATGCTTGGGATTTCTGTGGCATGAGACAAGGTATATATATGAGGTTTCCTTGTTTGGATTATCCCTCGATGTATTAGTCTCATGGGACCGTGACTTAAGCATATACAATCACTTTTGCCTGAAATCAGCTTTACCTTGCATTTCCTGTTTCATGATTATGCTATACCTGTTCTTGTATATCACTCTGTGTTCTAACCCCTATTCTTGTCTCTTAGCCACTTGGCACATAGCCGGTTCATTGTTGGGAGGTCCTGACTCCCTTGGATTTGTATGTTCAGGTCTTGAAGCTTGGATTGCAGTGGAGCTGTCCACAGTAGATCAAGCTTTTCTTGTAAGCTGGCAGCCTAGCTCTACTTCCTTCGTGCCAGACTCCTCTTTTGACTCACGGGATCTTCATCCTACTCGTGAGCTTTTTGTATCTTTATTGTATATTTTACTTTTGGACTTGGTTGTGATAAAAGACATATGTAATATGTATAGTTTATCATATCCTGAGATGACTTTGTATATGTACCTTTTATGTTGGCATGTGTATGTATACCACGCTTTGTGTTGTACTCTGATTCCTTGCTTGTACTTTTATGCTTAGCGTATATACGTGGGGGCACTTTCTGACCTACGTATATACGTTGCAGTGACGTCCCCGTATCCGTGGAATCGGGGCGTTACAGGTTGTATCAGAGCTTAGGCTCTCCCACCTATAGTACAATCAAGCGGCAAATTCTAGTAATTTGCTAATGCCAACTACAATGTACAAAGTCATCTAGTCCTTCTTGATTATCTAGTTCTTCTTGGTTCCTTCCTTCATATCCTGAAATCCTTCCATTTTTCCATCACTTTCCAGTCATTCTTCATCAAACTAGGCATGGATAGAAGATTGGGTCGTAGCAACTCTGGACCAGCATCGAATGGAGCAGTGGGAGAGAATGTGGATATACTGAGGGTTGTCCAGATGATGATGGAGAACCAGCAGCAACAGACAGAACTTCTCCGGCAAGAGTTGGCAGCTCCAAAGGGTCAGAGGCCGGGGAATATATCAGATTTCAGACGGCTGCAGCCAGCTATATTCACGGGTGAAGAGAAACCCTTGGATGCTGAGCAATGGCTGACAGACACATCAGACTTGTTGAATGCAGCCCGTGTCCCAGAGGAAAACCAAGTGGAGGTCGCCAAGATTCAATTGAAGGATATAGCCAGAACTTGGTGGCTAGCTGAGGAGGCAAGACTGGAGAAGCCTGTCACTTGGGACACATTCTCCAAGAGTTTTTATAGCAGATTCTTCCCTGCTACTGCTCAGAAAGACATGGAGGGCAGTTCATCAGACTTCAGCAAGGGGAGAAGTCCGTGGATGAGTATGCCGCGGAATTTCTCCGACTTAGCCGCTTTGCTCCGTATATGGTGACGATGATGAAGAGAAGCGGGCAAGCAGATTCCAGCAGGGCTTGCAGATGGGTATCCAAGTTTTCTTAATGCCCCAGCAGTTGAAGACTTATTCTGAAGTTCTCACCATAGCTCGAGAAGTGGAGCGTGGACTAGAGAAGAAGCAAGCAAACCAGATGAGGAACCAGGCCAAGAAGAGGCCTTTTGAGTTGATGGATGAGGAGGATGCAGATAGGGAAACCCATGGCCCGATGATGAAGAGACCATTCCAACCTCCTCTGTCTCAGATTGTATGCAACTTCTGCCACAGGCCCGGACATTATAAGAGGGATTGTCGAGTGGCCAAGGGATTATGTTTAGTGTGCGGGTCAGGGAGTCATATGCTAAGGGATTGCCCACACAGGAAGTTTGGACAGGTGGCACCGATCAGACCAGCTCTTCCAGCCCCAGCACGTCCAGCTCCAGCACTTCCAGCGCCGCCACTGAGGAGGGACCCTGAACCTGTTGATCGAAGAGTTCCATTTCCACCCCAACGGTATGATCGTCAGCAGAGGGGAATGAGAGCTAGGCAGATCAGGGTAGAGGCCAAGGTTACATCATGGCAGCAGAGGCATCAGGCGATACAGCAGAGTGTGAAGACCAGTATCCAGATCAGGAGCCTTAGGGATATCATGGTAACCACTACCCCAGATCTTGTATTTGAGTTGGTTATCATTCTAAATATTTTCTCTTATCATCTTTCATTGTCCATCCTGATCCTTCCTGTATTCATCTTATTCCTGTTTTAGTTTTATGAGCCCTTTATTCCAGCCTTTGTCCCCTTTGTGTTCATTTCACCCCTTAATGAAATTGCGAGGACGCAATTTTTGTAAGGTGGGTGGATCTGTAATACCCCGTTCCCGGAATACGTACTTAGTTGCGTATTCAGATTTTCGATCGTATTTTTTTCGATTTGTTTTCCTATATTTAATCTGTATTATGAATTCCTTGTATGATTGTTTTATCTTGGATGTGGATTCGTGGACTCGGAGTCAGCCCTAGTCTGAACCGAAGGCCCGATCATAATATATTCTTCGATTTAGTCTTTCTGGTGTGTAGAATTGACCGATTTCGGTTTCAAATATTATTTTCCAATATATTAGATTTTCTGTGATTTTCTGGATTTTTCTTGGATTAAATTGAATTTCTTCAAAACCGGAGTCGGCCAGTGCCGCTGACCGATTCCTGGATTTTTAATTCTCAAACTGTTTGGAATTTCATGATGGTCCTTTAGGCATTATTCCTTAGAATCCTATTTTCTACTTACATTCTTTTTCGGAGGATTTTACGATTTTATGAAAATTCCATCGGAGTCGGTAGGTAACTGATTCCGGGATTTTTAGTTTTAAAACTATAAAGTATTTCTTAAAAAGGATTTCACTATGAGTCTTCATATATTATTATTGATTTTTGGTAAATTTGCGAGTCGTTCCGAGATACTTGAATTTCGGGCGATTCCGGTATTTTCCGAATTGTTTTCCGTATTCTTGACTTGAACCGAGTCTCTGTATTTTCAACAGTTTCATTCTGAGCCCAAAAGAAAATATCTTCTCCTTTATAATTCCTCTTCCTTTTTCCTTTTCTTTATTTCTTTCCTTCCTTCCCAGCCACACACTTTTCCAATTTTCCCAAATTACCAAAATTCCTATTTTTCCTCTCCACACAACTCCCACCTACCTCCACCATTTAATGCATCTCTCTCTCTCTCCCCCATGGCCGGCCAAGTGGCCAAGAGAGGGACACTCACCTCACCTCCCCTTTTTGCAAATAACCCCCTCTCTTTCCATCTCAATTACAACTCCTTCACAAATTCCAAATCATATATAAACATTCCTTTACATTTCCTTTTCCTTTTTTCTTCACTTCCACAAAGAATTTCCCTTCACCAAAATCCCTCCTCCATCTCAACTCAACCTCCAACTTCAAGAGCTTCATCTAGGGCATCATCAAGGTCTTCATCTTCAACCACCAACTCCCAAAGCAACACCAAGATTATCTTCTCCACCTCAAGCAACTTCAACTTCAACAACTACTTTTAGATTGAGGCCATCATCTCCACCTTGGGATCCTTTCAAGACTACAAAGCTTCACCTAACCAATCCTAGTGAGTATTTTTACTCACCAAGACTCATCAAATTCCTAGTATACTTGTATTTACAATTCTTGTACATTTACAATCTTCAAAATCACATTTTTAGACTATCAAGCACAACCACCAGATTCAGTTCTGTACACTGTGTTCGACCATGATTAGTCGACTTGACCTAGAACCTAGTCGACTAGAAACCCTTAGCTGAAACGTAGCCTTTTCTGACTTCACAGTTTTAGTCGACTAGTCCCTATTACCAGTCGACTAGATATCCCTAGTCGACTACTAGAATTCCCCTAGTCGACTCCTGAAATAAACTCAACTCTCTGTATCTCAAACTTAGTCGACTTAAGTATCTGTTAGTCGACTTGTAGTTCCCTGTTAGTCGACTACCCTTTTTACCTAGTCGACTAACTCTTCCTGAAACAGAAACCCAAACTCTCTGGAACACATTATTAGTCGACCACCCTATTTTCCTAGTCGACTAACCCTTCTATTAGTCGACTACTATTCCAACCTAGTCGACTAACTTATGGCTGTCTGGTATTGTGATTTCCTTCTTGACTATGTATCTTACCCTTGATACATGTACTATATATTATTCCTACTTATACTTCATAGCTTGTACTTTATGATCTATTAATTGGTGTATATCATCTCTTGTCACTTCATATTCCCAGGTTTATGTATTGCCATGCAACTGCTTGTTTCATTCTTATACTTGTACCTTGCCGTGATATTATTGCTTCTTTATTTTATACCATGCGTGGCAGACCCTTCGAGGTCGTTGAACCCTGTTTGCTTCTATGTTTCCCCTTGCCTTGCTATGATCCAGACACGTCAGTACATGTTTTCCTTTAACACATGTATATCACCTGACATGCCACCACTTTACTAGACCTCTTGTTATGCCTTGACTGACCCGGCCTATTATCAATCTATTGTTATGTTTTATTGCTTGTGATATATCACCACCTTGTCATGCTATCCTTTAAAACCAAGCATGATACACTTGACCTTATGATTATCTTGTTTACGGGAACCCTGCCTTACTTTATGGAACTAAGTGCCACACCATACTCGGTGGGGGCCACCTCTAGAATCCACTCCCTCAGAACAAAGTGCCACACGGAACAAAGTGCCACACCACACGGTGGGGGCCACCCCTTGAATCTGTGGGGGCCACCTCTTGAATCTGTAGGGCTATTACTGTTATGTACATTTGTTCCCCGTAAGCTGATAATTCTTAATAAGCTACAACTGTATGGGTATGGGAGGAAGTGATGGATGCCGGAATGATATCTTGCTTATAGTGATGGGATATAAAAGTATATATATATATGTATATATATATACTGGCGGTAAGTGTTATGATATTACTGTTAGGGGGACTTTGGGCCTCCAAAGCTGGTTCCAGGTGTATGGAAACCACTATAAGAAGTTCTATCAGTTCTCCATCTACTTCCGTTAACAAACCTCGGATAGCTTATATATGGATGTATGTGTGATGGGATGTACACCCGGGCACATACCTAGATATATGGGTCAGACGAGTAATAATATAATAGAGACCTGTTATGTTATGACTCCTAGTCTACTCGTTATGTCATGATTCCAGTGATGATTCCTGTTTTGATGTTTGTTACGATTCTTATCATTCTTGTTGTATATTCCCGTTTTGACTGTCATATGATTTGCAACTCTGATTCTATATGCTTGGGATTTCTGTGGCATGAGACAAAGGTATATATATGAGGGTTTCCTTGTTTGGATTATCCCCTCAATGTATTAGTCTCATGGGACCGTGACTTAAGCATATACAATCACTTTTGCCTGAAATCAGCTTTACCTTGCATTTCCTGTTTCATGATTATGCTATACCTGTTCTTGTATACCACTCTTGTGTTCTAACCCTATTCTTATCTCTTTGCCACTTGGCACATAGCCTGTTCATTGTTGGGAGGTCCTGACTCCCTTGGATTTGTATGTTCAGGTTGAAGCTTGGATCGAAGTGGAGCTGTCCACAGTAGATCGAGCTTTCTTTAGTGAGCAGGCAGACTAGCTCTACTTCCTTCGTGCCAAACTCCTCTTTTGACTCACGGGATCTTCATCCTACTCGTGAGCTTTTTGTATCTTTATTGTATATTTTACTTTTGGACTTGGTTGTGATAAAAGACATATGTAATATGTATAGTTTATCATATCCTGTGATGACTTGTATATGTACCTTTTATGTTGGCATGTGTATGTATACCACGCTTGTGTTGTACTCTGATTCCTTGCTTGTACTTTTATGCTTAGCGCATATACGTGGGGCACTTTCTGACCTACGTATATACGTTGCAGTGACGTCCCCGTATCGCCGGGATCGGGGCGTTACAGGTTGGTATCAGAGCCTAGGCTCTTACCTCTATAGTACAAACAAGCGGCAAATTCTAGTAATTTGCTAATGCCAACTACAATGTACAAAGTCATCTAGTCCTTCTTGATTATCTAGTTCTTCTTGGTTCCTTCCTTCATATCCTGAAATCCTTCCATTTTTCCATCACTTTCCAGTCATTCTTCATCAACTAGGCATGGATAGAAGATCGGGTCGTAGCAACTCTGGACCAGCATCGAATGGAGCAGCGGGAGAGAATGTGGATATACTGAGAGTTGTCCAGATGATGATGGAGAACCAGCAGCAACAGACCGAACTTCTCCGGCAAGAGTTAGCAGCACCTAAAGGACAAAGGCCGGGGAATATATCGGATTTCAGAAGACTGCAACCAGCCATATTCACGGGTGGGGAGAAACCCTTGGATGCTGAGCAATGGCTGACAGACACATCAGACTTGTTGAATGCAGCTCGTTCCCGAGGAAAAACCAAGTGGAGGTTACCAAGATTCAATTGAAGGATATAGCTAGAACTTGGTGGCTAGCTGAGGAGGCAAGATTGGAGAAGCCTGTCACTTGGGACACATTTCTCCAAGAGTTTCTACAGCAGATTCTTCCCTGTCACAG
This sequence comes from Agave tequilana, assembly GCA_038442645.1. Taxonomy (NCBI): domain Eukaryota; kingdom Viridiplantae; phylum Streptophyta; class Magnoliopsida; order Asparagales; family Asparagaceae; genus Agave; species Agave tequilana. The sequence continues at coordinate 233,934 of JAVJIF010002043.1, read as the reverse complement.
CTCAGAAAGACATGGAAGAGCAGTTCATCAGACTTCAGCAACGGGATAGGTCCGTGGATGAGTATGCCGCGGAATTTCTCTCCGACTTAGCCGCTTTGCCCCGTATATGGTGACGGATGAAGAGAAGCGGGCAAGCAGATTCCAGCAGGGCTTACAGATGGACCTACAAGTTTTCTTGATGCCCCAGCAGCTGAAGACCTATTCAGAAGTTCTCACCATAGCTCGAGAAGTGGAGCGTGGACTAGAGAAGAAGCAAGCAAACCAGATGGGGAACCAGGCCAAGAAGAGGCCTCTTGAGTTATGGATGAGGAAGATGCAGATAGGGCAACCAAGGCCCAATGATTAAGAGACCATTCCAACCTCCCTCTGTCTCAGATTGTATGCAACTTCTGCCACAGGCCCGGACATTATAAGAGGGATTGTCGAGTGGCCAAGGGATTATGTTTAGTGTGCGGGTCAGGGAGTCATATGCTAAGGGATTGCCCACACAGGAAGTTTGGACATGTGGCACCGATCAGACCAGCTCTTCCAGCCCCAGCACATCCAGCTCCAGCACTTCCAGCGCCGCCACTGAGGAGGAATCCAGATCCTGTTGATCGTAGAGTTCCATTTCCACCCCAACGGTATGATCATCAGCAGAGGGAATGAGGCCTAGAGCAGATCAAGGTAGAGGTCAAGTTCACATCATGGCAGCAGAGGCATCGGATGACGCAGCAGAGTGTGAAGACCAGTATCCAGATCAGGAGCCTTAGGATATCATGGTAACCCCTACCCCATATCTTATTTGAGTTGATTATCATTCTAAATATTTTCTCTTATCATTCTTTCATTGTCCATCCTGATCCTTCCTGTATTCATCTTATTCCCTGTTTTGGTTTTATGAGCCCTTTATTTCCAGCCTTTGTCCCCTTTGTGTTCATTTCACCCTTAATGAAATTGCGAGGACGCAATTTTTGTAAGGTGGGTGGATTGTAATACCCCGTTCCCGAATACGTACTTAGTTGCGTATTCAGATTTTCGATCGTATTTTTTTCGATTTGTTTTCCTGTATTTAATCTGTATTATGAATTCCTTGTATGAGTTTTTATCTTGGATGTGGATTCGTGGACTCGAGTCAGCCCTAGTCTTAACCGAAGGCCCGATCATAATATATTCTTCGATTTGGTCTTTCTGGTGTGTAGAATTGATCGATTTCGGTTTCAAATATTATTTTCTAATATATTAGATTTTCTGTGATTTTCTGGATTTTTCTTGGATTAAATTGAATTTCTTCAAAACCGGAGTCGGCCAGTGCCGCTGACCGATTCCTGATTTTTAATTCTCAAACTGTTTGGAATTTCATGATGTCCTTTAGGCATTATTCCTTAGAATCCTATTTTACTTACATTCTTTTTCGGAGGATTTTACGATTTTATGAAAATTCCATCGGAGTCGGTAGGTAACTGATTCCGGGATTTTTAGTTTTAAAACTATAAAGTATTTCTTAAAAAGGATTTCACTATGAGTCTTCATATATTATTATTGATTTTTGGGTAAATTTGCGAGTCGTTCCGAGATACTTGAATTTCGGGCGATTCCGTATTTTCCGAATTGTTTTCCGTATTCTTGACTGAACCGAGTCTCTGTATTTTCAACAGTTTCATTCTGAGCCCAAAAGAAAATATCTTCTCCTTTATAATTCCTCTTCCTTTTTCCTTTTCTTTTATTCTTTCCTTCCTTCCCAAGCCACACACTTTTCCAATTTTCCCAAATTACCAAAATTCCTATTTTCCTCTCCACACAACTCCCACCTACTCCACCATTTAATGCATCTCTCTCTCTCTCTCCCATGGCCGGCCAAGTGGCCAAGAGAGGGACACTCACCTCACCTCCCCTTTTTGCAAATAACCCCCTCTCTTCCATCTCAATTACAACTCCTTCACAAATTCCAAATCATATATAAACATTCCTTTACATTTCCTTTTCTTTTTTCTCACTTCACTTCCCAAAGAATTTCCCTTCACAAATCCCTCCTCCATCTCAACTCAACCTCCAACTTCAAGAGCTTCATCTAGGGCATCATCAAGGTCTTCATCTTCAACCACCAACTCCCAAAGCAACACCAAGATTATCTTCTCCACCTCAAGCAACTTCAACTTCAACAACTACTTTTGGATTGAGGCCATCATCTCCACCTTGGGATCCTTTCAAGACTACAAAGCTTCACCTAACCAATCCTAGTGAGTATTTTTACTCACCAAGACTCATCAAATTCCTAGTATACTTGTATTTACAATTCTTGTACATTTACAATCTTCAAAATCACATTTTTAGACTATCAAGCACAACCACCAGATTCAGTTCTGTACACTGTGTTCGACCATGATTAGTCGACTTGACCTAGAACCTAGTCGACTAGAAACCCTTAGCTGAAACGTAGCCTTTTCTGACTTCACAGTTTTAGTCGACTAGTCCCTATTACCAGTCGACTAGATATCCCTAGTCGACTACTAGAATTCCCCTAGTCGACTCCTGAAATAAACTCAACTCTCTGTATCTCAAACTTAGTCGACTTAAGTATCTGTTAGTCGACTTGTAGTTCCCTGTTAGTCGACTACCCTTTTTACCTAGTCGACTAACTCTTCCTGAAACAGAAACCCAAACTCTCTGGAACACATTATTAGTCGACCACCCTATTTTCCTAGTCGACTAACCCTTCTATTAGTCGACTACTATTCCAACCTAGTCGACTAACTTATGGCTGTCTGGTATTGTGATTTCCTTCTTGACTATGTATCTTACCCTTGATACATGTACTATATATTTTCTACTTATACTTCATAGCTTGTACTTTATGATCTATTAATTGGTGTATATCATCTCTTGTCACTTCATATTCCCAGGTTTATGTATTGCCATGCAACTGCTTGTTTCATTCTTATACTTGTACCTTGCCGTGATATTATTGCTTCTTTATTTTATACCATGCGTGGCAGACCCTTCGAGGTCGTTGAACCCTGTTTGCTTCTATGTTTCCCCTTGCCTTGCTATGATCCAGACACGTCAGTACATGTTTCCTTTAACACATGTATATCACCTGACATGCCACCACTTTACTAGACCTCTTGTTATGCTTGACTGACCCGGCCTATTATCAATCTATTGTTATGTTTTATTGCTTGTGATATATCACCACCTTGTCATGCTATCCTTTAAAACCAAGCATGATACACTTGACCTTATGATTATCTTGTTTACGGGAACCCTGCCTTACTTTATGGAACTAAGTGCCACACCATACTCGGTGGGGGCCACCTCTAGAATCCACTCCCTCAGAACAAAGTGCCACACGGAACAAAGTGCCACACCACACGGTGGGGGCCACCCCTTGAATCTGTGGGGGCCACCTCTTGAATCTGTAGGGCTATTACTGTTATGTACATTTGTTCCCCGTAAGCTGATAATTCTTAATAAGCTACAACTTGTATGGGTATGGGAGGAAGTGATGGATGCCGGAATGATATCTTGCTTATAGTGATGGGATATAAAAGTATATATATATATGTATATATATATACTGGCGGTAAGTGTTATGATATTACTGTTAGGGGGACTTTGGGCCTCCAAAGCTGGTTCCAGGTGTATGGAAACCACTATAAGAAGTTCTATCAGTTCTCCATCTACTTCCGTTAACAAACCTCGGATAGCTTATATATGGATGTATGTGTGATGGGATGTACACCCGGGCACATACCTAGATATATGGGTCAGACGAGTAATAATAATAATAGAGACCTGTTATGTTATGACTCCTAGTCTACTCGTTATGTCATGATTCCAGTGATGATTCTGTTTTGATGTTTGTTACGATTCTTATCATTCTTGTTGTATATTCCCGTTTTGACTGTCATATGATTTGCAACTCTGATTCTATATGCTTGGGATTTCTGTGGCATGAGACAAAGGTATATATATGAGGGTTTCCTTGTTTGGATTATCCCCTCGATGTATTAGTCTCATGGGACCGTGACTTAAGCATATACAATCACTTTTGCCTGAAATCAGCCTTACCTTGCATTTCCTGTTTCATGATTATGCTATACCTGTTCTTGTATACCACTCTTGTGTTCTAACCCCTATTCTTATCTCTTGCCACTTGGCACATAGCCTGTTCATTGTTGGGAGGTCCTGACTCCCTTGGATTTGTATGTTCAGGTTGAAGCTTGGATCGAAGTGGAGCTGTCCACAGTAGATCGAGCTTTCTTTAGTGAGCAGGCAGACTAGCTCTACTTCCTTCGTGCCAGACTCCTCTTTTGACTCACGGGATCTTCACCCTTCTCGTGAGCATTTTGTATCTTATCGTATATTTTACTTTTGGACTTGGTTGTGATAAAAGACATATGTAATATGTAATGTTTATCATACACTGTGATGACTTGTATATGTACCTTTTATGTTGGCATGTGTATGTATACCACGCTTTGTGTTGTACTCTGATCCCTTGCTTGTACTTTTATGCTTAGCGTATATACGTGGGGGCACTTTCTGACCTACGTATATACGTTGCAGTGACGTCCCCGTATCCGTGGAATCGGGCGTTACAGGTTGGTATCAGAGCTTAGGCTCTCCCACCTATAGTACAATCAAGCGGCAAATTCTAGTAATTTGCTAATGCCAACTGCAATGTACAAAGTCATCTAGTCCTTCTTGATTATCTAGTTCTTCTTGGTTCCTTCCTTCATATCCTGAAATCCTTCCATTTTTTCCCATCACTTTCCAGTCATTCTCATCAACTAGGCATGGATAGAAGATCGGGTCGTAGCAACTCTGGACCAGCATCGAATGGAGCAGCGGGAGGGAGAGAATGTGGATATATTGAGGGTTATCCAGATGATGATGGAGAACCAGCAGCAGCAGACCGAGCTTCTCCGGCAAGAGATAGCAGCACCTAAGGAAAAGAGGCCGGGGAATATATCAGATTTCAGACGGCTGCAGCCAGCTATATTCACGGGTGAAGAGAAACCCTTGGATGCTGAGCATGGTTGACCGACACATCAGACTTGTTGAATGCAGCCCGTGTCCCAGAGGAAAACCAAGTGGAGGTCGCCAAGATTCAATTGAAGGATATAGCTAGAACTTGGTGGCTAGCTGAGGAGGCAAGATTGGAGAAGCCTGTCACTTGGGACACGTTCTCCAAGAGTTTCTACAGCAGATTCTTCCCTGTCACAGCTCAGAAAGACATGGAGGAGCAGTTCATCAGACTTCAGCAAGGGGAGAAGTCCGTGGATGAGTATGCCGCGGAATTCTCCGACTTAGCCGCTTTGCTCCGTATATGGTGACGGATGAAGAGAAGCGGGCAAGCAGATTCCAGCAGGGCTTACAGATGGACCTACAAGTTTTCTTGATGCCCCAGCAGCTGAAGACCTATTCAGAAGTTCTCACCATAGCTCGAGAAGTAGAGCGTGGACTGGAGAAGAAGAAAGTGAACCAGATGAGGAACCAGGCCAAGAAGAGGCCTTTTGAGTTGATGGATGAGGAGGATGCAGATAGGGCAACCCATGGCCCGATGATGAAGAGACCATTCCAACCTCCTCTGTCTCAGATTGTATGCAACTTCTGCCACAGGCCCGGACATTATAAGAGGGATTGTCGAGTGGCCAAGGGATTATGTTTAGTGTGCGGGTCAGGGAGTCATATGCTAAGGGATTGCCACACAGGAAGTTTGGACATGTGTGGCACCGATCAGACCAGCTCTTCCAGCCCCAGCACATCAGCTCCAGCAATTCCAGCACCGCCACTGAGGAGGAACCCTGAACTGTTGATCAAAGAGTTCCATTTCCACCCCAACGGTATGATCATCAGCAGAGGGGAATGAGGCCTAGAGCAGATCAGGGTAGAGGCCAAGGTTACACCATGGCAGCAGGGACCTCAGGCGATACAGCAGAGTGTGAAGACCAGTATCCAGATCAGGAGCCTTAGGGATGTCATGGTAACCACTACCCCAGATCTTGTATTTGAGTTGGTTATCATTCTAAATGTTTTTCTCTTATCATTCTTTCATTGTCCATCCTGATCCTTCCTGTATTCATCTTATTCCCTGTTTTGGTTTTATGAGCCCTTTATTCCAGCCCTTGTCCCCTTTGTGTTCATTTCACCCCTTAATGAAATTGCGAGGACGCAATTTTTGTAAGGTGGGTGGATTGTAATACCCCGTTCCCGGAATACGTACTTAGTTGCGTATTCAGATTTTTGATCGTATTTTTTTGATTTGTTTCCTGTATTTATTCTGTATTATGAATTCCTTATATGATTGTTTTGCCTTGGATGTGGATCGGTGAACTCGGAGTCAGCCTTAGTCTGAGCCGGGGGACTCGATCTCAGAATTTTACTTGTTTTAGACATTCTGGTTATCCGATTCGACCGATTTCAGATTTAAACATCGTTTTCCAATATTGGATTTCTATGATTTTCTGGAATTTTCTGTGATTAAGTTGAAAATCTTCAAAACCGGTGTCGGCCAGTGCCGCTGACCGATTCCCGGATTTTAATTCTCAAACTGTTTGGAATTTCATGATGGTCCTTTAGACTTTATTTTTAGAATTACATTTCCTACTTAAATACTTTTTCTGAGAATTTTATGATTTTATGAAAATTCCATCGGAGTCGGTAGGTAACTGATTCCGGGATTTTTAGTTTTAAAACTATAAAGTATTTCTTAAAAAGGATTTCACTATGAGTCTTCATATATTATTATTGATTTTTGGGTAATTTGCGAGTCGTTCGAGATACTTGAATTTCGGGCGATTCCGGTATTTTCCGAATTGTTTTCCGTATTCTTGACTTGAACCCGAGTCTCTGTATTTTCAACAGTTTCATTCTGAGCCCAAAAGAAATATCTTCTCCTTTATAATTCCTCTTCCTTTTCCTTTTCTTTATTCTTTCCTTCCTTCCCAAGCCACACACTTTTCCAATTTTCCCAAATTACCAAAATTCCTATTTTTCCTCTCCACACAACTCCCACCTACCTCCACCATTTAATGCATCTCTCTCTCTCTTCTCATGGCCGGCCAAGTGGCCAAGAGAGGGACACTCACCTCACCTCCCTTTTTGCAAATAACCCCCTCTCTTCCACCTCAATTACAACTCCTTCACAAATTCCAAATCATATATAAACATTCCTTTACATTTCCTTTTTCTTCACTTCACCAAAAGAAAGACCCTTCACCAAAATCTCTCCTCCATCTCAAATTCAAACCCTAACTCCAACACCAAGGTCATCTTCTCCATCTTCAACCTCAACTCTTGGATTGGGATCGTCTCCTTCTTCGTCGATTTCATCACGGTGGATCAATTTGACGACCACAAACTTCCCGGACTCGTAGAGCTTCAATCAAGCCTTTCCAAGTGAGTATTTTACTCACCAAGACTCATCAAATTCCTAGTATACTTGTATTTACAATTCTTGTACATTTACATCTTCAAAATCACATTTTTAGACTATCAAGCACAACCACCAGATTCAGTTCTGTACACTGTGTTCGACCATGATTAGTCGACTTGACCTAGAACCTAGTCGACTAGAAGCCCTTAGCTGAAACGTAGCCTTTTCTGACTTCACAGTTTTAGTCGACTAGTCCCTATTACCAGTCGACTAGATATCCCTAGTCGACTACTAGAATTCCCCTAGTCGACTCCTGAAATAAACTCAACTCTCTGTATCTCAAACTTAGTTGACTTAAGTATCTGTTAGTCGACTTGTAGTTCCCTGTTAGTCGACTACCCTTTTTACCTAGTCGACTAACTCTTCCTGAAACAGAAACCCTAACTCTCTGGAACACATTATTAGTCGACCACCCTATTTTCCTAGTCGACTAACCCTTCTATTAGTCGACTACTATTCCAACCTAGTCGACTAACTTATGGCTGTCTGGTATTGTGATTTCCTTCTTGACTATGTATCTTACCCAGGATACATGTACTATATATTGTTCCTACTTATACTTCATAGCTTGTACTTTATGATCTATTAATTGGTGTATATCATCTCTTGTCACTTCATATTCCCAGGTTTATGTATTGCCATGCAACTGCTTGTTTCATTCTTATACTTGTACCTTGCCGTGATATTATTGCTTCTTTATTTTATACCATGCGTGGCAGACCCTTCGAGGTCGTTGAACCCTGTTTGCTTCTATGTTCCCCTTGCCTTGCTATGATCCAGACACGTCAGTACACGTTTTCCTTTAACACATGTATATCACCTGACATGCCACCACTTTACTAGACCTCTTGTTATGTCTTGACTGACCCGGCCTATTATCAATCTATTGTTATGTTTTATTGCTTGTGATATATCACCACCTTGTCATGCTATCCTTAAAACCAAGCATGATACACTTGACCTTATGATTATCTTGTTTACGGGAACCCTGCCTTATTTTATGGAACTAAGTGCCACACCATACTCGGTGGGGGCCACCTCTAGAATCCACTCCCTCAGAACAAAGTGCCACACGGAACAAAGTGCCACACCACACGGTGGGGGCCACCCTTGAATCTGTGGGGGCCACCTCTTGAATCTGTAGGGCTATTACTGTTATGTACATTTGTTCCCCGTAAGCTGATAATTCTTAATAAGCTACAACTTGTATGGGTATGGGAGGAAGTGATGGATGCCGGAATGATACCTTGCTTATAGTGATGGGATAAAAGTATATATATATATATGTATATATATATACTGGCGGTAAGTGTTATGATATTACTGTTAGGGGGACTTTGGGCCCCCAAAGCCGGTTCCAGGTGTATGGAAACCACTATAAGAAGTTCTATCAGTTCTCCATCTACTTCCGTTAACAAACCTCGGATAGCTTATATATGGATGTATGTGTGATGGGATGTACACCCGGGCACATACCTAGATATATGGGTCAGACGAGTAATAATAATAATAGAGATCTGTTATGTTGTGACTCCTAGTCTACTCGTTATGTCATGATTCCAGTGATGATTCCTGTTTTGATGTTTGTTACGATTCTTATCATTCTTGTTATATATTCCCGTTTTGACTGTCATATGATTTGCGACTCTGATTCTATATGCTTGGGATTTCTGTGGCATGAGACAAGGGTATATATATGAGGGTTTCCTTGTTTGGATTATCCCCTCGATGTATTAGTCTCATGGGACCGTGACTTAAGCATATACAATCACTTTTGCCTGTAATTAGCCTTACTTTGCATTTCCCGTTTCATGATTATGCTATACCTGTTCTTGTATACCACTCTTGTGTTCTAACCTTTCTACTCTTGTCACTTAGACATTTGGCTGTAGCCTGTTCATTATTGGGAGGTCCTGACTCCCTTGGATTTGTATGTTCAGGTTGAAGCTTGGATCGAAGTGGAGCTGTCCACAGTAGATCGAGCTTTCTTTAGTGAGCAGGCAGACTAGCTCTACTTCCTTCGTGCCAGACTCCTTTTGACTCACGGGATCTTCACCCTTCTCGTGAGCATTTTGTATCTTTATCGTATATTTTACTTTTGGACTTGGTTGTGATAAAAGACATATGTAATATGTAATGTTTATCATACACTGTGATGACTTGTATATGTACCTTTTATGTTGGCATGTGTATGTATACCACGCTTTGTGTTGTACTCTGATCCCTTGCTTGTACTTTTATGCTTAGCGTATATACGTGGGGGCACTTTCTGACCTACGTATATACGTTGCAGTGACGTCCCGTATCCGTGGAATCGGGGCGTTACAGGTTGGTATCAGAGCTTAGGCTCTCCCACCTATAGTACAATCAAGCGGCAAATTCTAGTAATTTGCTAATGCCAACTGCAATGTACAAAGTCATCTAGTCCTTCTTGATTATCTAGTTCTTCTTGGTTCCTTCCTTCATATCCTAAAATCCTTCCATTTTTTCCCATCACTTTCCAGTCATTCTTCATCAACTAGGCATGGATAGAAGATCGGGTCGTAGCAACTCTGGACCAGCATCGAATGGAGCAGCGGGAGAGAATGTGGATATATTGAGGGTTATCCAGATGATGATGGAGAACCAGCAGCAGCAGACCGAGCTTCTCCGGCAAGAGATAGCAGCACCTAAGGAACAGAGGCCGGGGAATATATCAGATTTCAGACGGCTGCAGCCAGCTATATTCACGGGTGAAGAGAAACCCTTGGATGCTGAGCAATGGTTGACCGACACATCAGACTTGTTGAATGCAGCCCGTGTCCCAGAGGAAAACCAAGTGGAGGTCGCCAAGATTCAATTGAAGGATATAGCTAGAACTTGGTGGCTAGCTGAGGAGGCAAGATTGGAGAAGCCTGTCACTTGGGACACGTTCTCCAAGAGTTTCTACAGCAGATTCTTCCCTGTCACAGCTCAGAAAGACATGGAGGAGCAGTTCATCAGACTTCAGCAAGGGGAGAAGTCCGTGGATGAGTATGCCGCGGAATTCTCCGACTTAGCCGCTTTGCTCCGTATATGGTGACGGATGAAGAGAAGCGGGCAAGCAGATTCCAGCAGGGCTTACAGATGGACCTACAAGTTTTCTTGATGCCCCAGCAGCTGAAGACCTATTCAGAAGTTCTCACCATAGCTCGAGAAGTAGAGCGTGGACTAGAGAAGAAGAAAGTGAACCAGATGAGGAACCAGGCCAAGAAGAGGCCTTTTGAGTTGATGGATGAGGAGGGATGCAGATAGGGCAACCCATGGCCCGATGATGAAGAGACCATTCCAACCTCCTCTGTCTCAGATTGTATGCAACTTCTGCCACAGGCCGGACATTATAAGAGGGATTGTCGAGTGGCCAAGGGATTATGTTTAGTGTGCGGGTCAGGGAGTCATATGCTAAGGGATTGCCCACACAGGAAGTTTGGACATGTGGCACCGATCAGACCAGCTCTTCCAGCCCCAGCACATCCAGCTCCAGCAATTCCAGCACCGCCACTGAGGAGGAACCCTGAAACCTGTGATCAAAGAGTTCCATTTCCACCCCAACGGTATGATCATCAGCAGAGGGGAATGAGGCCTAGAGCAGATCAGGGTAGAGGCCAAGGTTACACCATGGCAGCAGGGACCTCAGGCGATACAGCAGAGTGTGAAGACCAGTATCCAGATCAGGAGCCTTAGGGATGTCATGGTAACCACTACCCCAGATCTTGTATTTGAGTTGGTTATCATTCTAAATGTTTTTCTCTTATCATTCTTTCATTGTCCATCCTGATCCTTCCTGTATTCATCTTATTCCCTGTTTTGGTTTTATGAGCCCTTTATTCCAGCCCTTGTCCCTTTGTGTTCATTTCACCCCTTAATGAAATTGCGAGGACGCAATTTTTGTAAGGTGGGTGGATTGTAATACCCCGTTCCCGGAATACGTACTTAGTTGCGTATTCAGATTTTCGATCGTATTTTTTTTGATTTGTTTCCTGTATTTATTCTGTATTATGAATTCCTTATATGATTGTTTTGCCTTGGATGTGGATCGGTGAACTCGGAGTCAGCCTTAGTCTGAGCCGGGGACTCGATTTCAGAATTTTACTTGTTTTAGACATTCTGGTTATCCGATTCGACCGATTTCAGATTTAAACATCGTTTTCCAATATTTTGGATTTTCTATGATTTTCTGGAATTTTCTGTGATTAAGTTGAAAATCTTCAAAACCGGTGTCGGCAGTGCCGCTGACCGATTCCCGGATTTTTAATTCTCAAACTGTTTGGAATTTCATGATGGTCCTTTAGACTTTATCTTTTAGAATTACATTTCCTACTTAAATACTTTTTCTGAGAATTTTATGATTTTATGAAAATTCCATCGGAGTCGGTAGGTAACTGATTCCGGGATTTTTAGTTTTAAAACTATAAAGTATTTCTTAAAAAGGATTTCACTATGAGTCTTCATATATTATTATTGATTTTTGGGGTAAATTTGCGAGTCGTTCCGAGATACTTGAATTCGGGCGATTCCGGTATTTCCGAATTGTTTTCCGTATTCTTGACTTGAACCCGAGTCTCTGTATTTTCAACAGTTTCATTCTGAGCCAAAAGAAAATATCTTCTCCTTTATAATTCCTCTTCCTTTTTCCTTTCTTTATTTCTTTCCTTCCTTCCCAAGCCACACACTTTTCCAATTTTCCCAAATTACCAAAATTCCTATTTTTCCTCTCCACACAACTCCCACCTACCTCCACCATTTAATGCATCTCTCTCTCTCTCTCTCATGGCCGGCCAAGTGGCCAAGAGAGGGACACTCACCTCACCTCCCCTTTTTGCAAATAACCCCTCTCTTCCACCTCAATTACAACTCCTTCACAAATTCCAAATCATATATAAACATTCCTTTACATTTCCTTTTCCTTTTTTCTTCACTTCACCAAAAGAAAGACCCTTCACCAAAATCTCTCCTCCATCTCAAATTCAAACCCTAACTCCAACACCAAGGTCATCTTCTCCATCTTCAACCTCAACTCTTGGATTGGGATCGTCTCCTTCTTCGTCGATTTCATCACGGTGGATCAATTTGACGACCACAAACTTCCCGGACTCGTAGAGCTTCAATCAAGCCTTTCCAAGTGAGTATTTTTACTCACCAAGACTCATCAAATTCCTAGTATACTTGTATTTACAATTCTTGTACATTTACATCTTCAAAATCACATTTTAGACTATCAAGCACAACCACCAGATTCAGTTCTGTACACTGTGTTCGACCATGATTAGTCGACTTGACCTAGAACCTAGTCGACTAGAAGCCCTTAGCTGAAACGTAGCCTTTTCTGACTTCACAGTTTTAGTCGACTAGTCCCTATTACCAGTCGACTAGATATCCCTAGTCGACTACTAGAATTCCCCTAGTCGACTCCTGAAATAAACTCAACTCTCTGTATCTCAAACTTAGTTGACTTAAGTATCTGTTAGTCGACTTGTAGTTCCCTGTTAGTCGACTACCCTTTTTACCTAGTCGACTAACTCTTCCTGAAACAGAAACCCTAACTCTCTGGAACACATTATTAGTCGACCACCCTATTTTCCTAGTCGACTAACCCTTCTATTAGTCGACTACTATTCCAACCTAGTCGACTAACTTATGGCTGTCTGGTATTGTGATTTCCTTCTTGACTATGTATCTTACCCAGGATACATGTACTATATATTGTTCCTACTTATACTTCATAGCTTGTACTTTATGATCTATTAATTGGTGTATATCATCTCTTGTCACTTCATATTCCCAGGTTTATGTATTGCCATGCAACTGCTTGTTTCATTCTTATACTTGTACCTTGCCGTGATATTATTGCTTCTTTATTTTATACCATGCGTGGCAGACCCTTCGAGGTCGTTGAACCCTGTTTGCTTCTATGTTTCCCCTGCCTTGCTATGATCCAGACACGTCAGTACACGTTTTCCTTTAACACATGTATATCACCTGACATGCCACCACTTTACTAGACCTCTTGTTATGTCTTGACTGACCCGGCCTATTATCAATCTATTGTTATGTTTTATTGCTTGTGATATATCACCACCTTGTCATGCTATCCTTTAAAACCAAGCATGATACACTTGACCTTATGATTATCTTGTTTACGGGAACCCTGCCTTATTTTATGGAACTAAGTGCCACACCATACTCGGTGGGGGCCACCTCTAGAATCCACTCCCTCAGAACAAAGTGCCACACGGAACAAAGTGCCACACCACACGGTGGGGGCCACCCCTTGAATCTGTGGGGGCCACCTCTTGAATCTGTAGGGCTATTACTGTTATGTACATTTGTTCCCCGTAAGCTGATAATTCTTATAAGCTACAACTTGTATGGGTATGGGAGGAAGTGATGGATGCCGGAATGATACCTTGCTTATAGTGATGGGATAAAAGTATATATATATATAGTATATATATATACTGGCGGTAAGTGTTATGATATTACTGTTAGGGGGACTTTGGGCCCCCAAAGCCGGTTCCAGGTGTATGGAAACCACTATAAGAAGTTCTATCAGTTCTCCATCTACTTCCGTTAACAAACCTCGGATAGCTTATATATGGATGTATGTGTGATGGGATGTACACCCGGGCACATACCTAGATATATGGGTCAGACGAGTAATAATAATAATAGAGATCTGTTATGTTGTGACTCCTAGTCTACTCGTTATGTCATGATTCCAGTGATGATTCCTGTTTTGATGTTTGTTACGATTCTTATCATTCTTGTTATATATTCCCGTTTTGACTGTCATATGATTTGCGACTCTGATTCTATATGCTTGGGATTTCTGTGGCATGAGACAAGGGTATATATATGAGGGTTTCCTTGTTTGGATTATCCCCTCGATGTATTAGTCTCATGGGACCGTGACTTAAGCATATACAATCACTTTTGCCTGTAATCAGCCTTACTTTGCATTTCCCGTTTCATGATTATGCTATACCTGTTCTTGTATACCACTCTTGTGTTCTAACCTTTCTACTCTTGTCACTTAGACATTTGGCTGTAGCCTGTTCATTATTGGGAGGTCCTGACTCCCTTGGATTTGTATGTTCAGGTTGAAGCTTGGATCGAAGTGGAGCTGTCCACAGTAGATCGAGCTTTCTTTAGTGAGCAGGCAGACTAGCTCTACTTCCTTCGTGCCAGACTCCTTTTGACTCACGGGATCTTCACCCTTCTCGTGAGCATTTTGTATCTTTATCGTATATTTTACTTTTGGACTTGGTTGTGATAAAAGACATATGTAATATGTAATGTTTATCATACACTGTGATGACTTGTATATGTACCTTTTATGTTGGCATGTGTATGTATACCACGCTTTGTGTTGTACTCTGATCCCTTGCTTGTACTTTTATGCTTAGCGTATATACGTGGGGGCACTTTCTGACCTACGTATATACGTTGCAGTGACGTCCCCGTATCCGTGGAATCGGGGCGTTACAGGTTGGTATCAGAGCTTAGGCTCTCCCACCTATAGTACAATCAAGCGGCAAATTCTAGTAATTTGCTAATGCCAACTGCAATGTACAAAGTCATCTAGTCCTTCTTGATTATCTAGTTCTTCTTGGTTCCTTCCTTCATATCCTGAAATCCTTCCATTTTTTCCCATCACTTTCCAGTCATTCTTCATCAACTAGGCATGGATAGAAGATCGGGTCGTAGCAACTCTGGACCAGCATCGAATGGAGCAGCGGGAGAGAATGTGGATATATTGAGGGTTATCCAGATGATGATGGAGAACCAGCAGCAGCAGACCGAGCTTCTCCGGCAAGAGATAGCAGCACCTAAGGAACAGAGGCCGGGGAATATATCAGATTTCAGACGGCTGCAGCCAGCTATATTCACGGGTGAAGAGAAACCCTTGGATGCTGAGCAATGGTTGACCGACACATCAGACTTGTTGAATGCAGCCCGTGTCCCAGAGGAAAACCAAGTGGAGGTCGCCAAGATTCAATTGAAGGATATAGCTAGAACTTGGTGGCTAGCTGAGGAGGCAAGATTGGAGAAGCCTGTCACTTGGGACACGTTCTCCAAGAGTTCTACAGCAGATTCTTCCCTGTCACAGCTCAGAAAGACATGGAGGAGCAGTTCATCAGACTTCAGCAAGGGGAGAAGTCCGTGGATGAGTATGCCGCGGAATTTCTCCGACTTAGCCGCTTTGCTCCGTATATGGTGACGGATGAAGAGAAGCGGGCAAGCAGATTCCAGCAGGGCTTACAGATGGACCTACAAGTTTTCTTGATGCCCCAGCAGCTGAAGACCTATTCAGAAGTTCTCACCATAGCTCGAGAAGTAGAGCGTGGACTGGAGAAGAAGAAAGTGAACCAGATGAGGAACCAGGCCAAGAAGAGGCCTTTTGAGTTGATGGATGAGGAGGATGCAGATAGGGCAACCCATGGCCCGATGATGAAGAGACCATTCCAACCTCCTCTGTCTCAGATTGTATGCAACTTCTGCCACAGGCCCGGACATTATAAGAGGGATTGTCGAGTGGCCAAGGGATTATGTTTAGTGTGCGGGTCAGGGAGTCATATGCTAAGGGATTGCCCACACAGGAAGTTTGGACATGTGGCACCGATCAGACCAGCTCTTCCAGCCCCAGCACATCCAGCTCCAGCAATTCCAGCACCGCCACTGAGGAGGAACCCTGAACCTGTTGATCAAAGAGTTCCATTTCCACCCCAACGGTATGATCATCAGCAGAGGGGAATGAGGCCTAGAGCAGATCAGGGTAGAGGCCAAGGTTACACCATGGCAGCAGGGACCTCAGGCGATACAGCAGAGTGTGAAGACCAGTATCCAGATCAGGAGCCTTAGGGATGTCATGGTAACCACTACCCCAGATCTTGTATTTGAGTTGGTTATCATTCTAAATGTTTTTCTCTTATCATTATTTCATTGTCCATCCTGATCCTTCCTGTATTCATCTTATTCCCTGTTTTGGTTTTATGAGCCCTTTATTCCAGCCCTTGTCCCCTTTGTTTCATTTCACCCCTTAATGAAATTGCGAGGACGCAATTTTTGTAAGGTGGGTGGATTGTAATACCCCGTTCCCGGAATACGTACTTAGTTGCGTATTCAGATTTTCGATCGTATTTTTTTGATTTGTTTCCTGTATTTATTCTGTATTATGAATTCCTTATATGATTGTTTTGCCTTGGATGTGGATCGGTGAACTCGGAGTCAGCCTTAGTCTGAGCCGGGGACTCGATCTCAGAATTTTACTTGTTTTAGACATTCTGGTTATCCGATTCGACCGATTTCTGTTTTAAACATCGTTTTCCAATATTTTGGATTTTCTATGATTTTCTGGAATTTTCTGTGATTAAGTTGAAAATCTTCAAAACCGGTGTCGGCCAGTACCGCTGACCGATTCCCGGATTTTTAATTCTCAAACTGTTTAGAATTTCATGATGGTCCTTTAGACTTATCTTTAGAATTACATTTCCTACTTAAATACTTTTTCTGAGAATTTTATGATTTTTGAAAATTCCATCGGAGTCGGTAGGTAACTGATTCCGGGATTTTTAGTTTTAAAAACTATAAAGTATTTCTTAAAAAGGATTTCACTATGAGTCTTCATATATTATTATTGATTTTTGGGTAAAATTTGCGAGTCGTTCCGAGATACTTGAATTTCGGGCGATTCCGGTATTTTCCGAATGTTTTCCGTATTCTTGAGTTGAACCCGAGTCTCTGTATTTTCAACAGTTTCATTCTGAGCCCAAAAGAAAATATCTTCTCCTTTATAATTCCTCTTCCTTTTCCTTTTCTTTATTTCTTTCCTTCCTTCCAAGCCACACACTTTTCCAATTTTCCCAAATTACCAAAATTCCTATTTTTCCTCTCCACACAACTCCCACCTACCTCCACCATTTAATGCATCTCTCTCTCTCTCTTCCATTGCCGGCCAAGTGGCCAAGAGAGGGACACTCACCTCACCTCCCCTTTTTGCAAATAACCCCCTCTCTTCCACCTCAATTACAACTCCTTCACAAATTCCAAATCATATATAACATTCTTTACATTTCCTTTTCCTTTTTTCTTCACTTCACCAAAAGAAAGACCCTTCACCAAAAATCTCTCCTCCATCTCAAATTCAAACCCTAACTCCAACACCAAGGTCATCTTCTCCATCTTCAACCTCAACTCTTGGATTGGGATCGTCTCCTCTTCGTCGATTTCTCACGGTGGATCAATTTGACGACCACAAACTTCCCGGACTCGTAGAGCTTCAATCAAGCCTTTCCAAGTGAGTATTTTTACTCACCAAGACTCATCAATTCCTAGTATACTTGTATTTACAATTCTTGTACATTTACATCTTCAAAATCACATTTTTAGACTATCAAGCACAACCACCAGATTCAGTTCTGTACACTGTGTTCGACCATGATTAGTCGACTTGACCTAGAACCTAGTCGACTAGAAACCCTTAGCTGAAACGTAGCCTTTTCTGACTTCACAGTTTTAATCGACTAGTCCCTATTACCAGTCGACTAGATATCCCTAGTCGACTACTAGAATTCCCCTAGTCGACTCCTGAAATAAACTCAACTCTCTGTATCTCAAACTTAGTCGACTTAAGTATCTGTTAGTCGACTTGTAGTTCCCTGTTAGTCGACTACCCTTTTTCCTAGTCGACTAACTCTTCCTGAAACAGAGAAACCAAACTCTCTGGAACACATTATTAGTCGACCACCCTATTTTCCTAGTCGACTAACCCTTCTTATTAGTCGACTACTATTCCAACTAGTCGACTAACTTATGGCTGTCTGGTATTGTGATTTCCTTCTTGACTATGTATCTACCCTTGATACATGTACTATATATTATTCCTACTTATACTTCATAGCTTGTACTTTATGATCTATTAATTGGTGTATATCATCTCTTGTCACTTCATATTCCCAGGTTTATGTATTGCCATGCAACTGCTTGTTTCATTCTTATACTTGTACCTTGCCGTGATATTATTGCTTCCTTATTTTATACCATGCGTGGCGGACCCTTCGAGGTCGTTGAACCCTGTTTGCTTCTATGTTTCCCTTGCCTTGCTATGATCCAGACACGTCAGTACATGTTTTCCTTTAACACATGTATATCACCTGACATGCCACCACTTTACTAGACCTCTTGTTATGTCTTGACTGACCCGGCCTATTATCAATCTATTGTTATGTTTTATTGCTTGTGATATATCACCACCTTGTCATGCTATCCTTTAAAACCAAGCATGATACACTTGACCTTATGATTATCTTTTTTACGGGAACCTGCCTTATTTTATGGAACTAAGTGCCACACCATACTCGGTGGGGGCCACCTCTAGAATCCACTCCCTCAGAACAAAGTGCCACACGGAACAAAGTGCCACACCACACGGTGGGGGCCACCCTTGAATCTGTGGGGGCCACCTCTTGAATCTGTAGGGCTATTACTGTTATGTACATTTGTTCCCCGTAAGCTGATAATTCTTAATAAGCTACAACTTGTATGGGTATGGGAGGAAGTGATGGATGCCGGAATGATATCTTGCTTATAGTGATGGGATATAAAAGTATGTATATATATATAATATACTGGCGGTAAGTGTATGATATTACTGTTAGGGGGACTTTGGGCCTCCAAAGCCGGTTCCAGGTGTATGGAAACCACTATAAGAAGTTCTATCAGTTCTCCATCTACTTCCGTTAACAAACCTCGGATAGCTTATATATGGATGTATGTGTGATGGGATGTACACCCGGGCACATACCTAGATATATGGGTCAGACGAGTAATAATAATAATAGAGACCTGTTATGTTATGACTCCTAGTCTACTCGTTATGTCATGATTCCAGTGATGATTCCTGTTTTGATGTTTGCTACGATTCTCATCATTCTTGTTATATATTCCCGTTTTGACTGTCATATGATTTGCAACTCTGATTCTATATGCTTGGGATTTCTGTGGCATGAGACAAGGTATATATATGAGGGTTTCCTTGTTTGGATTATCCCCTCGACGTATTAGTCTCATGGGACCGTGACTTAAGCATATACAATCACTTTTGCCTGAAATCAGTTTTACCTTGCATTTCCTGTTTCATGATTATGCTATACCTGTTCTTGTATACCACTCTTGTGTTCTAACCCCTATTCTTGTCTCTTAGCACTTGGCACATAGCCGGTTCATTGTTGGGAGGTCTGACTCCCTTGGATTGTATGTTCAGGTCTTGAAGCTTGGATTGCAGTGGAGCTGTCCACAGTAGATCAAGCTTTTCTTGTAAGCTGGCAGCCTAGTTCCAGTTCTTTCGTGCCAGACTCCTCTTTTGACTCACGGGATCTTCACCCTTCTCGTGAGCATTTTGTGTTTATCTTGTATATTCTACTTTTGGACTAGTATGTGATAAAAGACATATGTAATATGTAATGTTTATCATAAACTGTGATGACTTTGTATATGTACCTTTTATGTTGGCATGTGTATGTATACCACGCTTTGTGTTGTACTCTGATCCCTTGCTTGTACTTTTATGCTTAGCGTATATACGTGGGGGCTTTTCCTGACCTACGTATATACGTCGCAGTGACGTCTTCGTATCCGTGGGATCGGGGCGTTACAGGTTGGTATCAGAGCTTAGGCTCTCCCACCTATAGTACAATCAAGCGGCAAATTCTAGTAATTTGCTAATGCCAACTACAATGTACAAAGTCATCTAGTCCTTCTTGATTATCTAGTTCTTCTTGGTTCCTTCCTTCATATCCTGAAATCCTTCCATTTTCCATCACTTTCCAGTCATTCTTCATCAACTAGGCATGGATAGAAGATCGGGTCGTAGCAACTCTGGACCAGCATCGAATGGAGCAGTGGGAGAGAATGTGGATATATTGAGGGTTATCCAGATGATGATGATGGAGAAACAGCAGCAGCAGACCGAGCTTCTCCGGCAAGAGATAGCAGCACCTAAGGAACAGAGGCCGGGGAATATATCAGATTTCAGACGGCTGCAGCCAGCTATATTCACGGGTGAAGAGAAACCTTGGATGCTGAGCAATGGTTGACCGACACATCAGACTTGTTGAATGCAGCCCGTGTCCCAGAGGAAAACCAAGTGGAGGTCGCCAAGATTCAATTGAAGGATATAGCTAGAACTTGGTGGCTAGCTGAGGAGGCAAGATTGGAGAAGCCTGTCACTTGGGACACATTCTCCAAGAGTTTCTACAGCAGATTCTTCCCTGTCACAGCTCAGAAAGACATGGAGGAGCAGTTCATCAGACTTCGGCAAGGGAATAAGTCCGTGGATGAGTATGCCGCGGAATTTCTCAGACTTAGCCGCTTTGCTCCGTACATGGTAACTGATGAGGAGAAGCGGGCAAGCAGATTTCAGCAGGGCTACAATGGACATACAAGTATTCCTGATGCCCCAACAGCTGAAGACTATTCAGAAGTCCTTACCATAGCTCGAGAAGTAGAGCGTGGACTGGAGAAGAAGCAAGCAAACCAGATGAGGAACCAGGCCAAGAAGAGGCCTTTTGAGTTGATGGATGAGGAGGATGCGGATAGGGCAACCATGGCCCGATGATGAAGAGACCATTCCAACCTCCTCTGTCTCAGATTGTATGCAACTTCTGCCACAGGCCCGGACATTATAAGAGGGATTGTCGAGTGGCCAAGGGATTATGTTTAGTGTGCGGGTCAGGGAGTCATATGCTAAGGGATTGCCCACATAGGAAGTTTGGACAGGTGGCACCGATCAGACCAGCTCTTCCAGCCCCAGCACGTCCAGCTCCAGCACTTCCAGCGCCGCCACTGAGGGGACCCTGAACCTGTTGATCGAAAGAGTTCCATTTCCACCCCAACGGTATGATCGTCAGCAGAGGGGAATGAGAGCTAGAGCAGATCAGGGTAGAGGCCAAGGTTACATCATGGCAGAGGCAGAGGCATCAGGCGATACAGCAGAGTGTGAAGACCAGTATCCAGATCAGGAGCCTTAGGGATATCATGGTAACCACTACCCCAGATCTTGTATTTGAGTGGTTATCATTCTAAATATTTTCTCTTATCATTCTTTCATTGTCCATCCTGATCCTTCCTGTTTCATCTTATTCCCTGTTTTAGTTTTATGAGCCCTTTATTCCAGCCTTTGTCCCCTTTGTGTTCATTTCACCCCTTAATGAAATTGCGAGGACGCAATTTTTGTAAGGTGGGTGGATTGTAATACCCCGTTCCGGAATACGTACTTAGTTGCGTATTCAGATTTTCGATCGTATTTTTTCGATTTGTTTTCCTGTATTTAATCTGTATTATGAATTCCTTGTATGATTGTTTTATCTTGGATGTGGATTCGTGGACTCGGAGTCAGCCCTAGTCTGAACCGAAGGCCCGATCATCATATATTCTTCGATTTAGTCTTTCTGGTGTGTAGAATTGACCGATTTCGGTTTCAAATATTATTTTCTAATATATTAGATTTTCTGTGATTTTCTGGATTTTCTTGGATTAAATTGAATTTCTTCAAAACCGGTGTCGGCCAGTGCCGCTGACCGATTCCTGGATTTTTAATTCTCAAACTGTTTGGAATTTCATGATGGTCCTTTAGGCATTATTCCTTAGAATCCTATTTTCTACTTACATTCTTTTTCTGAGGATTTTACGATTTTATGAAAATTCCATCGGAGTCGGTAGGTAACTGATTCCGGGA
Organism: Agave tequilana; assembly: GCA_038442645.1. Lineage (NCBI taxonomy): Eukaryota > Viridiplantae > Streptophyta > Magnoliopsida > Asparagales > Asparagaceae > Agave > Agave tequilana. Next base: position 211,762 of record JAVJIF010002043.1, on the reverse strand, counting down.
TTTTTAGTTTTAAAACTATAAAGTATTTCTTAAAAAGGATTTCACTATGAGTCTTCATATATTATTATTGATTTTTGGGTAAATTTGCGAGTCGTTCCGAGATACTTGAATTTCGGGCGATTCCGGTATTTTCCGAATTGTTTTCCGTATTCTTGACTTGAACCGAGTCTCTGTATTTTCAACAGTTTCATTCTGAGCCCAAAGAAAATATCTTCCCCTTTATAATTCCTCTTCCTTTTTCCTTTTCTTTATTTCTCTCCTTCCTTCCAAGCCACACACTTTCCAATTTTCCCAAATTACCAAAATTCCTATTTCCTCTCCACACAACTCCACCTACCTCCACCATTTAATGCATCTCTCTCTCTCTCTCACATGGCCGGCCAAGTGGCCAAGAGAGGGACACCCACCTCACCTCCCCTTTTTGCAAATAACCCCCTCTCTTCCATCTCAATTACAACTCCTTCACAAATTCCAAATCATATATAAACATTCCTTTGCATTTCCTTTTCCTTTTTCTTCACTTCCACAAAGAATTTCCCTTCACCAAAATCCCTCCTCCATCTCAACTCAACCTCCAACTTCAAGAGCTTCATCTAGGGCATCATCAAGGTCTTCATCTTCAACCACCAACTCCCAAAGCAACAACAAGATTATCTTCTCCACCTCAAGCAACTTCAACTTCAACAACTACTTTTGGATTGAGGCCATCATCTCCACCTTGGGATCCTTTCAAGACTACAAAGCTTCACCTAACCAATCCTAGTGAGTATTTTTACTCACCAAGACTCATCAAATCCCTAGTATACTTGTATTTACAATTCTTGTACATTTACATCTTCAAAATCACATTTTTAGACTATCAAGCACAACCACCAGATTCAGTTCTGTACACTGTGTTCGACCATGATTAGTCGACTTGACCTAGAACCTAGTCGACTAGAAACCCTTAGCTGAAACGTAGCCTTTTCTGACTTCACAGTTTTAGTCGACTAGTCCCTATTACCAGTCGACTAGATATCCCTAGTCGACTACTAGAATTCCCCTAGTCGACTCCTGAAATAAACTCAACTCTCTGTATCTCAAACTTAGTCGACTTAAGTATCTGTTAGTCGACTTGTAGTTCCCTGTTAGTCGACTACCCTTTTTACCTAGTCGACTAACTCTTCCTGAAACAGAAACCCAAACTCTCTGGAACACATTATTAGTCGACCACCCTATTTTCCTAGTCGACTAACCCTTCTATTAGTCGACTACTATTCCAACCTAGTCGACTAACTTATGGCTGTCTGGTATTGTGATTTCCTTCTTGACTATGTATCTTACCCTTGATACATGTACTATATATTATTCCTACTTATACTTCATAGCTTGTACTTTATGATCTATTAATTGGTGTATATCATCTCTTGTCACTTCATATTCCCAGGTTTATGTATTGCCATGCAACTGCTTGTTTCATTCTTATACTTGTACCTTGCCGTGATTATTGCTTCTTTATTTTATACCATGCGTGGCGGACCCTTCGAGGTCGTTGAACCCTGTTTGCTTCTATGTTTCCCCTTGCCTTGCTATGATCCAGACACGTCAGTACATGTTTCCTTTAACACATGTATATCACCTGACATGCCACCACTTTACTAGACCTCTTGTTATGTCTTGACTGACCGGCCTATTATCAATCTATTGTTATGTTTTATTGCTTGTGATATATCACCACATTGTCATGCTATCCTTTAAAACCAAGCATGATACACTTGACCTTATGATTATCTTGTTTACGGGAACCCTGCCTTATTTTATGGAACTAAGTGCCACACCATACTCGGTGGGGGCCACCTCTAGAATCCACTCCCTCAGAACAAAGTGCCACACGGAACAAAGTGCCACACCACACGGTGGGGGCCACCCTTGAATCTGTGGGGGCCACCTCTTGAATCTGTAGGGCTATTACTGTTATGTACATTTGTTCCCCGTAAGCTGATAATTCTTAATAAGCTACAACTTGTATGGGTATGGGAGGAAGTGATGGATGCCGGAATGATATCTTGCTTATAGTGATGGGATATAAAAGTATGTATATATATATATATATACTGGCGGTAAGTGTTATGATATTACTGTTAGGGGGACTTTGGGCCTCCAAAGCCGGTTCCAGGTGTATGGAAACCACTATAAGAAGTTCTATCAGTTCTCCATCTACTTCCGTTAACAAACCTCGGATAGCTTATATATGGATGTATGTGTGATGGGATGTACACCCGGGCACATACCTAGATATATGGGTCAGACGAGTAATAATAATAATAGAGACCTGTTATGTTATGACTCCTAGTCTACTCGTTATGTCATGATTCCAGTGATGATTCCTGTTTTGATGTTTGCTACGATTCTCATCATTCTTGTTATATATTCCCGTTTTGACTGTCATATGATTTGCAACTCTGATTCTATATGCTTGGGATTTCTGTGGCATGAGACAAAGGTATATATATGAGGGTTTCCTTGTTTGGATTATCCCCTCGACGTATTAGTCTCATGGGACCGTGACTTAAGCATATACAATCACTTTTGCCTGAAATCAGTTTTACCTTGCATTTCCTGTTTCATGATTATGCTATACCTGTTCTTGTATACCACTCTTGTGTTCTAACCCCTATTCTTGTCTCTTAGCCACTTGGCACATAGCCGGTTCATTGTTGGGAGGTCCTGACTCCCTTGGATTTGTATGTTCAGGTCTTGAAGCTTGGATTGCAGTGGAGCTGTCCACAGTAGATCAAGCTTTTCCTTGTAAGCTGGCAGCCTAGTTCCAGTTCTTTCGTGCCAGACTCCTCTTTTGACTCACGGGATCTTCACCCTTCTCGTGAGCATTTTGTGTTTATCTTGTATATTCTACTTTTGGACTAGTATGTGATAAAAGACATATGTAAATATGTAATGTTTATCATAAACTGTGATGACTTTGTATATGTACCTTTTATGTTGGCATGTGTATGTATACCACGCTTTGTGTTGTACTCTGATCCCTTGCTTGTACTTTTATGCTTAGCGTATATACGTGGGGGCTTTTCCTGACCTACGTATATACGTCGCAGTGACGTCTCCGTATCCGTGGGATCGGGGCGTTACAGGTTGGTATCAGAGCTTAGGCTCTCCCACCTATAGTACAATCAAGCGGCAAATTCTAGTAATTTGCTAATGCCAACTACAATGTACAAAGTCATCTAGTCCTTCTTGATTATCTAGTTCTTCTTGGTTCCTTCCTTCATATCCTGAAATCCTTCCATTTTTCCATCACTTTCCAGTCATTCTTCATCAACTAGGCATGGATAGAAGATCGGGTCGTAGCAACTCTGGACCAGCATCGAATGGAGCAGTGGGAGAGAATGTGGATATATTGAGGGTTATCCAGATGATGATGGAGAACCAGCAGCAGTAGACCGAGCTTCTCCGGCAAGAGATAGCAGCACCTAAGGAACAGAGGCCGGGGAATATATCAGATTTCAGACGGCTGCAGCCAGCTATATTCCACGGGTGAAGAGAAACCCTTGGATGCTGAGCAATGGTTGACCGACACATCAGACTTGTTGAATGCAGCCCGTGTCCCAGAGGAAAACCAAGTGGAGGTCGCCAAGATTCAATTGAAGGATATAGCTAGAACTTGGTGGCTAGCTGAGGAGGCAAGATTGGAGAAGCCTGTCACTTGGGACACATTCTCCAAGAGTTTCTACAGCAGATTCTTCCCTGTCACAGCTCAGAAAGACATGGAGGAGCAGTTCATCAGACTTCGGCAAGGGAATAAGTCCGTGGATGAGTATGCCGCGGAATTTCTCAGACTTAGCCGCTTTGCTCCGTACATGGTAACTGATGAGGAGAAGCGGGCAAGCAGATTTCAGCAGGGCCTACAAATGGACATACAAGTATTCCTGATGCCCCAACAGCTGAAGACTTATTCAGAAGTCCTTACCATAGCTCGAGAAGTAGAGCGTGGACTGGAGAAGAAGCAAGCAAACCAGATGAGGAACCAGGCCAAGAAGAGGCCTTTTGAGTTGATGGATGAGGAGGATGCGGATAGGGCAACCCATGGCCCGATGATGAAGAGACCATTCCAACCTCCTCTGTCTCAGATTGTATGCAACTTCTGCCACAGGCCCGGACATTATAAGAGGGATTGTCGAGTGGCCAAGGGATTATGTTTAGTGTGCGGGTCAGGGAGTCATATGCTAAGGGATTGCCCACATAGGAAGTTTGGACAGGTGGCACCGATCAGACCAGCTCTTCCAGCCCCAGCACGTCCAGCTCCAGCACTTCCAGCGCCGCCACTGAGGAGGGACCCTGAACCTGTTGATCGAAGAGTTCCATTTCCACCCCAACGGTATGATCGTCAGCAGAGGGGAATGAGAGCTAGAGCAGATCAGGGTAGAGGCCAAGGTTACATCATGGCAGCAGAGGCATCAGGCGATACAGCAGAGTGTGAAGACCAGTATCCAGATCAGGAGCCTTAGGGATATCATGGTAACCACTACCCCAGATCTTGTATTTGAGTTGGTTATCATTCTAAATATTTTCTCTTATCATTCTTTCATTGTCCATCCTGATCCTTCCTGTATTCATCTTATTCCCTGTTTTGTTTTATGAGCCCTTTATTCCAGCCTTTGTCCCCTTTGTGTTCATTTCACCCCTTAATGAAATTGCGAGGACGCAATTTTTGTAAGGTGGGTGGATTGTAATACCCCGTTCCCGGAATACGTACTTAGTTGCGTATTCAGATTTTCGATCGTATTTTTTTCGATTTGTTTTCCTGTATTTAATCTGTATTATGAATTCCTTGTATGATTGTTTTATCTTGGATGTGGATTCGTGGACTCGGAGTCAGCCCTAGTCTGAACCGAAGGCCCGATCATAATATATTCTTCGATTTAGTCTTTCTGGTGTGTAGAATTGACCGATTTCGGTTTCAAATATTATTTTCTAATATATTAGATTTTCTGTGATTTTCTGGATTTTTCTTGGATTAAATTGAATTTCTTCAAAACCGGAGTCGGCCAGTGCCGCTGACCGATTCCTGGATTTTTAATTCTCAAACGTTTGGAATTTCATGATGGTCCTTTAGGCATTATTCTTAGAATCCTATTTTCTACTTACATTCTTTTTCTGAGGATTTTTACGATTTTATGAAAATTCCATCGGAGTCGGTAGGTAACTGATTCCGGGATTTTTAGTTTTAAAACTATAAAGTATTTCTTAAAAAGGATTTCACTATGAGTCTTCATATATTATTATTGATTTTTGGGTAAATTTGCGAGTCGTTCCGAGATACTTGAATTTCGGGCGATTCCGGTATTTTCCGAATTGTTTTCCGTATTCTTGACTTGAACCGAGTCTCTGTATTTTCAACAGTTTCATTCTGAGCCCAAAAGAAAATATCTTCCCCTTTATAATTCCTCTTCCTTTTCCTTTTCTTTATTTCTCTCCTTCCTTCCCAAGCCACACACTTTTCCATTTTCCCAAATTACCAAAATTCCTATTTTTCCTCTCCACACAACTCCCACCTACCTCCACCATTTAATGCATCTCTCTCTCTCTCTCCCATGGCCGGCCAAGTGGCCAAGAGAGGGACACCCACCTCACCTCCCCTTTTTGCAAATAACCCCCTCTCTTCCATCTCAATTACAACTCCTTCACAAATTCCAAATCATATATAAACATTCCTTTGCATTTCCTTTTCCTTTTTCTTCACTTCCACAAAGAATTTCCCTTCACCAAAATCCCTCCTCCATCTCAACTCAACCTCCAACTTCAAGAGCTTCATCTAGGGCATCATCAAGGTCTTCATCTTCAACCACCAACTCCCAAAGCAACACCAAGATTATCTTCTCCACCTCAAGCAACTTCAACTTCAACAACTACTTTTGGATTGAGGCCATCATCTCCACCTTGGGATCCTTTCAAGACTACAAAGCTTCACCTAACCAATCCTAGTGAGTATTTTTACTCACCAAGACTCATCAAATCCCTAGTATACTTGTATTTACAATTCTTGTACATTTACATCTTCAAAATCACATTTTTAGACTATCAAGCACAACCACCAGATTCAGTTCTGTACACTGTGTTCGACCATGATTAGTCGACTTGACCTAGAACCTAGTCGACTAGAACCCTTAGCTGAAACGTAGCCTTTTCTGACTTCACAGTTTTAGTCGACTAGTCCCTATTACCAGTCGACTAGATATCCCTAGTCGACTACTAGAATTCCCCTAGTCGACTCCTGAAATAAACTCAACTCTCTGTATCTCAAACTTAGTCGACTTAAGTATCTGTTAGTCGACTTGTAGTTCCCTGTTAGTCGACTACCCTTTTTACCTAGTCGACTAACTCTTCCTGAAACAGAAACCCAAACTCTCTGGAACACATTATTAGTCGACCACCCTATTTTCCTAGTCGACTAACCCTTCTATTAGTCGACTACTATTCCAACCTAGTCGACTAACTTATGGCTGTCTGGTATTGTGATTTCCTTCTTGACTATGTATCTTACCCTTGATACATGTACTATATATTTTCCTACTTATACTTCATAGCTTGTACTTTATGATCTATTAATTGGTGTATATCATCTCTTGTCACTTCATATTCCCAGGTTTATGTATTGCCATGCAACTGCTTGTTTCATTCTTATACTTGTACCTTGCCGTGATATTATTGCTTCCTTATTTTATACCATGCGTGGCGGACCCTTCGAGGTCGTTGAACCCTGTTTGCTTCTATGTTTCCCCTTGCCTTGCTATGATCCAGACACGTCAGTACATGTTTTCCTTTAACACATGTATATCACCTGACATGCCACCACTTTACTAGACCTCTTGTTATGTCTTGACTGACCCGGCCTATTATCAATCTATTGTTATGTTTTATTGCTTGTGATATATCACCACCTTGTCATGCTATCCTTTAAAACCAAGCATGATACACTTGACCTTATGATTATCTTGTTTACGGGAACCCTGCCTTATTTTATGGAACTAAGTGCCACACCATACTCGGTGGGGGCCACCTCTAGAATCCACTCCCTCAGAACAAAGTGCCACACGGAACAAAGTGCCACACCACACGGTGGGGGCCACCCCTTGAATCTGTGGGGGCCACCTCTTGAATCTGTAGGGCTATTACTGTTATGTACATTTGTTCCCCGTAAGCTGATAATTCTTAATAAGCTACAACTTGTATGGGTATGGGAGGAAGTGATGGATGCCGGAATGATATCTTGCTTATAGTGATGGGATATAAAAGTATGTATATATATATATATATATATATATATATATATATACTGGCGGTAAGTGTTATGATATTACTGTTAGGGGGACTTTGGGCCTCCAAAGCCGGTTCCAGGTGTATGGAAACCACTATAAGAAGTTCTATCAGTTCTCCATCTACTTCCGTTAACAAACCTCGGATAGCTTATATATGGATGTATGTGTGATGGGATGTACACCCGGGCACATACCTAGATATATGGGTCAGACGAGTAATAATAATAATAGAGACCTGTTATGTTATGACTCCTAGTCTACTCGTTATGTCATGATTCCAGTGATGATTCCTGTTTTGATGTTTGCTACGATTCTCATCATTCTTGTTATATATTCCCGTTTTGACTGTCATATGATTTGCAACTCTGATTCTATATGCTTGGGATTTCTGTGGCATGAGACAAAGGTATATATATGAGGGTTCCTTGTTTGGATTATCCCCTCGACGTATTAGTCTCATGGGACCGTGACTTAAGCATATACAATCACTTTTGCCTGAAATCAGTTTTACCTTGCATTTCCTGTTTCATGATTATGCTATACCTGTTCTTGTATACCACTCTTGTGTTCTAACCCCTATTCTTGTCTCTTAGCCACTTGGCACATAGCCGGTTCATTGTTGGGAGGTCCTGACTCCCTTGGATTTGTATGTTCAGGTCTTGAAGCTGGATTGCAGTGGAGCTGTCCACAGTAGATCAAGCTTTTCCTTGTAAGCTGGCAGCCTAGTTCCAGTTCTTTCGTGCCAGACTCCTCTTTTGACTTACGGGATCTTCACCCTTCTCGTGAGCATTTTGTGTTTATCTTGTATATTCTACTTTTGGACTAGTATGTGATAAAAGACATATGTAATATGTAATGTTTATCATAAACTGTGATGACTTTGTATATGTACCTTTTATGTTGGCATGTGTATGTATACCACGCTTGTGTTGTACTCTGATCCCTTTCTTGTACTTTTATGCTTAGCGTATATACGTGGGGGCTTTTCCTGACCTACGTATATACGTCGCAGTGACGTCTCCGTATCCGTGGATCGGGGCGTTACAAGTGGTGCCCCTCTGCCTTCGAGGTGTGAGGTATTTATAAGGAAGAATCAGGATAGGGATGAGTATACAGAGACAGGGTTTGAAACCAAGGATGCGAAAACACGATTTTCGTGGCAAGATATTGGCCATATGGCTAGGATCTGAGTGCGTGTGTCCGTTCATTTGTCTTCTATCTTTTTGTCCTCTTGGATTTAAATTTTTGATCTAGATTTGACGAAATATCTTTGATCTTCAGCTCAACCAATTGGGTCTTCAAAAATTCATTTTTACCTAAATTTTAATTGGTATTATCTCATCTGATATACCTGGTCTTCAGATAAAATGCTTCTAGAAACTCTGAATTAGCATCTATCCCCTTTCTTTTGAACTTTTGAATTTAATTGGATAATCTGTCATTCTCTCTTTTCTTCTTAATTACCCTGTACGTCACTAAACATGAAAATACATTAGTAGCAGAATTTTATTTAAATATAAATGTAGAAATGTGATACATATAATATGAAAACATGCAATGCACCTGTATGATCTCAACCCCATACCTATTTTTTACTCGTTCTCGAGAAAAATAAAAAGAAAATAAATATTAAACTGACCTTAACTTAACTCACTTTCGTATAAATTACGGTTGCACTTAGCATGTACAACAAGCCATTAACGTTTAGGTTGCCTCTGGAGGACGCGTTTTGTCTCGTGAGAGTTTTCAGTAGATTGCACCCACAAAATCTATAAATAAAAAAAAAATAAAGTGTTAGTATTTTTGAAAACACATTTTGAGGAAAAAAATATTTGAAGTATTAATGTAAAAAATTCAAGTAATCTATAAGTCATAGGATTATCAAAACTTAGTCATTCCTAAATACTAACACTTTTTATGATCAGTTTTGTCCCGAGATTATGAAAGTAATCGAATCAGAGGTCAAAAGCTCATAGACTCTGGTTTCGTTAGGAAAGAGCAACATCCTGATTGAGTGGCCAATATCGTTCCCATTTCTAAAAACAATGAAAAGCTCCATATTTGCATTGACTACCATGATCTGAATGTCGCTTGTCCTATGGACGAATTCTCTCTCCCGACCACGGATGTTATGATTGACAATACGTGTGATTTTGAGAGGATATCTTTCATGGATGGCTTCTCAGGGTATAATCAGATAAAAATATACCTTGAAGATGACAAGCATACATTTTTTAGGATGTCTTTGGAGTATACTACTACATAGTAATACTCTTTAGCATGATGAACGTTGGTGCGACATATCAACGCGCCATTAATGCGATCTTTCATGAGCATATACGTAAGACCGTAGAATGCTATGTTGATGATATCGCTGTGAAAAGCGGTGACAAAGGCGATCATCTCGCAGACCTGAAAAGAGTATTCGACATCACGTAGGCTCATCAGTTGAAGATGAACCCAACTAAATCCTTTCTGGGGGTAGCCAGTGGTAAATTCCTTGGATTTGTTGTTACATCCAAAGGAATTCACCTGGATCTAGAGAAGATCTGTACCATCCAAGATATGCAACCTCCAAGAAATCTTAACGAACTTAGTGGCTTACAGGGACGATTAGCTTATATCTGGAGATTATATCGAATCTTTCAGGGATGCTGCTAACCCTTCACCAAACTAATGAAGAGGGAATCTTATTCATTTGGGACAATGCTTGCCAACAAGCATTCGAAGAGATCAAAGAGTATCTCACACACCCTCCCGTTCTGGTAGCTCTAGTATTAGGAAAATCTTTCCTGTTATATATTCGAGCTATGGATCGTTCTCTAGGAGATTTGCTAACTCAAAACAATGATCAAAATCATGAACAAGCAATCTACATTTGAGTTAGAACAATAATTAGGGCAGAGTACCGTTGCAACCCGATCAAGAAGGAATGCTTAGCCTTAGTCTTCGCCATTCACAGATGTGATACTACCTTGTGGGGGCAACGCATTCATGTCATTTTTAGAGTTAATCTTTTGCGATTACTCATGACAAGATCATCTTCGCTGATTTGCACATTAGTAAAATGAGTCATATTGATCTCACAATATGAGATGCAACAAAGGGTGATCAAAGGTCAAGCTGTGGTAGATTTTCTGACCGATTATCAGTTTCAGGAAGTTCAAAACTTTATGATGATCTCCACACACAGATTGCAGAAGTTAACGCGACCCACGTCTCCTCAGAAGAACAAGTGTGGAACTATTCTTTGACAGAGCATCAAGAAAAATTCCTGAGAGAAATATCATTGCAGGTGGGGGGTAGTACTCATTTTCCCATATAATTACGTGATCCCTCATGCATTCTTATTAACTGAGCTGTGTTCCAACAACATTGAGGAATATAACACTCTCTTGATCGGGATGCAACTTGCTGAAGAGATTAGAGTAAAAAATCTTGAAGTATACGGTGATTCAAAACTCATCATCAATTAGGTTCGCGGGGAGTATGAAGTCCGATATGAAGACTGGTGTCCTATCATAATGCAACCATTGGCATGGCATAGAAGTTTAAAAGCTTCTACATTGGCTATGTACCATGTCAGAAGAATACACATGCAGATGCATTGGCATCTCTCGGTGCTTCATTAGCCCTTTCAGCCGGAGCCATGGAGAAAGTAATTGTCTACAGTCGTGACTTATATTGTTGCAAATTTGTCCTTAAAGACAGTAAAACTCCAAGAGCAGACCTTCAAGTTAAAGGGGTTCTTGAGACTTCGACAAGTCTCAAACCAAGTGATTGGCGATTCCCTTACCCTGATTTCGTTTTGTATGACATATTGCCTGATGACCCCAAGGAGGCAGCTGCCATCAGAATGAAAGCCCCTCGATTTTATTATAATATGATCATGCGAACATTGTATCACTAATTGTATGATGAATCCTACTCCGATGCCTTTCACATAAGGAGGCACAAGAGGCGCTCAAAGAATCTCATGACGGGGTGCGCGGAGCTCACCAACACGAACCTAAGCTCAACGATCGGCTTAGAAGACTTGGCTATTACTGGCCAAAGATGATCCCTGACGCCATCGCCTATGCTAAGCGATAGTATGCCTGTCAAATCCGCGGTGACTTTGTCCATCAAGCACCAGAACATCTTCACCCAACGTCCTCCTAATGGCCATTCGGCATGTGGGGAATGGATGTTATTAGACTTATCAGCCCCCTAACATCTAAAGGACATCGCTTCATCTTAGCCATTATGGATTACTTCTTTAAATGGGAGGAAGCTGTTCCCCATAAGGAAGTAAAAACACCAAATGTGATCAAGTTCATCAAGCATCACGTGCACTACTGCTTTGGTGTACCCTGACGAATTGTCCATGATAATGGACCCCAATTCGTCAACCAAGCATTTCAGAGGTTCTGTAATAAATTCAGAATCCAAAGTGTGTCATCAACAGCATACTATCCAGCTTCTAATGGCCTTTTAGAAGCTTTTAACAAGATTATGGAAAGCTTCTCAATAAATTTGTCTTAAAAAGTCAACGCGTCTGGGACGACAAATTAGGTGAAGGCCTAAAGGCTTATTGCACAACAGTAAGAACCCGAACAAAAGCCACGTTATTTTTCTTGATGTATGGATGTGAAGCTATACTCCCACTGGAGATCCAAATACCATCACTGCGAGTTACCTTGACAGCCAAGATGGCAGATGATGAGAAGCATCGACTACGTCTCTAGGAGTTGAAAGCTTTAGACGATAAATGTTTACAAGCCCAACAGCAAATCGAGCTCTATCAAGCCTGAATTTCTAAAGCTTTCAATAAGAAAGTCAGAGAACAGATTTTCAAGAAAGACGATCTTGTCTTAACTGACAGAAGACCCATGGTTCTGACTGAAATCACCTAGAGGGGGGGGGGTGAATAGGTGATAGGCTAATCTAATGAACTAAATGCGGAATTTAAAAACTAATTGCTACAACACTTAATGCAACCAACGAGTGTAGCCGAATTCTCGGTGAAGGGCTCTGAACTAACTCCTCTTGATTCCTCTGAATAAGAGTTGAGGCGCTATATGAAGCTCTCATGGTTAAGCACGAGTGAGGCACACACAAACAAGCCAAGCATATAATTATGATATGACAATATGAATGATGTTAGGCACAAAGTAAAGAGAGAGAATAAGAGTCAATGGATCAACCGCAAATAACAAGATTTGTTTCGAGGTTCGAGCACCCAGCTCTACGTCCCCGCCTTCACCGAGAAGGATTTCCAATCCACTAACTTGTCCACCTAGGACTCCCACACAGAGAACCTCCACCGAGGATTTTGGGGCAATATAATAACCTGGAGTACCTAACTCCTCTCTCAACCAATACAACCTTACCCAGAGGCAATGCAATCACCACCTCACACAAGAGGGGTAGGCCCTTAGCCAAACCACCACAATCCACCTCTTCACAAAGAGGGATACAAATCCAACACCAACTCCACCTCACACTAGAGGGAGTAAACCACAATCTCAAGCTCTACCAAAGAGGGAGCTAACCACCACTCCAAATCAACCTCTACCTAAGAGGGGTACAACAAGTCAAGGAGGGTACAACACTTGGTGGTTTCCACAACCACAAACAAATTTTTCCCACAAATAAAAGATCCTATAAATAGGATAGCAAGATATGGCTCAAGTGTGGAAAACAACGAGTTTTGGAAATCAAGAACTCAAAGAAAAACTCTAGGGAAAACTTTAGATAGAATAGAAAATAAAGATCAAAACAATTCTCAAGATTTTTCTTTACAAATGATTTTCCAACTCTTTTAAAAACAAATAGAAATGAATCTTTTTGGCTCTTAAAACACTTTTGAAAACTTGAATAATACACTAGAGAAACTCTGAATTTTTGGCTCTTGAAAAAAACTTTTTTTGAAAAACACCTCTCAATGGGGTATATATATAGCCCCAAAAACTAGCCGTTGGGGCTGTTTTTCAGCCCTGGCGGCTGGCGGTCAACCGGCCCGGTCGACGGCAAACGGTCAAAAATTTGACCGTTGGAGCTTCCGGTCGACCGCTCGGTCGACCGTCCCAATCCAGAGAGCAAATTGCTCTCTGGCCGGTCGACTGCCCAAGCCTTACGGTCGACTGGTCGGTCGACCGCCCCCACCCGAGAGTGGGGTACTTGCAGTCGGTCGACCGCTCGGTCGACCGGCCCAAGTGGCTGGCCAGCGTGCACATTTTGTGCACGTCGGTCGACCGGTCCGGTCGACCGACTCTGGGACCGGTCGACTGGTCCAGTCGACTGCCAGAGCCTGGCAGGCTGCATTTTGGGACAGAAAAACTTGGTTTTTTAATTTCTAAAAAATCTCATAAAATTTCTAAAATTCCACAAAAATAAGTTCTAACATTACATTTGATATACAAACATGTGTGAAAAATTTCAACATATATTTCAAACAATTTGAACCATTTTTGTGTTATGGAAATTTTGCCGAAAACCAAAACCTGTATTTTCCAAAACTTGGATTTTTCAAATGGAAATTCGATTTTTTTAAAACTCATCCAAATACAAAAACATGATATTTAAACACTTTGAAGCATGTTGCATATGGATAGGAATCCAATATACATAAAACATATATATATATATATATATATATATATATATATATATATATATATATATATATCAATGTTTTTGATATTAAATCCGAAAAATATGTTTGTTAAAATACCAAAACACCAAACTCATGAAATAGACATCAAATTAAGTTTGTTTAAAAGATGAAGCATATATGTATATAGAACACATCTAATATACATTTAAATAATGTAAACTTGTATTGATACTATCTATTCATAAAAACCAAGATCGGTTAAACCAAAATCAAAAAACCAAAACTTGAAAACTAGAAACACGTGTGTGTGTTGTGAACTTGAGCATACCACACTATCTAGTCTTTACAAATGGATTTAAACACTAAACTAAACTATGTATCGAAGTCTTCTTGACGAACTCCGTCTTCAAGCCGACTCGATCCAAACCGTGATCCACCGAGCTTGACTCCAATGAGTGCTATATATGATCTTTGACGCTCGGGCTCTTGATTCACCATGTGAAAGCTTCCAAACCATCTTTGTTGAAGCTAATCACCTACTAATATCTTGGTTAGAGATCTGAAACTAAATATCACAAGATTATTAGTAAATATAACTACATGAGTTAATCATCATCAAAACTACAGTGGAAGGCCTCTGGGCCAACAATCTCCCCCTTTTTGATGATGACAAAACTCATGGAGTTATATATGCATGGATTAAAGTTAAGCTTCAAAGAAGCTCCCCCTTAACTCATGCATAGCAATAAACAATAAGATATGCAATGAATATTAAACATGAAAATGCATAGACATGCATAAAACAAGCTTTTGATACAAAATAAATTATTTCTTTTTTTACATAAAGATGTTCTTAAATAATGCTCTTGATACCAATTAGAAGATAATCAATATATAAAAAATTCTTGATATCAACAAAACAAAAACAATAAGAGAAGTATAAAACAAAAACAACAAAATACTTCTCCTCCTTTTTGTAAATAAACAAATAAAAATCATGCATAGAAAAATCATGCATATAAACTCAAATACTAAATACTTCTCCCCCTTTTTGTCAATCATCAACAAAGGGGTCCCATTAAACAATAAAACATATTCTTCCAACATGATACCAATTAAAAAATATCAATATAAGTGAATCATGATACCCAAATTTTTTTTTTAAGAAATGTCAATTGACGGTAAATGAGGCATTGAAAACAAGTCTCAAAGAAACCAATCAAAATTTTGATACCAAACTGAAAGATATATAGATAGACTTGATTACCAATTCTTTCTTGATACCAATTGAAAGAAAATATTTTGATACCAATTTAAATTTACCAATTGAAATGAATAGATCAATAGATACCAATTGAAAATATGGATACCAATTGAAGATAATTTTTCATTAAAAGCATATGATACCAAATTAAAATCAATATTCATTTTTCAATCATTTTTCATCATAAAGTATGGGAGTGAAAATTAAAGGTAAACCAAAAATCAATTGAACATGAAATACGAATTTTCTCCCCCTTTATGAAATACCAAATAAAACGATGCATAAGCTTATATAAATACCAATTGAAAACTAATCAATTGAAATATGATATGCATTAAAAATCAAGCTTAGCATAACCCAAATTTGTGATATCTTTGAGCACAATTAAAGCATATATATGTATGAAAATTAGATACCAATCGAAATTGATACTGTATGAAGAGTAAGCATACATATATAAAACATATATATGAGTATACAAATAGAATGTCATATTGATACCAATTGAAACGATCTAATGATACCAATTGAAAACATAATAAGATTAAGTGTATAACTCATACTTCCTATCACCCTTTTCATACACATGTTTTAAAAGATTTTCAATATTAAGCATACAAGGCATGGTCGCTCAAACAACCGCCCTTAAATGGGTAGGGGTTTTCAAAAATAGGTTTAAAATAGAGTACGTTTGAAAACGCTACCAAAGCGAACAATACGAACTACTTATATGAAAAAAAATTGAAAACTAGCACGAAATCCTTCAAGCAAGGAATAAGACAAAAATATTTTCCATGAAAACTATGTAAATCACATGATAGCCAACACTTAAAGTCAATAAAGTATGAATATGACTCATGAAAACAAAACATGAGTAAATAAGAAGGGTGAGTGTACAAATATAATGTGAAGAACATGATCATGAAAGGTAGACAATAAGCTCAATAGAAATTCTTTTAAGCATGAAAACATGAAAATCAAAACTAGAGTCCTTCAAGGTATATGTATGTCTTGTCCAAACTACCGTATACATACATATCCAAACATAAATGAGTCCACAAAAGTATATGCATGAAGGCAAGTGGCTCTAGGATGTATATGTATAGCTAATAGTTTAGACAAGATAGATATATACATGAAGTTAAACACACAATCATAAAAACATGTCAAATAAATGAGAATACAAGTCAAATGTATGAATCATCAAAACTAAGCTATACTAGTACATCTAATGAGTACAAATGAGCGTTCAAGCACAAACATATAATGATCTATTTGTGGCTCATTGGTTGTACAAGTATATATCCTAATTTTAATGAAAACTAACATTCAAACAAGTAATCAAAACATGAAGCATGGAAATCAAAACAAAACATGTATGATCATTATATAAATACACATGCATTAGATCTATGATATACTTATTAGCTAAACAAATGTGAGAACACAAATTATGGGTCCATATTAAACATGGGTGTCTCAAATACTAATCATGCATATTATAAGTCTAATAATCATGACATTTATCATACTAATCATGAAACAACAAAATATGCTAAACATGAATAATATGAAAGCATGTAAATATAAATGAGAGTTAGAGATAGTTACCAAAACCTAGAAGGCAACTCTCCAAGTCTCCAAAACACGGTGGTCCTCCCATCAAAAACTCTCCTTGAAAGTGATGCATCCAAATAGTCCTCATGAAGCTCGGAACGCATCCACCTCAAGGCACCATCGCTCTCACGTCATGCGAGAGCCCACACCTATATCAAATACAATAGGGGTGGTCTTTGGTATCTATATCCTTTTGGGTCCATGGGGGTTAGCACCTTTCCTAACCCAAACAAATTTAGTTGCTAAATTTGAATCATGTTGCGATCATAGCAAAATTTAGCAAGGTGGCCCTTACGTCCACAATGTGTACAAGTGTACACATGAGCATATAAGGTGTGATGGATGTGACCGTGGGGGGCATGTGTATGCCGTGGTTTGTGTGCATGCATAGATGGAACTTGTTTCTTTCGAAACATAGATTTCAAACGTGTATGGTCCTTGGCACATTGGCTTAAAGTGGAGCCCAAACAATTCATATTCTTCTTTAACAAATTTATATCATTTTTAATTATAGAAGAAGTGTGGCATGCAATAGGTGAGCTAGATGATAAAGCTACACTAGCATGGCAAACATGTGAATCTATATCAATTTTCAAAGATTGATTTTTCTTTAAACAAATTACTAAATCCTTTGAAAGTGAAGCAATTTTTATTTTCAAAGAATCATTCTCTTTTATAACACAATCAAGTTTTGAAGACAATTTTTCATTTTTCTTCAAAATTATTTCACAATTATTTTTATTTTTCAAAAATTCATTTTCTTTTAGGGCAAGGTCTAGTTTAGATTTCAATGAATCCCTTTCATTAGAAATCTCCACTTTCTCTTGCAAATCAAATCTAGTTTGAACACAAATTCTTATTTTCATCTTTTACTTCAAAACTCTTCTTTTTCAAAAGATTATATTTTTCTAATAATTTTTCACACACAATGGAGAGTTCTTCATTCAAGGCATTAGAATCAACAAAGTCATCACATGAAGAACTAGCATCATCACTATCTAATTGAGTTTCCGAGTATACCTCAAGGGAGTCATTCCCTTGGACCATGTAGCAATGTTGTTCGGATTCTCCACTAGATTCATCCTCCGTTTGGATTGGCAATTGAAGCTTGGAGGTGGTCAACGTGTTCCACACAGCAAAGGCAGAATCACAGTTAGAAACAATAAAAAGATATTCTTTGTTAAGCGTGCTTCTAAGTGCCTCAAGGGCTTGTGCATTGGCCTCTATATGCTTGCTATCACTAGGGAAGGATTTTTTGATAATAGCAAGGTAAACATGCAAGCCTAGGGTTTTCAAATACATGGACATCCTAAATTTTCACATGTCAATGTTGGAGACATCAAACATAGGAGGGGACAAGCAATCCATGAGTGTATGTAAGCAATAAAAGTGTGCAAATGCAAATGATAGATTAGCTAAACCAAGATCACACTCCTAGGTAGTTAAACCTAATATCAGGAGCATAGGCTCTGATACCAATTGAAATCACCTAGAGGGGAGGGGGTGAATAGGTGATAGGCTAATCTAATGAACTAAATGCGAAATTAAAAACTAGTTGCTACAATACTTAATGCAACCAACGAGTGTAGCCGAATTCCCGGTGAAGAGCTCTGAACTAACTCCTCTTGATTCCTCTGAATGAGTTGAGGCGCTATATGAAGCTCTCGTGGTTAAGCACAAGTAAGGCACACACAAACAAGCCAAGTATATAATTATGATATGACAATAATAAAGATGCAAGGCACAAAGTAAAGAGAGAGAGAATAAGAGTCAATGGATCAAACGCAAACAACAAGATTTGTTTCGAGGTTCGAGCACCCAGCTCTACGTCCCCGCCTTCACCGAGAAGGATTTCCAATCCACTAACTTGGCCACCTAGGACTCTCACACAGGGAACCTCCACCGAGGATTTTGGGGCAATATAATAACCAGGAGTACCTAACTTCTCTCTCAACCAATACAACCTCACCCAGAGGCAATGTAATCACCACCTCACATAAGAGGGGTAGGCCCTTAGCCAAACAACCACATTCCACCTCTTCACAAAGAGGGATACAATCTAACACCAACTCTACCTCACACTAGAGGGAGTAAACCACAATCTCAAGCTCTACCAAGAGGGAGCTAACCACCACTCCAAATCAATCTCTACCCAAGAGGGATACAACAAGTCAAGGAGGGTACAACACTTGGTGGTTTTCACAACCACAAACAAATTTTTCCCACAAATAAAGATCCTATAGATAGGATAGCAAGATATGGCTCAAGTGTGGAAAACAACGAGTTTGGAAATCAAGAACTCAAAGAAAAACTCTAGGAAAAACTTTAGATAAAATAGAAAATAAAGATCAAAACAATTCCAAATATTTTTCTTTACAAATGATTTTCCAACTCTTTAAAAACAAATAGAAATAAATCCTTTTTGGCTCTTAAAACACTTTTGAAAACTTGAA
Source organism: Agave tequilana (assembly GCA_038442645.1). Lineage (NCBI taxonomy): Eukaryota > Viridiplantae > Streptophyta > Magnoliopsida > Asparagales > Asparagaceae > Agave > Agave tequilana. Next base: position 192,517 of record JAVJIF010002043.1, on the reverse strand, counting down.
TAATACACTAGGGAAACTCTGAATTTTTTGCTCTTGAAAAAACTTTTCTTGAAAAACACCTCTCAATGGGATATATATATAGCCCCATTGTAAAACTAGCCGTTGGGGCTGTTTTTCAGCCCTGGCGGCTGCCGGTCGACCGGCCCAGTCGACTGCCAACGGTCAAAAATTTGACCGTTGGAGCTTCCGGTCGACCGCCTGGTTGACCATCCAAATCCAGAGAGCAAATTGCTCTCTGGCCGGTCGACCGCTCGGTCGACGGCCCAAGCCTTACGGTCGACCGGTCGGTCAACCGCCCCCACCCGAGAGTGGGGTACTTGCAGTCGGTCGACCGCTTGGTCCACCGGCCCAAGTGGCTGGCCAGCGTGCACGTTTTGTGCACGTCGGTCGACCGGTCCTCTGGAACCGGTCGACCGGTCCAGAGCCTGGCAAGCTGCATTTTGGGACAGAAAAACTTAGTTTTTTAATTTCTAAAAAATCTCATAAAACTTCTAAAATTCCACAAAAATAAGTTCTAACATTACATTTGATATACAAACATGTGTGAAAATTTCAACACATATTTCAAACAATTTGAACCATTTTTGTGTTATGGAAATTTTGCCGAAAACCAAAACGTATATTTTCCAAAACTTGGATTTTTCAAATGGAAATCCGATTTTTTCAAAACTCATCCAAATACAAAAACATGATATTTAAATACTTTGAAGCATGTTGCATATGGATAGGAATCCAATATACATAAAACATATATATATCAATGTTTTTGATATTAAATCCGAAAAATATGTTATGTTAAAATACCAAAACACCAAACTCATGAAATACACATCAAATTAAGTTTATTTAAAAGATGAAGCATATATGTATATAGAACACATCTAATATACATTTAAAAAATGTAAACTAGTATTGATACTATCTATTCATGAAAACCAAGATCGGTTAAACCAAAACCGAAAAACAAAAACTTGAAAACTGGAAACGCGTGTGTGTGTGTTGTGAACTTGAGCATACCACACTATCTAGTCTTTACAAATGGATCTAAACACTAAACTAAACTATGTACCGAAGTCTTCTTGACGAACTCCGTCTTCAAGCCGACTCGACCCAAACTGTGATCCACCGAGCTTGACTCCAACGAGTGCTATATATGATCTTTGATGCTCGGGCTCTTGAATCACCATGTGAAAGCTTCCAAACCATCTTTATTGAAGCTAATCACCTACTAATATCTTGGTTAGAGATCTGAAACTAAACATCAGAAGATTATTAGTAAACATAACTACATGAGTTAATCATCATCAAAACTAGAGTGGAAGGCCTCTGGGCCAACACTGACACACAAGACGAAAGAGAAATTTCAACCCATATCGGAAGGACCATTTGTAGTAATGTCAGTCTACTCAAATGGAGCATACCGCCTTATAACTCCGGAAGACGATGTAAGTACACCTAGAGGGGAGGAGAATAGGTGTACGGCTAATCTAATGAACAAAATACGAAAATTAAAACTTAATTGCAACACACTTAATGTAACGAACGAGTGTAGCCAAATTTCCGGTGATGGGCTCTGGACTAACTCCTCTTGATTCCTCTGAATAAGAGTTGAGGTGCTATTTGAAGCTCTCGTGGTTAAACACAAGTGAGACACACACAAACAACACAAGCATGTATATGATATGGCAATATGAATAGATGCACAAAGTAATAGAGAGAGTTAAGAGAAAGTGGATCAATCACTAACACACAGATATGTTTTGAGGTTCGAGCACACAGCTCTACGTCCCCGCCTTCACACAGAAGGATTTCCACTAACTTGTCCACATAGGACTCACACACAGGGAACCTCCACTGAGGATTTGGGGCAATACAATAACCGGGAGTACACAACTCCTCTCTCAATTACAACACAACCTCTACACTTAGAGGCTAGGCTCAAAGCCAACAAAATCAACCTCACAAATGAGGGATAGGCACAAAGCCAAACAACCAATCAACCTCTCACTACAGGGATAGGACACAAAGCCACCACTCTAAAAATCAACCTCTACACAAGAGGGATAACACAATTTAGGAGGGTTTACAACTTAGTGATCAAAAGACCACAAACCAATTTCTTTTACCACAAACAAAAGATCCTAATAGATAGGATAGAATGATTGCTCAAGTGTGGAAAACAAAGAGTTTGGAAATCAAAAACTCAAAGAAAAACTCTAGGGAAAAATTCTAGATAGAAATGCAAATGAAGATTAAATCAATTCCTAAAGAATTTTCTTTTCAATGATTTTCCAACCCTTTAAAAATAAAGATGAAATCTTTAAAGCCAAAAACTCTTTTGAAAACTTGCTTTAAAACACTTGAGAATGGGAGAAATTTAGCTCTTGAAAACTTGGAGAGAAACATCTCTCAAATGGGATATATATAGCCCATTACAAAATGTACCCGTTGGCTAGCAGAAAGGTCAGTTTTGATCTTTCCGTCGACTGGCCGGTCGACTGGCTAACGGTCAAAAATATGACCGTTGAGCATGCCGGTCGACCGTGCAGTCGACCGTGCCAAATCCAGAGAGCAGCTGCTCTCTGGCCGGTCGACCGTGCCAAGCCTCACGGTCGACCGTCCGGTCGACCGCCCCCGCCCGAGAGTGGGGCACTCTCAGTCGGTCGACCGCTCGGTCGACCGGCCTAAGTGGCTGGTCTGCGTGCACATCTTTATGCACGTCGGTCAACCGGTCCGGTCGACCGACTCTGGTCCGGTCGACCGGCCCGGTCGACCGCCAGAGCCTGGCAGGGCTGATTTTCAGAACTTAAAAACTGGGTTTTTATTATCCAATTAAATCCCATAAAATCTCTAAAAGTCCACAAAAATAAGTTCTTATATTATATTTGAAATACAAACATGTTGAAAAAATTCAACACATATTGCAACTTATTTGAACCATTTTTGTGTGTTAGAAATTTTACCGAAAACCAAAACTCGTATTTTTCAAAACTTAGATTTTTGAAATGGAAAAACGTTTTGTCCAAAACTCATCCAAATACAAAAATATGATAATGAAAAACTTTGAAGCATATAGTATATGGATATAATCCAATATACATATAAAGATATATATCAATGTTTTTGACAATAAATCCAAAAATAAGTTTTGTTAAAATACCAAAACTCCAAACTCATGAAATAGACTATCAAACTAAGTTTGTTTAAATAGTTGAAGCATAGATGTATATAGAACAAATCTAATATACATTAAACCATGTAAACTTGCTGATTCTATCTATTCATGAAAACCAAGACCGGTTAAACTAAAAACCGAAAACCAAAATATGAAACTATAAACAAAAGTGTGTGTTGTGAACTTGAGCATATTACACTATCTAATCTTTAACAATGGATCTAAATTATAAACTAAACACTGTACCGAAGTCTTCTTATAGAGCGCCGTCTCCAAGTTGACTTGATCCAAACGTGATCCACCGAGCTTGACTCTAAACGAGTGCTAGATATGAACTTTGACGCTCGGCTCTTGAATCACCATGTGAAAGTTCCAAAACACCTTTGTTGAAGCTAATCACCTACTAATATCTTGGTTAAGTATCTGAAACTAAACATCACAAGATTATTAGTAAACTATAACTACATGAGTTAATCATCGTCAAAACTAGAGTGGAAGGCCTCTGGGCCAACAATCTCCCCCTTTTTGATGATGACAAAACTCATGGAATTATATATGCATGGATTAAAGTTAAGCTTCAAAGAAGCTCCCCCTTAAATCATGCATAACAGTAAATAATAAATATGTGCAATGAATACTAAGCATGAATATGCATCAACATGCATAAAATAATGAAATGAACATGCTCTTGATACCAAACTTTTAAAATAAATTCCTTTTCCTTTTTAAAATAAACATGTTCTTTAAATAATTGCTCTTGATACCAATAAAAATTTCAATAAAAAACTTTATCAATAAAAGCTGTTGGCACAAAGGCCTATCACTCTAGTTTTGATGATGATCAACTCATGTAGTTATAGTACTAATGATCTTGTGTTTAATTAGTGACAGATTCATGATCAAGATTTTAGTAGGTGTGTAGCTTCAACAAAGGATTTAAAGTCAAGTTTTGGTGCTAACACCGTTTGATTCAAGAGCTTGTGCATCAAGACCACATCAAGTACTCAAGAGGAGTCTAGCTCTATGGATCGTATTTGGACCAAGTCAAGAAGATGAGAAGACTTCAAGAAGATGAAGACTTGTGTCTAGGTTTGTTTTAGAAGATTTTGTTTTAGATAAAATGTAAAGGATAGAATAGTTCGTGGATTGCTCAAGTACATATACACACACACTCTTGATATTTATATGAGTTTTTATAAAAGAATTTTCAGTTTAGAAAAGACTTTTTCACTTTGAAAAAATACCGTTTGGTCTTTGGTTAAGTTTATATGTTTTATCCAAAACCATGTTTAGTGCTTAATGTCAAAAACATAGATATTTCACCATGTTTGTGTAGTGAATCATATCCATACACTCTATGCTTCAAATGAGTTTAGAATATCTTGTTTTTGTATTTGGAAAAGTTTGGAAAAATAAGTTTTGAAAAAATCAAGTTCTGAAAAATATAGTTTTCGTTTTTTTTAAGCCAATTTTTTCAAATTACAAAAATAGTTCAAAATCATTTGTAACATGCCTTAATTTTGTGCAAGCATGTTTGTTTATCAATGTAAAGTGTTAAAACTATTTTTGTAGAATTTTCATGATTTTATTGGATTTTAATTGAGTCAAAAGACCAAGTTTTAAATCCCAGTTTTCTGTTTCCAGGCTTCAGTCGGTCGACCGACTCGGTCGATCGATGTCTGAAGTCAGTCGATCCGGCGGTCGACCGACGTGCACAAACGTGCACGCCTTTGTGCACTGGAGGGCCGGTCGACCCACCCTGTCGACCGCCAGAGAGCTTCTGCTCTCTGGAAAACCCCGGTCGACCGACAGAGAATCTGTTCTCTGTTCCAAAGGCTCGGTCGACCGGACCGGTCTACCGAAGCCCTAATGGTCGGATTTCTGACCGTTGACGGTCGACCGGCCGGTCGACCGACAGCTCTGTCAGACCCCAACGGCTAGTTTTTCTAGCTCTATAAAAAGGGCCATTTGGGGGCTGTTTTCTACAAGATTTTTTAGTGGGTTTTGAGCCAGTTTTTCCTACTTCATCAAAAGAGTTTTCTCCATTAAATTGAGAGCAAATATTTCCAATCAAAAGGAGAGTTTATCAAGAGTGTTTTAAAGTGCTTTTCTTTGAGTTTTCCTCCACCATCTCTTTCCTTGTTTTCTCACACAACACTTGAGCTATCCATTGCTATATCTACCCATAGGGATTTGTTGTGAGAGGATTTTAGGTGATCAAGAGTTGTGATCACCAATGTTCTACTTTGTACTTTGAGGAGGCGGACATGTGTGTTCGCATTATTTTGGGTCCTAGTGGGGACTCGTTGTTTCGAGTTCGTGTGGGAACTCCGTGTTTGAGGTGCGGCCTCGGCGAGCTTGTGTGGCTTGCAGTGTGTACGAACTAGGGAGTCCAAGGGCTTGTAGGTGTTGCGGCACCGAGTGATCCGGTGGGATCGATTTTAGTGGAAATCCTTCGTGTGTCGAAGGCGGGAATGTAGAGCAAGGGTGCTCGAACCTCGAAACAAATCCCTTGTGTTTGCAATTGCTCACTCTCTCTCTATATCTCCTTGTTTATATCTTGCATACTATTATTGTGTTTATCTTTATATGCTTGATATTCATTGTGTGCTTTATTGTATATGCTTGGGGATTGTTTGCTAACACTAGTTTTCAACCAAGAGAGCCAACGCGGCACCTCAACTCTTATTTAGAGGAATCTTGAGGACTTAGTCCAGAGCCCTTCACGGGGAATTCGGCTACACTCTTGTGTTATACGTGGTGTTTAGCTTAAGAAGTTTAGTTTAGGTCATATAAGTTTTTAATTCCGCATTTAGTGACCATTAGATTAGCCATCACCTATTCACCCCCCTCTAGGTGATTTTACAATTGGTATCAGAGCCAAGTGCTCTTGATTTGGGTCTTACTACCTAGAGTTAAAGATCCTCATTTTTAGGCTAATCACAATATTTGTACACACACCATGGACTTCATGTCTCCACCCACCTTTGACATTCTTAACATCAAAATTTTGAAGGTTAAGATGTCTTTGTACCTCAAAGCCTTAGGTATCCATGTTTATCTTGCTACCATTAATGATTCATATGTTAATAATAGCAAGTATATTGAGGCTAACTCAAAAGCCCTTCATGCTATAAAATCAACCCTAAATGATGATTATTTATCTAGGGTTTCTAATGTTGATTCGGCTTTTGTAGCTTGGAACATCATCACCTCCCTTGGTGAAAAGGATCTATATTATGCCGGGAGTGATTCGGACGTTGGAAGCGGCACCTCCAACTTGTGCTATATGGTCCAAGGGGATAACCCCCTTGAGGTAACTATCGAATCCGAGGTAGATGAAGATAACATGTTATATGATGAGCTCACTTCTTTTTGTCAACAACTTCTTGAGAAATATGACATGATTAAGAAAGATAATAAAAATTTGAAAAAGAAATTTGATTGCATGCTAAAGGAAAAAGATTCATTAGAAAATAAGGTTGCATGTTTTGAAAAAGAAAATGAGAATTTGAAAAATGAGAATGTTTCCTTATTTTCAAAATTGAGTAATCTTTGTGAAGGAAACACATCTTTGAAAAATAAAGTTATTTCGGTGAAAAACAAAAGGATATTGCTTTACAAGAAAACACGTCTTTGAAAAAGAAAATTTTTGAAAAAGAAAAAGAAAATGTTTCTCAAAAGAAAAAGAAAATTGTTTCACAATCTCACCATGCTTTACATGCCGCCATTGATAATAGTGAGATTAATGTTTTGAAAAATAGGATTAATTGTTTGAGCTCAACTTTGAGCAATTGTGCATTCAACCATAAAAGATTGGAGTCTTTGTTTTCAAAGAAACAAATTCCACATTCTCATGCACATCATCTTGCATATGCTCATTTTGCACACCACAATCATACATATACACATATGCATCCTAGAGTGTACAAATGTACACATTATGGCCGCAAAGGCCATTTAGCAAAGTTTTGTTTTGACAAGTTGCATTATTTAAATTTTGCTAAAAATAAAAATATTTGGGTTCCATTAAATGCTAACCCCCGTGGACCCAAAAGAAAATGGGTACCAAAGTCTCCACCATGTGTATTTGATGTAGGTGAGGGCTCTCACAAGACGTGAGAGATTTGGTGCCTTGATGGTGGATGCACATGGACTTGAAGGACATATAATTGATGCACAGCTATCAAGGAGGTTTGGTGGGACAACCACCATGTTTGGAGTTTCGGAACATGGTTCCTAGTTGGTAACTATTTCTAAACTCTTAATTTATTTACATGCTTATTCATTTTTGACATCATGTAGTATGTTCATGTTTTTATGCTTCATGTGGTAAATACTAGTTTAAATGTAGTTTTTATCAAAACTTGTATTTATACATGTACAAATAGTGAGAACAAATTGATTCAAATATGTTTGCACTTCATGCTCATTTGTACCCACTATATGCACATATATAGGCTAGTTTTGATGATTCTTTCATTTATACTTGTTTTGCCTATTTTCATGTTTTACTTCATGTATATGTATTTTTAAATTCAAATCTAATAAATATACATGTATACTCGTGAGTCTCTTGCCTTCATGTAGATACCTTTAATAGACTCTTTTATATTTTGGATATGTATGTATATTGTTAGATTTGGATAAATCATACATATACCTTGAAGTTTGTTTTTAAAATAAAAAATGATTTTTCATTTTTTTTGATAAAATGACTTTTATTTTGAACTTTATTGACTATTTTCATGACAATGCTAATTACATGATTCTTGAACACTCACACTTTATTTGTTTTGTCATGACCTTGTTTCATAAACATATTTTTGAGCTTTATAGTCTTTGAGCGTCAACTTTTGTGTATTTGGTATGATTCATGAAAAACATATGTTTTGATTTCATGTTTTTTGAAGGATCTTTAACTAGTTTTTAAAAAATTATTTTTAACTAGTTATTATTCTTCAATTGGGTAGTGGCTTTCACTATAAAATGTTTTCAAACCCTATTTTCGAAAACCCCTTCCTACACCATTCAATGGGTGGACGGCTGGGCGAGTATGCCTTGTAAGCTTTATTGAAAATCCTTTACCTTGTGCATATAAAGGGTGGTAGGTTATGAGTTATATACTTGATTTACATTGTTATTTTCAATTGGTATCATTGGATCTTTTCAATTGGTATTTAAATTGATAATTTTGTATATACTCATATTTTGTTTTCTATATATGTATGCTTCATAATTTCCACAATATCAATTTCCATTGGTATTCTCCTTCTCATACATATATATAATTTTCATGTGCTTGCTTTACAATTGGTTTACATTTTTAAAGCACAAAGTTTATGCTAAGCTTAAGTTAAAACTTTATTTTCAATTGGTATCTCAATTGACGTTTTAATAAAGCTTATGCATTGTTTTTCAATTGATATCAATATACTTCTATTTCAAATTTGTTATAAATTTACAATTGGTATCAATATGTATTGCCTATTTAAAAAACAAATTCAAAATTTGTAATGTTTATTTTATAATTGGTATCAACAGATTTTTTTTACAATTGGTATCTTAAAATTTGATTACATGTGGTACCTTAAAATTTTGTGTACAAGATATCTCAAAATTTGTTTTATTGAGAAAAATTCAAAATTTTATTTGAACAATTTAAAATCAAAACATTTTTGATTTGTATTGCCTATATGCAAGGAGAGCTTAACATCTCTTCTACATATATATTCATGTTGAGTGTATCTTGTATTGAGGAGCTTGACAACTCTTCTTTATATGATACACGTGTGTAGGGGGAGCTTCACATCTCCTCTTATGCATTACAGATTATGTGTTATGTGAATTGGGGCTTGTCATCCCGTCTTCATGTAATGCATATATGTAGGGAAGCTAACTTAGCGTCTTCCTCTTCATGAATGTATATCGCATATACCTTTTATTGATTTGTTTATGATTACCCCTTTATTGATTCTATGTTTCGAACAAAAGGGGGAGAAAAATTTGTTGATTTTGTTTTTACTTTAACCCCTTTGTTGATGATTGACAAAAAGGGGGAGAAGTATTTGAGATATATGCATGTTTTCCTTTCTTTATTCATAAAGGGGGAGTAGTATTTATGTTTATGCATATATGTTTTATTTTGCAAATAGGAGAAAAAGAATTTAATGTGTTTTATGCTTGTTAGCATGTTTATCTCCATACATTTGCATATATGTTTATGTGCTTCATTACCATATTTATTTGTTTATTGTTATGCATGCGTTAAGGCGGAGCTTCTTTGGAGCTTTACTTCAATCCATGCATATAAAACTTCATGAGTTTTGTCATCATCAAAAAGGGGGAGATTGTTGGCCGAAAGGCCTATCACTCTAGTTTTGATGATGATCAACTCATGTAGTTATAGTACTAATGATCTTGTGTTTAATTAGTGACATATTCATGATCAAGATCTTAGTAGGTGTGTAGCTTCAACAAAGGATTTAAAGTCAAGTTTTGGAGCTAGCACCGTTTGATTCAAGAGCTTGTGCATCAAGACCACATCAAGTACTCAAGAGGAGTCTAGCTCTATGGATTGTGTTTGGACCAAGTCAAGAAGATGAGAAGACTTCAAGTGAAGACTTCAAGAAGATGAAGACTTGTGTCTAGGTTTGTTTTAGAAGATTTTGTTTTAGATAAAATGTAAAGGATAGAATAGTTGGTGGATTGCTCAAGTACATATACACACACACTCTTGATATTTATATGAGTTTTTATAAAAGAATTTTCAGTTTAGAAAAGACTTTTTCACTTTGGAAAAATACCGTTTGGTTTTTGGTTTTCAAGTTTATATGTTTTATCCAAACCATGTTTAGTGCTTAATGTCAAAAACATAGATATTTCACCATGTTTGTGTAGTGGATCATATCCATACACTCTATGCTTCAAATGAGTTTAGAATATCTTGTTTTTGTATTTGGAGAAGTTTGGAAAAATAAGTTTTGAAAAAACCAAGTTTTGAAAAATACAGTTTTCGTTTTTTTAAGCCAATTTTTCCAAATTACAAATATAGTTTAAAATCATTTGTAACATGCCTTGACCGAAGCCAATTTGTGCAAGCATGTTTGTTTATCAAAGTAAAGTATTAAAACTATTTTTGTAGAATTTTCATGATTTTATGGGATTTTAATTGAGCCAAAAAGACCAAGTTTTAAATCCCAGTTTTCTGTTTCCAGGCTTCAGCCGGTCGACCGACTCGGTCGACCGATGTCTGAAGTCGGTCGATCTGGCGGTCGACCGACGTGCACAGACGTGCACGCCTTTGTGCACTGGAGGGCCGGTCGACCCACCCTGTCGACCGCCAGAGAGCTTCTGATCTCTGGAAAACCTCGGTCGACCGAGCGGTCGACCGACAGAGAATCTGTTCTCTGTTCCAGAGGCTCGGTCGACCGGGCCGGTCGACCGAAGCCCCAACGGTCGGATTTCTGACCGTTGACGGTCGACCGGCCGGTCGACCGACAGCTCTGTCAGACCTCAACGGCTAGTTTTTCTAGCTCTATAAAAAGGGCCATTTGGGGCTGTTTTCTACAAGATTTTTTAGTGGGTTTTGAGCCAGTTTTTTCTACTTCATCAAAAGAGTTTTCTCCACTAAATTGAGAGCAAATATTTCCAATCAAAAGGAGAGTTTATCAAGAGTGTTTTAAAGTGATTTTCTTTGAGTTTTCCTCCACCATCTCTTTCCTTGTTTTCTCACACAACACTTGAGCTATCCATTGCTATATCTACCCATAGGGATTTATTGTGAGAGGATTTTAGGTGATCAAGAGTTGTGATCATCAAAGTTCTACTTTGTACTTTGAGGAGGCGGACGTGTGTGTTCGCATTGTTTCGGGTCCTAGTGGGGACTCGTTGTTTCGAGTTCGTGTGGGAACTCCGTGTTTGAGGTGCAGCCTCGGCTAGCTTGTGTGGGTTGCGGTGTGTACGGACTAGGGAGTCCGAGGGCTTGTAGGTGTTGCGGAACCGAGTGATCCGGTGGGATCGATTTTAGTGGAAATCTTTCGTTCGTCGAAGGCGGGGATGTAGAGCAAGGGGGCTCGAACCTCGAAACAAATCCCTTGTGTTTGCGATTGCTCACTCTCTCTCTATCTCCTTGTTTATATCTTGCATACTATTATTGTGTTTATCTTTATATGCTTGATATTCATTGTGTGCTTTATTGTATTTGCTTGGGGATTGTTTGCTAACACTAGTTTTCAACCAAGAGAGCCAACGCGGCACCTCAACTCTTATTTAGAGGAATCTTGAGGAGTTAGTCCAGAGCCCTTCACGGGGAATTCGGCTACACTCTTGTATTATACGTGGTGTTTAGCTTAAGAAGTTTAGTTTAGGTCATATAAGTTTTTAATTCCGCATTTAGTGACCATTAGATTAGCCATCACCTATTCACCCCCCTCTAGGTGATTTTACAAAAGCAACATAAAAGCTCTTGATACCAATCAATAAAAAAAATTCTTGATACCAATTGGAAGATAATCAATAAAAGTTCTTGATACCAACAATAAGAAATATCAATATGAAACAACTTTGATATAAACTTACAAATAAAAAATAAACATGCATTAAACAATAAATATGCATATAAACTCAAATACTTCTCCCCCTTTTTGTGAATCATCAACAAAGGGGTCAAAGAGAACAATAAAACAATGTTCTTCCCCTTTTTGTCTTAAACAAAAAATATCAATAAGGGGTGAAATCAAAATAAAACATTATGATACCAATTGAAAAAAATATATCAATGAGTGCATCATGATATCAATTTAAAATAAATAAAACATACCAATTGATGGTACATAAAACAAATATTTTTAATATAAATTTAAATACCAATTGTAAGTAAATAAATCATTTTTATGAATCCAACCAAAAATTTTGATATCAATTAAAAAATATATAGATAATCTTGATATCAATTGTAAAGATTAGTACCAATTGAAAGTAATTTTTCATTAGGAGCATATGATACTAAAAATAATCAATATCATTTTTTTCAATCATTTTTCAACATAAAGTGTGGGAGTAAAATATCAAGGGTAAACAAAACCAACTGAAAAATGAAATATAAATTTTCTCCCCCTTTATGAAATAAAATAATGCATAATCTTGTATACGATACCAATTTAAACATAATCAATTGAAATATAATAGTCATTTAAGAAATCAAGCTTAGCATAACTAAAATTTGTGCTAAAAAAATATAGAGATATAGTAAGCACAAATAAAGCATATATATATGTATGAAAAATTGAATACCAATCGAAATTGATACTATTTGAAGTGTAAGCATACATATATAAAAAACATATATGAGTATACAAAAAGAATGTCAATAGTGATACCAATTGAAAAGATCCAATGATACCAATTGAAAACACAATAAGATCAAGTGTATAACTCATATTACCTACCACCCATTTCATGCACATGTTTAAAATGGATGTTCAATAAGAAGCATACAAGGCATGGTCGCCCAACCAACCGCCCTTAAATGGAAAGGGTTTTCAAAAATAGGTTTGAAAATAGTTTAGCATAATTGAAAACTCTTCCAAAATGAAGAGTACGAACTAGTTAAAAGAAAAATTTGTAAACTAGTATGAAATCCTTCAAACAAGGAATAAAACAAGAATATATTCCATAAAACATGAAAATCACTAAACCAATGTCACTCAAAATCTATATACCACATATAATACTCATGAAAATAAAATCATGAGAAGACATCAAGTAATATGAGTGTACAAGTTTTGTGAAGGACATGTCATGGAAATAGGCAATTAAGCTCAATATGAAATTCCCAAAAAAAATATGAAAATCATCAAAACTAGAATCCTTCAAGGTATATGTATGTCATGTACAAACTAAAGTATACATACATATCCAAACACTACGAGTCCACAAAAGATATATGCATGAAGACAAGTGGCTCAAAGGATGTATATGTATAGCTAATAGTTTAGACAAAATAGACATATATATGAAGCTAATGAAAATATGCATAAAATGGGAATATAAGTTAAAATGTATGAATAATCAAAACTAGGCTATACTAGTACATCTAATGAGTACAAATGAGCATTCAAGTACAAACATATAATAGTCTATTTGTGGCTCACTAGTTGTACAAGTATATATCTAAGTTTTAATGAAAACTAACATCTAAACATGCAATCAAAACATGAAGCATAGAAATCAAAACAAAACTCATATGATCATTGTGGAAAATGCACATGCATTAGATCTAGGACATACACATTAGTTAAACTAAAGTGAGAACACTAAATATGGGTCCATATAAACATGGGTGTCTGAAATACTAATCATGCATGTCATAGGACTAATAAACATGGCATATGACATAATGAACATTAAAACATGACATGCTATAAATGAATGATCTAAAAGCATGCAAATATAAATGAGGAGTAAGAGATAGTTACCAAAACCATGAAGGCAACTCTCCATATCTCCAAAACAAGGTGGTCCACCCACCAAACTTCCTATGAAAGTGATGCATCCAGATAGTCCTCTTTAAGCTCGAAACGTATTCACCTCAAGGCACCATCGCTCTCACGTCAAGCGAGAGTCCACACCTACATCAAATAACATATGGGTGGTCTTTGGTACCCACACTCTTTTGGGTCCATGGGGGTTAGCTCCTTTCCTAACCCAAACAAATTTAGTTGCTAAATTTGAATCATGTAACTTATCATAGCAAAATTTAGCAAGGTGGCCCTTACGTCCACAATGTGTACAAGTGTATACATGAGCATACATTGTGTTATGGGAGTGAACGTGGGAAGCATGTGTATGCCGTAAATGGTGTGCATGCATAGACGGAACTTGTTTCTTACGAAACATGGATTCCAATCGTGTGTGGTTCATGGCGCAATGGCTCAAAGTGGAGCCCAAACAATCCACACTCTTCCTAAGCATAGATATATCATTTTCAATTAAGGAAAAAGAGGTGCATGCAATAGGTGAGCTAGATGGTGAAGCTACACTAGCATGGCAAACATGTGTATCTAAATCATTTTTCAAAGATTTATTTTTATTTAAGCAAACTTCTAAATCTTTTGAAATCAAATCATTTTGTTTTTCAAAGAGTCATTTTCTTTTAAAACAAATACAAGTTTTGAAGATATAACTTTATTTTTCTTCAAAACTTCATTACTATCATTTCTATTTTTCAAAATATCATTTTCTTTTAGGGCAAGTTCAAGTTTAAATTTCAATGAATCCCTTTCATTAGAAATCTCCACTTTCTGTTGCAAAACCAAATCTAGTTTTGAACACAAATCCTTATTCTTTTTTTAGTTCAAAACTCTTCTTTTTCAAAAGATTATATTTTTCTAGCAATTTTTCACAAACAATTGATAGTTCTTTAATCAAAGCATTTGCATCAATATACTCATTACTAGAAGAACTAGCATCATCATCATCTAATTGAGTTTCTGAGTTTACCTCAAGGGGGTCATTCCCTTGGACCATGTAGCATTGTTGCTCGGATTCTCCACTAGATTCATCCTCCACAATGGTTGGCGTTTGAGGTTTGGAGGAGGTCAATGTGTTCCACACTGCAAAGGCGGTATCACAGTTAGAAACCAACATAAGATATTCTTTGTTTAGCGTGCTTCTAAGTGCCTCAAGGGCTTGTGCATTGGCCTCTATATGCTTGCTATTACCAAGATAGGATTTCTTGGTAGCGGCAAGAAAAACATGCAAGCCTAGGGTTTTCAAGTACATGGACATCCTAAATTTCCACATGTCAATGTTGGAGACATCAAACATGGGAGGTGACAAGCAATCCATGAGTGTGTGTAAACAATATAAATGTGCAAATGCAAATGATAGATTAGCAAAACCAAGATCACACTCTTAGGTGGTTAAACCTAATATCAGGAGCGTACGCTCTGATATCAATTGTAAGTACACCTAGAGGGGTTGAATATGTGTACGGCTAATCTAATGAACAAAATGCATAAATTAAAACTTAATTGCAACACACTTAATGTAACGAACGAGTGTAGCCGAATTCCCGGTGAATGGCTCTATACTAACTCCTCTTGATTCCTCTGAATAAGAGTTGAGGTGCTATATGAAGCTCTCGTGGTTAAACACAAGTGAGGCACACATAAACAACACAAGCATGTATATGATATGACAATATGAATAGATGCACAAAGTAATAGAGAGAGTTAAGAGAAAGTGGATCAATCGCTAACACACGGATATGTTTCGAGGTTCGAGCACACAGCTCTACGTCCCCGCCTTCACACAGAAGGATTTCCACTAACTTATCCACACAGGACTCCCACGCAGGGAACCTCCACTGAGGATTTGGGGCAATACAATAACCGGGAGTACACAACTCCTCTCTTAATTACAACACAACCTCTACACTTAGAGGCTAGGCTCAAAGCCAACAAAATCAACCTCACAAATGAGGGATAGGTACAAAGTCAAACAATCAATCAACCTCTCATTAGAGGGATAGGGCACAAAGCCACCACTCCAAAAATCAACCTCTACACAAGAGGGATAACACAATTTAGGAGGGTTTACAACTTAGTGATACCACAAACCAATTTCTTTTCCCACAAAACAAAAGATCCAAATAGATATGATAGAATGATAGCTCAAGTGTGGAAAACAAAGAGTTTGGAAATCAAAAACTCAAAGAAAAACTCTAGGGAAAACTCTAGATAGAAATGCAAATGAAGATCAAGCAATTCCCAAAGAATTTTCTTTTCAATGTTTTTCCAACCCTTTAAAAATAAAGATGAAATCTTTAAAGCCAAAAACTATTTTGAAAGCTTTCTTTAAAATACTTGAGAATGGGAGAAATTTAGCTCTTGAAAACTTGGAGAGAAACATCTCTCAAATGGGGTATATATAGCCCATTACAAAATCTGCCCGTTGGCCGGCAGAAAGGTCAGTTTTGACCTTCCGGTCGACCGACCGGTCAACCGGCCAACAGTCAAAATATGACCATTGAGCCTGCCTGTCGACCGTGCAGTCGATCGTGCCAAATCCAGAGAGTAGTTGCTCTCTGGCCGATCGACCGCTTGGTCGACCGTGCCAAGCCTCACGGTCGACCGCCCCGACCCAAGAGTGGGGCACTTTCAGTCAGTCGACCGCTCGGTCGACCGGCCTAAGTGGCTGGTCTGCGTGCACATCCTTGTGCACGTCAGTCAACCTGTCCGGTCGACCGACTCTGGGTCCAGTCGACCGCAGAGCCTGGCAGGGCTGATTTTCAGAACTTAAAAACTAGGTTTTTATTATCCAATTAAATCCCATAAAATCTCTAAAAATCCACATAAATAAGTTCTTATATTATATTTGAAATACAAACATGTGTGAAAAAATTCAGCACATATTTCAACTTATTTGAACCATTTTTGTGTCTTAGAAATTTTGCCGAAACCAAAACTCGTATTTTCCAAAACTTAGATTTTTGAAATGGAAAAACGTTTTGTCCAAAACACATCCAAATACAAAAACATGATATTGAAACAACTTTGAAGCATATAGTATATGGATATAATCCAATATACATATAAAGATATATATCAATATTTTTGACAATAAATCCAAAATAAGTTTTGTTAAAATACCAAAACTCCAAACTCATGAGATAGACTATCAAACTAAGTTTGTTTAAATAGTTAAAAAGATATATATAGAACAAATCTAATATACATTAAACCATGTAAACTTGTTGATTCTATCTATTCATGATACCAAGATCGGTTAAACTAAAAACCGAAAACCAAAACATGAAACTATAAAAAAGTGTGTGTGTTGTGAACTTGAGCATATCACACTATCTAATCTTTAACAATGGATCTAAACTATAAACTAAACACTGTACCGAAATCTTCTTGCAGAGCGCCGTCTCCAAGTCGACTTGATCCAAACGTGATCCACCGAGCTTGACTCCAAACGAGTGCTAGATATGAACTTTGACGCTCGGGCTCTTGAATTACCATGTGAAAGCTCCAAAACACCTTTGTTGAAGCTAATCACCTACTAATATCTTGGTTAAGTATCTGAAACTAAACACCACAAGATTATTAGTAAACTATAACTACATGAGTTAATCATCATCAAAACTAGAGTGGAAGGCCTCTAGGCTAATAGACGATACGCTCATGATGCCGATCAATGGCAGATTCTTGAAGAAGTACTATCCTTAACAGAACTCTTATCATGATCAAGTTAACACTACACCTCTGAATAAAGCCTCACACTAATCAATTAGATGAATCAGGGTTGGAGATCCAAGATGCTTGAAAGAGCGCAAAAGAAGAGTTTCTTCCTTCAACGGATCACATCACGGTCGATCGATGCCGAACCGACTGAACATTATTGACATCACAATGCATGATGTTAGTATTGAAGAGACAAAGTTAGAAACTTCAGTTTTAGTTTTGTCACTTTTCTCATGACCAAGTTAACCTACACCTCTGATCAAAGCCTAACCCTGATCAATTAGATGAATTAGGGTTTAGAGATCCAAGATGCTTGGAAAAGCATCAAAGAAGAGCTTCTTCCTTCAACGGATCGCATCAGGGTCAATCATACCGAACTGACCGAACGTTGTTGACATCACGATGCATGATGTTAATATTGAAGAGGCTAAGTTAGAAACCTGGATTTTAGCTCTGTCACTTTTCTCATGATCAGATTAACATTACACCTCTGATCAAAGCCTCACCCTGATTAATCAGATGAATTAGGGTTTAAGATCCAAGATGTTTGAAAGAGCACCAAAAAGGAGCTTCTTCCTTCAACAGATAGCATCACGGTCGATCGATGCCAAGCCAACCGAACGTTGGTTACGTTATAATGCATGATTAAATATTAAAGAAAAGACAAAGGAAAAATGACAAGTTTTTAGCCTTATCACTCTTCTCTAATATATCTACACCCATCAAATGCCTCTGACGGCTAAAGGATAGATAAAACTGTTAGCGTTTAAGCCCATAGAAAATTCTTGATAACTCATCATGCTGAGAAGAATAGCTGACTAGCCCGACTCAAACGGTAGTTAGTAAAGGCATACCAAATCTGTTGATAGCTGAGGGTTTACTAAAAATCCTAAGGGACCTGATCTCACCATCCCCTCTAATATTTCTTACCAATTCCTATCCATTAAATGGTAAAACTACAAAAATCTGTAATTGTTTCCCTAGTGAAATAATCACACATCAAACATGTCAAGTTAACATTATATCTCTGGCATACCGCGCTATGAAGTTAAAATTATACCTCTAATAGTGACTTCCCCAATCTCCTTAGCAGACCAAAATTTCACTTGTCAATTCCCTTTAAGAGAATGATGAGTCAACAAATTTGCACAAATCGCAAAACTCTCGGTTAAGTTAAAAACCACAACTCTGACCAAAATTTCACTTGTCAATTCTCTTCAATAGAATGACGAGTCCACAAATTTGTTTGAATCGCAAAACTCTCCGTGAAGTTAAAAACTACCCCTCTGATCAAAATGTCACTTGTCAATTCTCTTCAATAGAATGACGAGCCTACAAAATTGCTCAAATCGCAAAATTTCTCGGTCATGTTAACACTACACCTTTGATCAAAATTGTTCATATCACAATATGAATCCTTATCAAGTTAACATTATACCTATGATAGTGATTCTCTCGATTTTCCTACCGAGAATGAGAAATTTGATGCTAAGTTTAAATATCACACCTCTAGCATCCATTTCATTATTATATTAAATACTGCACCTATGATAATGATCCTTCCTCGAGCTTTCTCATCAAAGCCGAGATGTCAAAAGCTAAGTTAATATCACACCTCTAGCATTCATCTCACTGTCAAGTTAACACTAAACCTATGACAGTGATTTTCTCAATTTTCTCAATAAAAATGCGATCTCCTAAATGCTAAGTGTTAATATCACATCTCTAGCATTCACCTCCTTATCAAGTTAATATCACACCTCTGACAATTCAATTTGCATCCAATTGCAAATCCTAATCTGTCACGTTAACATTACACCTCTGATGGTAAAAATTTTCATAAATCTCCAGTTGATTTAACTCCAATTGCTATTATCATCAATAGGATAGCAAGTCCACAAAATTCATTCAAAGCACGAATTCAACTTTCGTTAAGTTAACATCACATCTCTGACAGTATCCTTTTCAAATTTCTTAACGGAATTTCCAACCTTTGAGTTGCTCTCTTAATCGTCACCTCTAGCAATCAAAGACAATTGCTTTCATTTGTCTGATTTTTAAAACACAAAAATGAAAATTAAGAGAGACGAAGGCAAAATTATCACTTTTATTTATATCAAAATTAAAAGTGATACTGACACTCTCTTATTTAATAAGATGGAGTCTTACAAAAAAAAAGGAACAAAAAGTCATTTTTGCTCAACGAGAGACTGTATTTACTCCTTGAGACGTTGAATATCCCTTCAGCGTGTCTTTTTCGACTAGGCTAGGACTTGCAACTCTTCTTTTGACCAATGCTTCTTCGCAGTGAGCTATATGTTTAAGAAACCGGCTTCATGAATAGATTGTTCTACATGTAGAGCGGTAGATACATTTTCTCTCCTCTTGAGAGCAATGGTGTTTCTCGAGGTCGATATGTAGTGGAACATTTTGATTCCACCCGACCAACTGGTATGAAAATCCTCCTCCTTCACTTGGCCGTAATCCTTCACTTAATGGAAGATTTTGTCACCAGAAAGTTATCGAATGAGCATGGATTCTCCGTTGCTGTCACTTCTTTAAAAAAGATTGGTGAAAGGAGGATCCGAGACCACACCGGTAATGTTTCCTTTCCCATGACCTTCAAATGCATCATGCTCGTTGTGATTGCTTTCTTGAACAAGATAGCTAAAGGGAGGATCAGAGACCATACTAATCCCCTGATTGAAGCATAAACCTGCACAAGAATACGAAATTTCAGAACTTCAACATAGAGATGTGCAAGTGCTCAATTCTTACCGCTATAGCAAGTGGCTATGCGGGTCGTGATCCACAAGGAGGGTTAGTGATAGAAGCGTTCAAGGTTTTTTTATTGAAATCTTTATGAAGAAAAACGAAGGTTCTTCTTTGTTTAAAGTTATGAAAATGAAAAAGAGTTATAGGTTAAATTAGAAAGAAAACGGTAGAATGAGAAGGTGGAGAAATCAGAAAATGACTATGTACAAATGAGTTGGAAAAGAAAGATTTGGAAGATGTGGTGAAAGAAATCGTGTTGGTGATCTAAACTAAAAATAAAAGAAAAGAAAGAAGACTAAGGAAGTACTTACCTAGTTTGGTTGATGACTTACCGGGAACCCTTGCATGTTCTACCTTACTTCAGAGGCGTTCAACGCATAAGTCTTAGGATCAAGCTCAATCCCCGTTCGTATTATATCATCAAGCCAAGCAAGAATGAAGTGATGCGGATCTTGAGGAGGAGAACATCTTCATGAAGTATCGTTAGCACTCACAAAAATGTTGTTATACTTATGCTTCTGGATTCACTTGCATTCTCATCAAAACCAAAAGAGGTAAAGTAGAAAGAGAAAGAAGAAAGCAAAAGAAAACAAAAGTAAAGAGACAAAAAAAAAGTATTTACCTTTATTGCTTGCAGAAACAATGGAAGAAAGGAGGAGGGTACATCGGTGTCACTCTCAATATAAACCTCTCTCTCTTACTTACATGAATATTCATTTAACCTAAGCTTACATACAAATTAAAGTTACATAAAAAGAAAACAAAACCTATACTACAAAATGGAAAACTAGGCTAAATCCTATCTCTGCATGGTCGTCCCCTTTTCAGTGCAAATACTGCCTTTTTATAGGCAAACACCCAACCTACAGGATCCGGGAAGATTGGGGGAGCAAACGCTCCCCATAACTCCTTAACCAAGCCGCGAAAACGAGGCTTTGGCCGCGTTTTCGCGGCCAGGGTGTGGCCAGGTGGCCACACCCTGTTGATGGGTCTCCCTAATTTTTCCTTCTACATTTATCTTCAGTTGGTTTTCTCGTTTGAGTCCAGGATTGTGACGAAATGGTCTTTGATTTTTGGCTTTAACCGATCGATTCTGAGAGGATTCTTTTCAACCGGTTTTCAACCTCTTGATTTTTCCCTGATTCACTGAGCTCGAATTAATTCTGATTTAATTCAGAATTTGGTGGGCTTTTGGGCTCATTTCTCTTCATCTCCTTAAGGAATGGGCCTGCAAATAAATTAAACATTTAATTAGGATAATGCAGATTTTATTCTATAATAAGTATGAAAATATGATACTAAATATGCAATATTAGTGACCAATCACACCCCCATACCTATCTTTTGCTCGTCCTCGAGCAAAACAACTAAACTATACTGAGGATTATTAGACCACTTTCGCAGGTCACTCGATTGCACTGAGCATGTGCAACAATCCGTTAAACCTCTAGGTTTCCCCTAGAGGACGAGTTTTTTCTCGTGAGGTTTTTCAGTGGATTACACCCACAAAATCCATAAAGAAAGAGAAACAAAGAGTTAGCATTTTCGAAAAGCATTTTGAAAGAGAAAAATATTTGAAATATAATTGTAAGACTTAAGTAATCTATAAGTTATAGGAAAACTGTATTTTTCATTCCTAAGCTTAGTCTCTATTCAAAAATTTGTTATCAATTAAAGTAAGGAGTCAAATTGTACTTCTCATCTGGTCTATTACTTTACCCTAAGTCATATGCACCTCGTGATCGTGAAAATTTTGACTAAGGGTTCATTAACTCTAACTCTTATGCCTTATTTATTTTTATATATATATTTTGTGGTATTATTCCTTAGTTCTATTAGGCTTTCTAATCTGCCCATGTAACGAGCCTTTAATCGATGACTCCCTAACCAAACGGTCTTAGGGCACCAGGTGAGAAAACACCCCAAGGACTTAAGGACTCGAGCAAATAAGGCCACAAAACTAAGAATTTTATTATATGGACCCCTTTTAGGCGTGAATACTTATGCTTTATTAGGCACAAATACCCAGCTTAATCAGAGGATTTTATATATCTTTTTTCTTAAACTTATCTAATCATCTTTCGTATAAATACTAAGGCTTGCTTAGGCCAAAGCACCTAGCTAATCAATAATTAGACTTGTTCATTTTTCATAGATATTTTTTCTTTTTTCTTTTATATATAAGGCATAAGAATCTTTGTTTTTGAACCCTAAGTGTGTAAGTGTATGAAGTGTGCATATTTCATTAAGGTAAAGATCAAGACTAAATTACTTTGACAAATTATCTTCCTAACCCTAAAAATCAAACAAATAATCTTATTTTGACCAAATTTAAGAAATCCTAATTTTAATTTTTCTATTCCTTAAAATTGACTTAATTTCTTACAAAAAATATGTCAAAATATTGTTTCTATTTTCAAAAAGTTTTTAAAAGTAAAGAAAATGTTAATTATTTTTTTTAATAAAAAGAAAAAATTAAGTTATGTTAGACCCTCCCCCACACCTATCTCATGCATTGTCCTCAATGTGTGAATTAATACATAGATGCATGAAAAAGAAGAAAGGGAAGGAAAATGTTACCTTAAGGTGGTGGTTCTGGTGGTGGTCTGATTGGTCCACGAAATGTGGCCCAATCGACTTTTCGTGGGGTTTGGAGGAACCCACCAGAAATTTCTCTAATATAACCCATTAAAATGATGAATCCATAAAGGATTTTTATTAAATATTTGACCCCATCTAATTTTCAAATTCCATAATTAATTTCGGAGTCAAATTTGTCAACCGCTTTGTCCCAAAATGGAGTATGAAATGATAGAATGGTTGACTTAGACTCAGGAAGTATAAGAACTAATACCGACTCAGGAAGGTGACTTAAGTCAAGTAAAGGTTCAGGAGTCGAGATTAGTTCAAGAAGTGTGTCCAAGTCAAGAAGTTGAAACTCAAGTCCACATTGATTTTTCAACAATGGAATGTGACTTAATATTGGTGATTCAAGTTCAGGAATGATAGGTGGGGGAATCAAAACTGACTCTAAAATATTACTCAAGTTTGGTAACAAAATAAGACTCAATATTGATTCAGAAAGTTAAACTGGATCACAGATTTGAGAATCTAGGTCACATATCTCATTGAGTTCAATATCAAAAAATGAAAACTTGCCAATTTGTCAATAGAACTTTCAAAAGTGTAAAATTGGTCAAGTTCAATATGATCATCAAAGATGGGTGATTCAATTTCATGATGAATTGGCACAGGATCCAATGTTGACTCAGAAAAAGATTGAAGTCAGGTGAAGACACCGGAGTTATTATTGAATCAGGAAGTAGAATTGAATCACTAAGTTGAGGTTCAGGATCATATTCATTCTCAAGTTCTATTTCAGGAAAGGAATAACTTGTCAAACTGTCAATATCATTTTCAAAATTTGGAGTTTGGGCAAGTTCAAATGATTGTTCTGAAATGGAACCTTGATTTCTAAAACAACATGATTTTTCGGCTCTAACAGAATGGTTAGCGACATCAGAATTGGTCAAACGGTGAGAACGTAGAGATTGGACCATCATATCTATGTCACGATGGCTTCAAGCATCTTTTCATAGTTGATGGGTTCATTGTCTTGTTGAAAAGATGAAGTGTTGTCTTGGAATTGGTGGTGAAATTGTGAGTCCATCAGATTTTGTGATTTTTGTTTCGACTCACGCATACTCATTTCCAAAATTGATAGTTTTTCTATTTTGGACTGGTGGAACTGAGTACGAATCTTGAAAATATTGTGGACTAGGTGGATAAGGAGGACAAGTTGGTTGAAAATTAGACTCGGGGAGGTGAATCCCCATTGACTCTGTGAAGAGTTGAAATTATCATGGAAATTATGATTATAAGATTGGGGACATGGGTTATATTGATTCGGATAAGACCAATCCGGCACACTAGGTTGGTTAAAGTTATGATATGCCGGGTTAGTAATATCCGAAAAAGAAGTTGGTGTGTAATATGGATTACTATTAAAATTGAAAAATTGTTATTATAAGCCATATCACACAATAGAATACAAAGAAGAAAAAAAACAAACAATAAGCAAAAAAAAAAATAAAAGAAAAAATTCTAAACTAAGTTAGGGTAGACCTATGACCTAGATGACTCCTAACTGGTTAGACTGTCCACGGGAGATATAATGCAGACTTTGACCACAAGCTAATCAGCCAGGTCAGGACAAGATTGGTGGGAGGTTATCCGTCAAAGACGTTCCTTAATTAAATAACCACCAACCTTCGGGCTTTCGGCCCTTAATCCCCTTCCTAGACACTGATTTGCAGGAGTCAAATTCCAACACCTTTCCCCTTAGGATAATCTCCTAATTGAGTCCGAGATGTGCCTAGGGCCAACGTCTACTCATTTTTAGTTAGGCTCGGGTTAGTGAGTGCTTGGAATCTGATTTTTTGGCCGAGGAAGGGTGATTAAATCCCCACCTTATCTTGTTATGGGGTGGTGCCCTTAAGATCAGTTTGTGCAAGTGTACAAGATATGCAAATAAGATTCACTCAAAGCGATGTAAATCAACCAAGAGATGAGTCCTATTCTAAATGCAATACGAACGTACCTTACTCCAGCACTCTTCAACAGTAAAGATAATTAATTGAAAAGACACGTGCCTAAAATGTAAACGTCTAATCAATTTTTTAACTTTTTCAACAAACGTTTTACTATTGATTTATTAGCAGGCTTTTGGTGATGGCATATAAGAAATAAAGTTTCAGAAAACTAGAATTTTGCAAAACAAGTAGCCCTGCAAAAAAAAACCAGTCAGTAGTGAACTCTTCCTTGCCGCAGAAGCGCGGCTAAAGCCGAGCAAACGCGGCAATTCAGAGGGTACTTGGTCTCTGTTTTCTGGAACAGAGGCCCAAGACCACTTATATGTTTCTGCAATCCTTTTTTCCTGCTTTGCTTGCCCTATAACCTGCAACAGAGAAGAAAATTCGTTTTAGTTCTAAAAATTCAATAAAAATCAGATTTCAATAAAAACCGTTACCCTCCCCGGCAACGGCGCCAAAAATTTGATTGAAGCTTAAACCTGCACAAGAATACGAAATTTCAGAACTTCAACATAGAGATGTGCAAGTGCTCAATTCTTACCGCTATAGCAAGTGGCTATGCAGGTCGTGATCCACAAGGAGGGTTAGCGATAGAAGCGTTCAAGGTTTTTTTATTGAAATCTTTATGAAGAAAAACGAAGGTTCTTCTTTATTTTAAGTTATGAAAATGAAAAAGAGTTATAGGTTAAAATTAGAAAGAAAACAGTAGAATGAGAAGGTGGAGAAAATCAGAAAATGACTATGTACAAATGAGTTGGAAAAGAAAGATTTAGAAGATGTGGTGAAAGAAATCGTGTTGGTGATCTAAACTAAAAATAAAAGAAAAGAAAGAAGACTAAGGAAGTACTTACCTAGTTTGGTTGATGACTTACCGGGAACCCTTGCATGTTCTACCTTACTTCGGAGGCGTTCAACGCATAAGTCTTAGGATCGAGCTCAGTCCCCGTTCGCATTATATCATCAAGCCGAGCAAGAATGAAGTGATACAGATCTTGAGGAGGAGAACATCTTCATGAAGTATCGTTGGCACTCACAAAAACGTTGTTATACTTATGCTTCTAGATTCACTTGCATTCTCATCAAAACCAAAAGAGGTAAAGTAGAAAGAGAAAGAAGAAAGCAAAAGAAAACAAAAGTAAAGAGACGAAAAAAAAGTATTTATCTTTATTGCTTGAAGAAATAATGGAAGAAAGGAGGAGGGTACATCGATGTCACTCTCAACATAAGCCTCTCTCTCTTACTTACATGAATTTTCATTTAACCTAAGCTTACATACAAATTAAAGTTACATAAAAAGAAAACAAAACCTATACTACAAAATAGAAAACTAGGCTAAATCCTATCTCTGCATGGTCGTCCCCTTTTCAGTACAAATACTGCCTTTTTATAGGCAAAAACCCAACCTACAGGATCCCGGGAAGATTGGGGGAGCAAACGCTCCCCATAACTCCTTAACCAAGCCGCGGAAACGCGGCTTTGGCCACGTTTCCACGGCCAGGGTGTGGCCAGGTGGCCACACCCTGTTGGTGGGTCTCCCTGATTTTTCCTTCTGCATTCATCTTCAGTTGGTTTTCTCGTTTGAGTCCAGGATTTTGACGAAATGGCCTTTGATTCTTGGCTTTAACCGATCGATTCTGAGAAGATTTTTTTCAACCGGTTTTCAACCTCTTGATTTTGCCCTGATTCACTGAGCTCGAATTAATTCTGATTTAATTCAGAATTTGGTGGGCTTTTGGGCTCATTTCTCTTCATCTCCTTAAGGAATGGGCCTGCAAATAAATTAAACATTTAATTAGGACAATGCATATTTTATTCTATAATAAGTATGGAAATATGATACTAAATATGCAACATTAGCGACCAATCATCCCCCTCGCCCTCTTCAGTACCATCTCTAAAGAGAAGCTTTAACTTTCTGAGTAGTTGCCAATTGAATGAACTTGTTGTTTCTTATTTACTTCAATGAATACAACGATCATCTTCTACAGATTGAAGGGGACAATGGAGTCAGCACCGTTAATATTGCCAAGGCCTGCAAAAAGGGAAAATCGGGGTTAATTTCGTAAAGACAATAACATGTCAAGATATTGGAACTCAAGTGCAGGACTCAGCACATCGGACCCGCGTCCAATGATTGAAACGCGAGGCTTACATGAAGCCCATGTCTGAACTCCAAACTTAGAAATTGTCCAAGTCTTGAGACTCAAACGCGAATCTTATGTTGAACGAGACTCACGTCTAAGATCTCAAAACACGAAGCTCACTGGGACATGAAAATCGCATCAACAAGATCAAACTTAGAGATCACAAAATCCGCATTCTGCTCATCAAGGCGAGAGTTGCACATGGACTTGTGAATTTTGCACTGACTGTTCAACTTCAAAGGAAGTTTTGAAAACTCCAAAAAGAAGTGAAGAGATAGTGTCTTTTCATGCTCAGCAATGCCGAAAACTTCAAGAAGATAGTGTCTTGTTGTGTGTAACAATGGCGAAAGATTCAATTGGAAGTTAAGCGACAATGTCTCTTCATGTTTAATAATGGTGAAAGCCATTCCCTACCTAAAGAAAGAACTTTTTGAGAGCGAGTGCCATCCATCAGGGTTGTGAAAACAACGACGCCAGAAGAAGAAGTGATGTTCTTTGACTTTGGAGTCATTTGATAGTGATTATCTTTTGAAAAAGATTACAAAAAGCATTAAAGCTTTGGGTTCTTTTGAAGACTCCAGAACTTTGAAAGTTCTTCAGATACACGCCTGAGGAAGAAGATAGTCACAATGAATGACTGCTAAGAGACCCTAAGCCTTTTTATAGGCTCTCCAATAGCCTTAATTAGCAGCGTGAACCTCAAAACCCTTCTTAAAAGCCCCTTAATGACCTTAATTTGTGGCGTGAATCTCAAAACCAAGCTGAGCAAGACATGTGTTTAATAAAATATTCGAGTTTAAGGGACATTCGCACCCAAAATTCTCAGTGACCTTTGGGTCCCCAAACTAGATCCGCGTTCTGCTCAGTAACACGAGGATCACGTTCACAAATCAAATGCGGATTAGTGAGATCCACGTCAACTATTCAACTTTTATAGAAGTTTTGAAACTTAAAAAAGAAGTTAAGAAACAATGTCTCTTCATGTTTTAATGGCGAAAGCCATTCCATTCACCAGAAATAGGGGCTTCCTGAGAAGAAGAACCACTCACAGTGGTCGACGCAGTGGCGACACTCGAAGAAGTAACAGTTTGCTTGGGTTTTGGAGCCATCTTGATGGTGAAATCTTTAAAGAAGATTGAAAAAAGCTTGAATCTTTATGGGTCTATAAAAGCTTAAGAGTTTTGTTCAAATGCGGGTTTAGTCGAAAATGATGAACAGTCAAAATGAATTGACTGTTGAAAGACCCAAGTCATTTATAGGCCCTTCATTGGCCGAGATACGCTGCGCGTATCTCAACCTCAATCTGAGCCGGACACGCGTCCAACGCGGCACCCGCATCCGAGTCGAGAAGCATCCAACATGATCTTTATGTTTTAAAAGTCACGTCTTTCAATCAATTAAGAACCGCGTCTATACAGTAATTGAGAGCCACATCTCAACGATAATTGAGAGTCGCGTCTCTATAATAATTGAGAGTCGCGTCTCAACTCCATTAAAGTTCGCATCTACACTTGATCAGTATGGCAGTCACGTCTATGAGAGTTGTGTTCTCTCATATAGAAGGTGTATGTCCCTGATTCTACAATCAGCTCAACAATACACTGACAAAAGTAATCAACAGCTTTACCAGTTCAATAGTATACCAACAAATAAACCAAAGCTCATAACAAGTACTAGACTGAATTTCTAAGACACTTGTGATGTTCTTCCCTAGAGGCTTCAAGCAGTTCAACAATACACTTACGAAGACCAAAATCCAGACAGGATCAAGCTCAGGGCATCTCAAAAGATTGTCAGCCCAAAATCAACTGAAGTCTAAAGTATTTTGAAATTCGTCCCAGTCAATCGCGGAGTGTCAAAAAACTTTAGAGGAAGTTTTGTAGCCTGTCTAAAATTACTAAGGACAAGCTATCAGATGCGAGCCTTACTTCAACGCGAAGATCGCGTTTCAACTAAAATGTGGACCTCGTATTCAAAGGAAAAATGGAGACTTCATACACGGGTTTGAGTAACTCCACGTATCATGCAGGTCTGAGCAACTCCGCGTCTCATATAGGTTTGAGTAACTCTGCATCCTACGTGGGTCTGAGCAACTCCACGCCATACTTCAAATGCAGGTCTGAGCAACTCCGCATTCTAGCTGAGATGTCTGGGTCTACAACAAGTAATGCGAGGTCCACGTCCAGCGCGAGACCCGCGTTCTGTTATAACTGATCCCCATTACTGGGTCAATTATCTCCCCATGTAATGGGGAGTTAATCCCCATAATGGAGGAATTTTAGGCTACAATAATACCCCATGACTCCCTACAAAAAGCCTGAGGAGCTATAAAAAGGGGGGCCAGAGAAGTAAAAGAGGAGAAGCTTTGGAGGATTGAAAGCTGAGAATTCTCAAGCTACATGCTTCTTGTTTCTCCTCTTACTTTTTCAAAGAGAGAAAAGGAGTAATCAATGAATTCTAAATACTTAGTGTGTTAAAAACAGAGTTCCCTCCTGATTGATTTTGAGAGTGTCCTGAAAAGAAGCTTAGCATTTGGTCGGTCAACGGAGAACAAGAATCACTCTCCATCGCCACACGAAGAACCCAAAGTCTTAAACGAAGGGAGAATCATATCTTCTTTTCTCTTTTGTAATCGAAATAGTTCCGCTATAACATTTCAGTCACTTAAAAAAAATTTTACATCGAGCCAACTTTTCCGACCAAATAATAACCAAATATAACAATTAGGAACAAACACAATTAAACAATAAGAATGTTAGCTAGTAATGAATAAAAAGCAATAAGAGCAAGCTAATAAACAAGTGAGAGTAGATGGAGTTGGGGGAGAGAAAGAAGCAAATACAAAAAATAGAGATTTGTTTCGAGGTTCGGTCAACTTGACCTACATCCCCATTTTCACCGCAATGAAGGATTTTACTAAATCTCGATTCCGCACGATCTATCAACAATACAAATTCCCTCAAGAATTCTCAGACCCACAAGTTCCTTACCGTTCGTGCAAGAACAACGAACCCGTAAGCTCGCTTCAATGCCGCAACTGCTAACCACTCAATACAATGAACAAACACTTGTAATCAGGACCCTTGATCATAATCAAAACTCTCTCACAACAATGATTCCTCTAAAAAATATAGAAAATATTGGCTCAAGCTTGTGTGACACTAATACTGAATTGGGCTTTAATGTCGCACATTTGACGCCAGTTTCAGTAACACAACGATGTGAAATAGAGGCGTTGGCATTTTTTTAATATGTTGAAAAACTTACAATGTCGGTTCTCCAAAAAACTAATGTAGAAACTCAAAAAATAGAGGGCAGTCGTATTTTTGTAATATGTTGAAAAAACTTACAACATTGATTCTCTAGAGAAGCGATGTAGAAACTCACCATAAAACCGATGTCGGTCCTCCAAAGTCTTCTTTTTAAAAAAAAAGACTTATGGTGTCGGTTCTGAAAATGAACCGATGTCATTTCCCTAAAATTAACGCGTCGGTTCAAAATGAACCGACGTCATTTCCTTAAATTCGTTTTCCTCTCAATCCCCAAAAAATTCAAATTTTTCTCCCATCGCCTCTCTCCCTCTGAAATTCTCCATTAGATCTCAAAAGCCCAACACCTCCTCGAGTTCGCCTCCGACCTACAACTAAAGCTATGTTTGATGGCGTCGATGTTGCATGAGCTGCAATGGCAACAACAACAGGCTGTAGTCGGAGTTCTGTTCCAAGCAGAGCAAGCTCTACCCTGAGCAAAGCAACAAGTTCTGAGGGCGTGTGGAGCTTGGTAGCGGTGGTTGGGATTTGGGAGCTCGGTGGCGGTGGAGGGCGAGTGGAGCTCATGGTTGTGGAGTTGCAGTGGCGTTCGGATACTTTGGGAGTGATGTTGGTGGCGGTGGAGCTCGTGGTGCTCAGTGGTGATGGTGGAGCTCGTGGTGATGGAGTGGGTGGAGCTCGTGGTTGTGATTTGGGAGAGACAAGATTGTTTTTTGGAGTGTAAAAATTAGATTTACAGTTTGATGATGATGATAATGAAAGTACACCTAGATGAGGTGAATAGGTGTATGCTAATCTAATATTGAAAATGCAATAATTAAAAATGAATAATACAAATGATCAACTCAAAATAAGAAGTGAAGCTGAATTCCCCGTAAAAGGCTCTAGAACTTCTTCTCGTAATTCCTCTAGATTATGAGTTGAGGTACCCAATTGTTTTCTTATTGAGATAAGTGAAACGGACAAGTATGAATGATATATATGATGCAAGCAATAAATAGCAAGTGCAAGAGAACAAATACACAAATAAAAGCGATAGAGAAAAATAGAGCAAGAAAGAAAGCAATCACAAACACAAAGGATTTGTTTCGATGTTAGAGCACAAAGTTCTACATCCCCGCCTTCCCCGCTTGAAGGGTTTCCACTATCCACCAAGGAAAATCCACGAAGGGACTACAATCATGGTCTACAGAAGATCGAGTATACAGCTACAACCTTCAATCCTCTACACAAGAGGTAGCACAAAGTCAATGAAGTTTACAATCTCTTGATGATCACAAAGATCACATTCTCTTTTACAACTTTCTATAGCATAGAGTATGAAATGATGCTCAAGTGGTTTGTGAAAAAGAAAATTCAGTTAAATTGAATGAATTTAAAAGCTGAAAGCTTGTTGAAATTGATCTGAAAATGAGAGTACTTGAAACAAGAAAACTAGAAACTTTTCTCTTTTGAATAAAATTGATTTTTCAAAAAATAATTCAAAAATCAAAAGTGTTTAATCCCCTCCAACTGACTCATATATATATAGGCAAGTGACAAAGAGGAGTAAAATGGGGTATCACTAGGTTGATTAAACCTAAAAACAGCAAAAAGACCCATTGGAGAAAAAAATTAAAAAAAATCAAAAATTCAAAAACTAGCCATTTACTGTAACAGAGGCAAAACATTGGTCGACCGGCCGATCGATCAGCTGGCTAAAGTCAAAAGTAGCCGTTTGGTATCGGTTGACCACCCGGTCATCTGACTTATGTTGGGTCTTTGAAAAATTTATCAGTCGGTCGACCGCACGGGCGACCGCTAGGTTTGACGGTCGACCGGTCGATCGTCCAACTAATGTGTACATATATTGTGCATAATCGATCGACCGCCTGGTCAACCGGCAGTAGTGCATTTCCAATGCACTGGAATGGTCCATCGGTCTGTCACCGACCCAACCCACAAAATATTTTGAAGATAGTTTTTGACATGAAATTTAATTTTAAATTATTTGAACAAGTTTGAAATGTGGTTTGGCAACATATGGGCTTGAGATACAATTTTGAAACATAATATAAAAATTTGAAAAAAATATAGGACATGTATCAAAACCAATTTTGTGATATATCAAAACCAAAAACTAGAAATGAAAACTTATGTTGTGTGTGTGTGACTTCTCGAGTATCAATTCAATATTCCACACTTACAAATTCTACTTTCTTACAAGATTCTATAGGTCTTAAAGTGGGCTTCTCCAATTTTCCATGTTGAGTGCTTCTAACCCTATCCTTGAGCAAACTTGAGCCTACCATACCTTCCTTTTGAGGAAGAACAACTTTGAATCCTCTTGAACCCTGAAAAATATTTAAACACTAAAACTTGATTAGTACCTTGCAACTCTATGAGTTTTGTAATCATCAAAATACAAGGCTATGATTGTACCCTTGGGCCAACAATCTCTTTATTTTTGATAATTACAAAATACATGAGTTATAAAACAAAAAAAATATGAAGAGCCTGACAAAGCTCCCCCTCAAAATATGCTTATCTATTAAGTTCAATGAATTATGACTAAGATTTAACATTAACGAGCAAGTTATATGCATATAAGTATAAATTTGATAATATAGAATATTATGCATAAATGGGCCAACCTCCTTCCATGCCTTCAACTGCCAAACAATAAGTATGCAATAAATAGTAAGATACCAATAAAAATAATTAGTAAGATACCAGTAAAATAGATATAAATACCAACAAATAAACATAAGAAACATAAATAAACATAAGAAACATTGCATACAATAGATAAGAGGTAATTGCAAATAACTAAATAACTCATAAATCTTCTCCCTCTTTTTGTCATATATCAAAAAGGGATACCAAGTATTAAATTCTGAATAACAATTTAAAGAAACTCAACCAAATTGAAAATTATCACGAGAAGTAATGTAAATCAAGGAAACCTATAAACTCAAAATATCATGTATCCATCATGCAAACATTTAATTTACCACTAATGAAAAGAAAATCTGTTGTACTCAAGAGGTATAGTGAAAATATCTGCCAATTAGAAATTGATAGAAACATATTCAATTTCAATATCTCCTTTCTCATAATAATCTCTAAGAAAGTGATATCGAATCTCTATGTGCTTGGTCTTACTATATTGATTTGCTTTCCTTATCATATAAATTGTACTAGTATTATTACAAAATATTTTAATATGATCATAGTGTAAATCATAATCAAGGAGAATATGTTTCATCCAAAGGACTTGTGTACAACAAACCTCAGCAACAACATACTCTGCCTCAGCAGTTGAGAGGGCTATGAAATTTGTTTCTTGAAAAACCATGAAACTAGGCAATTTTCAAGAGATTAGCAAGTTCCACTAGAGCTCTTCTTGTGCACTCTACAACTGGCATAGTCGGCATCCGAATAGATCGTCATAGAGAATTGTTCGGTCTTCGGATACCACATGCCCATTCCAATAGTGTCCTTACGATATCTAATAATGTGTTTTACCGCAACCAAATGAGGCTCTTGTGGATAATATTGAAATCTAACACACAAACAAACACTAAATATAACCAGCCTACTATCCGTCAAGTAAAGTAAACTATCATTCATGCTACGATAGAGTTTAATGTTAACATTTTTATCCTGTTCATCCTTGCCAAGCTTGGTTGTGGTAGCTATGGGAGTCTTGCTAATCTTCGCATCTTCTAACCCAAATTTCTTGATAAGCTCTCTTGCATACTTGG
Organism: Agave tequilana; assembly: GCA_038442645.1. NCBI lineage: Eukaryota > Viridiplantae > Streptophyta > Magnoliopsida > Asparagales > Asparagaceae > Agave > Agave tequilana. Next base: position 158,564 of record JAVJIF010002043.1, on the reverse strand, counting down.
CTTGATTGACGAAGATCTCATCACTCCTTTACATGATTTGGAATCCAAGGAAGCAGTTGAGCTCTCTTATCATACTCATTTGAACTCTTTCTTCATGCATGAATTAAAATCCTTACAAAGCTTTTCATTAGTAGATTTAAAAATGATATCATCAACATATATTTGTACTATCAAGATATTATTGTCTACATGTTTTGTAAACAAGATAGTGTCAACTTTGCCTTAATAAAATCATTTTCAAAAGAAAACAACTAAGTCTTTCATATCAAGCTCTTGGAGCTTGTTTTAACCCATACAGAACCTTTTCAAGTTTGAAAATAAAATTCGAATGTGTAGGATCAACAAACCCAGGGGTTTTTCAACATATAGCTTCTCTTTGATGAAACCATTCAAAAATGCACTTTTAACATCCATTTGAAAAAACTTAAATCTTTGAAAAAAGTAAAGGCAACTGTCATCCGTATGGCTTCAAGCCATGCTACGAGCGCAAAAGTTTTCTCAAAATTGATGTCTTCGATTTACGAGTAACTTTGGGCCACTAACCTAGCTTTGTTCCTAATAATATTTTTTGACTCATCTAACTTATTTCTAAAGATCCATTTAGTACCAATAGTTGGTCTATCATTTGGCCTAGGAATAAGGTATCAAATTTAATTGTGCTCAAATTGATTGAGCTCTTCTTGCATGGCAAGCAACAAATATGAGTCACCTTTGGCCTCGAAGTTGTTCTTCGGCTTAATATGAGAAATGGATACAAAATGGTCACAAATATCTTAGAGTTTGGAGCAAGTGGTTATCCCTTGGATACATCACCTAAGATCAGATCTTCGGGATGACTTGTTGCATATCTCCAATTCTTTGAAAGTGGTTGAATTTGCTCCACTTCAATTGTAGGCTATCTAAAAATCATTTAAGAACAAGTCCTCAGACGCGAACCTCACTTCAACAAGAAGGTCGTGTTTCAAATAAAACACGAATCTCGTGTCCAAGGGTAAACACAGACTTCAAACGCGGGTCTAAGCAACTCCGCATTTCACCTCAAATGTGGGTCTGAGCAACTCCACATTTCACTTAAAACATCTCTCTGCAAACGCGGGTTTGAGCAAGTCCGCATTTCACTTCAAATGCGGGTCTGAGTAACTCTACGTCTCTCTTCAAACGCGGGTCTGAACAACTCCGCATCTCAGTTTCAATGCGTGCCTGTGAGCTTCGCGTTTTGACTTCAGTACGGCTATGATAAAACTGTGAGCGCCACATCTGCACAATAGCATGAGGTCCGCGTCCGGCGTGAGACCTATATTTCTATTGTAATTATCTCTCATTACTGGGTCAATTAAGTCTCCACATAATGCGGGAGTTAATCCTATTTTGGAGAAATTCTAGGGGACAATTATACCCCCTACGACCCCTTATAAATAGCCTCAAGATCTATAAACAGGGAGGAGGGGCTTTTTCTGAGATATTGAGCTGAGAATTTTTAAGCTAAAAGCTTTTCTCTTTTAAACCTCAAAAGTTCAGAGAAAGAGAAAGAGAAATCAGTGAACTCAAAATACTTAGTGTGTTAAAAACAAAGTTCTTTCAGATTACTTTTCAAGAGTACCCCGAAGCAAATTTTAAAGAGAAGTTTGTCGTTCAAATGGTTAAAGGAGAACAAGAATCACTCTCTATCTCCATATCAAGAACCCAGCTGATTGAGGGAAACCTGCAGACAAAAATATAGAATTTCGAACTACAAAATAGAAGTGCAAGGTACTCAATACTATCACGATAGCAAGTGGTTACGCGGGTCGTGATCTAAAAGGAGGGACTAGCGATGGAAGCGTGTTGTATGTTCTCTTTTAGTTTACTAAAGATAGTTAAAATTTCTTCTCTTGTTCTTGTAAAGAAAACGGAAAAAGAGTTATTGTTAAGTTAATAAGAAAGTGGTAAATTGAGAAGGTGGAGAAAATTGAAAATGAGTTTATACAAAAAAAGTGAAAATAGTAAAGAGTTGGTATTTTTGAAGTCATTTTCTAAAACTAGAAATGAGAATAAAGAAAAACTAAATAAAACAGTTACTTCTTCGACGCTTGCTTACCTTTGATCCATAGTGATGATGTACCTTGGATTGAAGGCGATCGAAGCATGACATATAGGACCTTCCACATTCCCATTCTAAACTACAAAATGAAAAGCAAGCTATACAAACATAGAAATGGCTATCCATCACCATAAGCCATCAACGACACTTGCAAGGCAAGGCAAATTCGAGGCTATTAGAGTCATTTGAATTTACAAACACAGAAGAGGGAAGTAGAAGAAAAACAAGAATAAAGAAAAAGAAGCAACTTTCGATTCGATTAAAATAACAATAAAAGAAAAGAAGAAAGACTTACATCAGTGTCACCTTCAGTACAAGCTTCACTCTCATTCCTCCATGAAACTCTTCTCTAGTCTTAGTTACATAAAAAAACAAAAATTACATAAATAAAAAGTAAAACCTAAGTTACAAACTAAAGTACAACCTATTCCAAGCTCTCTGCTTAATTGTTTCCTCAGTACTCTGAATTTGCAGGTATTTATAGGAGAAACATAATGGGGGAGAGCGTCTGAGGATAGGGGGAGCAAACGCTCTCCGTATCTTGACTACATTACCACGAAAATGCGGCCAAAGCCGCGTTTCTACGGCCTGGGAGCGGCCAGATGGCCACACCCAGGGGTGCAACTCCTTGTTTGTCTCTTTTTCCCTTTATCTAATATTATTTCAAATTTAGTCTTCTGGATTTGACGATACTTCTGTTGATCTTTGGTTAACCAAATGGATCTATAAAAATTCGAGTTTAACCGATTTTCATTTGATGTTATCTCTCTAATTTTTCACCGATCTTCAGAATATCTTCTATATATTTGCCTTGATCTTTGATTTTATTTAACTCTGAATTAAAACAAAATTTAAATGGGCTTTTGGGCTCGTTTTTCTTCTCTTTCATTTAGTAAAGGCCTTGCAAATAATTTAGACAAAAAGATAATTTAAATAGAGTTTATTAAATAATAAATATGAGAATGTGATGATAAATATGCAATATCAGTGATCAATCGAACTCTCACACTTATCTTTTGCTCGTCCTCGAGCAAAACAAATAAACAGAAGTAACATAGTTTAATTCACTTTCTCAGGAATCATGGTTGCACTTAGCATGTGCAACAAGCCGTTAAACCTCTAAGTTACCTCTAGAGGATAAGTTTTATCTCGTGAGAGTTTCCGGTGGATTACACCAATAAAATCCATAATGAAAGAGAAATAAATTGTTAGTATTTTAGAAAAGCATTTTGAAAAGGAGAAAAAAATATTTGAAGTATTATTGTAAGAGTTCAATTAATCTATAAGTTATAGGAAAACTGAATTTTTTATTCCTAAACTTAGTCTCTATTCAAAAACTTGTTATCAATCAAGATAAGAAGTCAAACTGTATTTCTCATCTAGTCTATTATTTTACTCTTAATCATATGCACCTTTTTGACAGTGAAATTTTGACTCGGGGTTTTTTAACTTTAACTCTTATGCCTTATTATATATATATTATTTTTTGGCAGTATTATTTTTTAGTTCTATTAGGCTTTCTAATCTGCCCATTTAATGAGCCTTTAGTCAGTGACAGACAAATCGGAGGATCTTAGGGCACTGAGTGAGAAAACACCCCAAGGACTTAAGGAAAACACCCCAAGGCCATAAAATTAAGGATTTTATTATATGGAACAGCTTTAGGCGTGAATATGTATGCTTTATGAGGCACAAATATGAGTGTAATCAGAGAATTTTTTATATATAAATTTTTTTATTTCTTTATCTTTTTTTCTTTTTTTATAAGGTATAAGAATCTTTATTTTTGAACCCTAAGTGTGTAAGTGTATAAAATATGCATATAACATCAACGTAAAAATCAAGACTAAATTATTTTTTTAAATTTTCTTCCTAACCTTTGAAATCAAACAAATAATCTTATTTTGACCAAATATAAGAAATTCTAATTATGATTCTCTTATTCCTTAAAATTAACTTAATTTCATACAAAAAGTAGGTCAAAATATTGTTTCTCTTTTCAAAAAGTTTTAAAAAACAAAGAAAATGATAAATTTTTTAAAATAAAAAGAAAACCTTTGATATATTAGAACCCTCCCCCACATCTATCTTATGTATTGTCCTCAATGTATGAATGAATGCATAAATACATATAAAAAAAGAAAAGGAAGGAAAATGTTACCTCAAGATGGTGGTTCCGGTGGTGGTCAGATTGGGGTAAGCGCTCCTGCCCAATCAAAATAATGTGGTGGTTCACGAAACCTACCTTTATTGATCTTTTTTATATTTACATAATTACATCCTCAATATGAATAAGATCATGTAAGATCCTATCATGAAAATTATTCCCTTAACCTGACCAATTTTGAAAAATCCTCACAGAGCCATTATGGTTTATACCTATGTCCAACAAAAGAATGTGACTTGGTGGAATGGTTGATTTGAATTTAATAGTGATAGGTTCAGGAACCATTAACAAGTCAGAAAATTAACTTTGGGTTTGAGAGTTGGTTTTGGTTCAAGAGTTAAGTCCAAATTAAAGAATTCAGTTTCGCATTCTTTTCCCATCAATGAAATGTGACTATACAAAAGGGGTGGTTCAATGTCAAAATCTATGGATACAGGAATCAATTTTGGCTCAGAAAAAGGGTTCAACTTGGGTGAGAATACTGAAGTCAACATAGATTCAAAAATTATAATTGAATCACAAAATAGTGGGTCGGGGTCACATTCATGTTCAAGTTCAATTTTATTAAAATGAAAACTTGCCAATTTGTTAAGGGATTGATATTGGTTAAGTTTAAGATGTTATGATGAAATTGAATCTTGGTCAAAGTCTCCAAGACACCATGATTCTTGGTTCCTGTCAATATGGTTAGGGAAATCAGGAAATGGTCGAAGATATATTAGATAGAGTTTCCTCATTGCTATCTTTTACTATATTGATCCAACAACTCATTTGTGCTTCTAGCCTATTGACAGATTGTAAAAAGTCATTTTCGCACTGAATCAGATTTTTCATACTCCTATCTAAGTCTATAGGTTTTTTTTTTCCTATCTAAGTCTATAGGTTTTTTTCCTTATTATGGGACTTAGAAAATGGAGTAAGGATCTTGGATTTGAAAGTCTTGTGGAAATTGTGAGTCCATCATTTTCAGTTTTTGTTTTTGGGATTCAATCGTGGCTTCTATACTCTTAGTCACCCCAAATATTTCTTCTGTAGGTTGATCATGACTAGGAAAATTTGAAGCTGCAAGTTGGAATGATAGTTGATAATATGACTCAGGGGAGTGGTATCCCCATTTACTCTATGAAGAGTAGTGATGATTGTTCCAGTCTTATTCATAATATTGGGATTGGGGCATATATTGATTCAGATAAGACCAACCCAACATACTTTGTTGGTTAAAGTTATAATATGTCAGGTTGGTAGTATCTGAGTCAAAAGAGATCGATGTGAAGTATGGATCACCATATGCATTGGAATAATTATGGTTGTAATCCACATCACAAAGATGTGAAAAACAAAAACAAACAAACAAAAATCTAGCCTAACTTAGGGTAGACCTTAGACCAAGAGGTCTCCTAACTGGTTAAACTATCCACGAGGGGTATATTGCAGAATCTGACCATAAGTTAATCAGCCAGGTAGGGCAAGACCAGTTGAAGATATCTGTGCCTAAGCAACGAGCTTAATTATGCCAAACCATTATTTCTCAAAGTTTCGCTTCTCAAGACCCAACTTTTGATATCAATTTGGCAAGAGTCAAATTCTAATCAACTTTCTTCTTATGTCAGTCTCATACTGAGTCCTAGATATCCCTAGGGCCAACGTCCACTCAATTTTAAGTTAGGCTTGGGTTAGTAAGTGATGAAATTGTTTGTGGGCCAAGGGAGGGTAATGATTTCCCCACCTTATCTTGTTTATAGGACAAGTCCGTAATTCAGTTTAGTGCAGTGTACAAGTATATAACAAAAAGTCACACTCAAGCAATATTTCATATAAGAATGAATCATATACTAAATACTATGCACACATACTTTGACTCCAACACTCTTCAACAGTAAATAGAAAATGTAACGAAATAGACACGTGCCTAAATGCAAGTCTAAATATTTTTTTAGCATTTACAAACAACAATTTACTATTGAGATTAGAAAATTATGTATAACAAGTTAAACATGAAAATAAATAGCTGCAGAAACTTAAACTTTACAATTCAACCATCCTGCAAAAAATACAGGTTAATAGTTCACTCAGATTGCCATGGGAACGCAACAAATCTGAGGGCTTCTAGGCTCCGCTTTCTTGAGCAGAGTCCAAGACCACTTATATGTCCACTGTAGTAAAAATTTCCTTGTTGTTAAACATGCATACCAAGAACACAGAAGAAAGTTAATCAAACAAGTAACCAAAAGAGAGTTACTATCCTTCCCCGATAATGGCGCCAAAATTTGATTGAAGGAAACATGCATACAAAAATACAGAATTTCAGAACTATAGAATAGAAGTGCAAGGTACTCAATATTATCACGATAGCAAGTGGCTATGCGAGTCATGATTCACAAGAAGGGACTAGCGATAGAAGCATGTTGTAAGTTCTCTTTTAGTTTACTAATGATGGTTAAAAGTTCTTCTCTTGTTCTTGTAAAGAAAAGGAAAAAGAGTTATTGTTAAGTTAAAAAGAAAATGGTAGATTGAGAAGGTAGAAAATAGAAAATGAGTTTATACAAAGAAAGTGAAAATAGTAAAGAGTTGGTATTTTTAAAATTATTTTCTAAACCTAGAAATTAGAATAAAGAAAAACTAAATAAAACACGTACTTCTTCAGCCCTTGCTTACCTTTGATCCGTATTGATGATATACCTTGGCCTGAAGGCGATCGAAGCATGAAATATAGGACCTTCCCCATTCCCGTTCTAAACTACGAAATGATGGAGCAAGCTACACTAACATAGAAATGACTATCCTTCACCATAAGCCATCATTGGCAGTTGCAAGGGCAAGGCAAATTCGAGGCTATCGGAGTCATTTGGATTTACAAACACAGAACAGAGAAGAAGGAAAAAACAAGAATAAAAAAGAAGAAGCAACTTTCGATTCGATTAAAATAATAAAGAAAGAAAAGAAAAAAGACTTACACCGGTATCATCCTTAGTACAAGTTTCACTCTCATTCCTCTATGAAACTCTTTTCTAGTCTCAATTACATAAAAAAACTGAAAATTACATAAATAAAAAGTAAAAAATCTAAGTTACAAACTAAGTTTAGCCTAGCCTATGCTCTCTGCTGATACATTTTCTCAGTACTCTGACTATGCAGATATTAATAGCAGAAACGTAACGGAGGAGAGTATCTGAAGATAGGGGGAGCAAACGCTCCCCGTATCTTAACTACATTATCACAAAAATGTGGCTAGGGCCGCGTATTCGCGGCCTGCCATACCCGGAAGGGGCGGCCAGATGGCCACACCCGGGGGATGCAGCTCCTTGTTGGCCTCTTTTTTTCCTTTATCTAATAATATTTTAGATTTAGTCTTCTCGATTTGATGATACTTCTGTTGATCTTCGGTTAACCAAATGGATCTATGAAAATCTGAGTTTAATCGATTTTTATTTGATGTTATCTCTTTGATTTTGCACTAATCTTCAGATTATCTTCTGTATATTTTCTCTGAACCTTGATTTGATTTAATTCTGAATTAAATCTGAATTTAAATGAGATTTTGGGCTCGTTTCTCTTCTCTTTCATTTAGTAAAGGCCCTGTAAATAATTTAGACAAAAGATAACTAAAGCAGAGTTTATTAAACAATAAATATGGGAGTGTGATGATAAATATGCAATATCAGTGACCAATCACCAGTATTAAACAAAGGGGAGATCTAGATATTCTCCTCTCTTTGGTAATCAGAGTTTTTTTTTTGATCCGTTGTAGCTTTCTTTTCATAACAAAAAAATTTTTACACCCTTCAATTTTTCCGACCAAGAAAAAATGGCAACTCCACTGGGAACTTCATTTTCTACTGATTAAAACACTGTGGTGCAAGCTGACATTTAGCTCCTCCGGAAGGCAGTGGAATCCCTCGTCGTTGAATTCGACCAAGGGAAGTTTGAGGAATTTCTTTTCTCAAGCTCTGCTAGTTTCAAGACAATGCGACAGTATCATAAAGTCACTCTGGGGACTCACTCTCGAATCTCTTCGGAGATTTCTCCAAAGATGGCCTGCACTTTTCTCACAGTGCAAGTAGCCACTTCTATGAGGTTTTGAAAACATCTCATGTAGCCCACGCTATTGGAACTTGCTTTTGATGATACATTTGTGAAGACATATCATTGGAGCTCTATCTTACAAGCTTATTCGAGAGTTCTACATAATCAAGACTTCCCAAAGAGAGTGGCTCTGGATGTATTTTGTATTATTTAATAGAATATTAAAAGCCTTGAATACACACACATCTTAGTCATATTAGTCGACTTATAGACTTGACTAGTCGACTAATAACAACTATAGTCGACTAATCCTTTAACTATAGTCGACTTAGTTTGCCTCCAGATGCATACCAGCTTTCTGTTTCTATCCTGCATGCAATATTAGTTGACTTGACAGTCCTTATAGTCGACTAATACATGACTTAGTCGACTATCGTATTGTTCTAATCGACTAGTTTCAGTTTTTAGAAACTTGTCTTTTGTTTTAATCTTAACCAAGTCGACTTGGTCCCTTTACTAGTCGACTAACTTAGTCTAAATTGCCTACCATAGTCGACTAACCCCATATCTCAAGTCGACTAATGGCAGCTTCTGACTGTTGGATAGTTTCTATTTTTTGGTATTTTATCCACGTTTCTATATTAAAATTTGTCCTGATAACTATCCTAACTGACTATAAATTTCAGCTATAAATAGGGATGTTATCCTAGGCTAAAAACACCAATCAAAATCAATAGTTTTCTGCCCAAAAACTCTGTTGAAAAATCTGTTCTCAGAAAAATATTTTCCACTTTCAGTTCTCCATTCAAATTCTTACTCTATAGTGAAGATTTCTGAGAGTCCACCTATAATAGCCCTTGTTTATGATCACATACAGATTCAAGGCTTATAGGATTGTTTGTAATCACTCAAAGAGGAGAATTGTACAAGAGCGTCTTCAGGTTGAAGAGAGCTTGTACAAGGTGTTGTGGTCTTCTTGGTTGTAAGAAGAGTTGTACACATTTGGCAAGGGGGATTTGTCAAGTGGTGTGCAAGGTGTTAATTTTGGGTGTACAAAGTCAAAGGATAAAGGAAAATCTTAAGCGGGTGGCTTGGGGACTGGATGTAGGTCACAAGGACCAAACTAGGATAAATCACTTGTGTTTGCGTTTGCTTTCTTTTCTGTTATTTATTTTCCTTTATTGCAAGTACTTTATATTTAACGCTAATATCTTTTTTGAGTGTTGATATATATTTTAGATCCAACAATTGGCATCATCTCGGGACCTACAATTGGTATCAGAGCCCCGCATACCCTGTCAACAACATACAAGGATGGCAATGGAGTTTCCTTCATCACAATTCAAAGAAGGACATTCTACACAACGTCGACCACTATTCATTGGATCAAACTACAACTACTGGAAGTGTAGAATGAGGATCTACTTGCAATCGATCAGCTACGAACTATGGAATATAGTAGAAGCAGCGTACACCAAACCGACTACCAATTACAGCACTTGAAGTGATGATCAAAAGAAGAATGCGAATCTTGATGCCAAAGCGATGAATGCATTATTCTGTGCCTTAACAAAAGAAGAATTCAACCGTGTGTCAACAGTCACATCTGCAAATTAAATATGGCACATACTACAGGTAACACATGAAGGTACAAATAAGGTTAAAGAGTCTAAAATTTCTGTTCTTATTCACAGGTTCGAACTTTTCAAAATGATGGAGAACGAAACAATTTCAGAAATGATAACAAGGTTCACCGACATAACAAATTTCTTAGCATTCCTTGGAAAGGAATACACCTAAGTCGAAAAAGTTCGCAAGATCCTTCGTGCACTCACACCAGATTGGGAGAAGAAGACAACTGCAATAGAAGAAGCGAATGATCTCTCAACAATGTCATTAGAAAATCTTATTAGTAATCTAATGGCATATGAAGTGCAACTCAAAGATAGAAAGAAGGATGAACAACAATTTCTCTCAAAGAAGAAAGAATTTGCCTTCCATGCATCTTCAGACACGGACAATTCAGATAACAATGAAGAGGAGATGGTAATGCTTTCAAGAAAATTCAGAAAGTTCTTAAAGTAATGTATGTTTAAATGTTTTAATTGTAATAAAATAGGTCATATGAGGAAGGATTGTCCATTGCTAAAAAACAAAGGTAAATTCAAGAGCAAAAAGTTTAGAAAGAAGAAAGACTACCAAGCTTTATGGGAAAATAGTGATTCCTCTTCCTCTGACGAAGAAGAAGTCACTGAACATGCCAACATCTGTTACATGGCACTAGAAGAAGATGAGGTACAATATACTGAACTTTTAGATGCATTCCATGAATTATACAATGATCTTAAGAATGAAAAGATAAAGAATAAAGTTTTGTCAAAAGAAATGAAAAACTTATCAAAGAAAATTCTTATTATGCTTCTCAAATTTCTTCTATAAATTCTCAAAAGGATGATTCTGAAAAAGTGATATCATCATTAAAAAGATAATGAGAATTTATTACAAAATAATGTTTTGTTGAAAAGAAAAACTATGTCTTTAAATGAAAGAATTTCTGTTTTAGATAAAGACAGGTCAATTTTTAAAATGAAGTATGAAAAGATTTTGAAAAATGTGACTAAATTTAATCAAGGAAAAGAAAAGTTAAATGATTTGTTATCATATCAAAAGATATCACATAATCATTATGGTCTTGGATTTTCTTGGAAAATCTACATATGATAGTAGTCCATATAATTCTTTTGTGAAAAGAAATACTAATATTATTTTAAAAAGAATCAAGAACAAGTTCATATGGATTCCTAAAAACTTAAGCATTGTTGATAAAAATATTTATATTGCATCACACATACATGATATACGTAATTCATGCAATTATTTGTATACTAACAGATGAAAACCAAATTCAAATTGGTTTGGTCTCCTAAAGGTTAATGCTTTGATCTTATAATGATTGGTACCATTCTAATGTTTATTTTTAGGTATCATATAAAAAGTTTGATAAAGAAAAATATTTCAAATATTTATCATATATATATATATATTTGTTATGATATATTTGTTACAGGGGGAGAACACATGTTTTTCTATATCTATTATAACCTCTTTTCTACAGGGGGAGAACATATAACATATTCTCTGCAGGGGGAGTATTTGTGCACGCAAAGTGTTATCATCAAAAAGAGGGAGAATGTTGGAACTTGCTTTTGATGATACATTTGTGAAGACATATCATTAAAGCACTATCTTACAAGCTTATTCAAGAGTTCTACATGATCAAGACTTCCCAAAGAGAGTGGCTATGGATGTGTTTTGTAATATTTAATAGAATGTTAAAAGCCTTGAATACACACACATCTTAGTCATATTAGTTGACTTATAGACTTGACTAGTCGACTAATAACAACTATAGTCGACTAACCCTTTAACTATAGTCGACTTAGTTTGCCTCCAGATGCATACCAACTTTCTGTTTCTAACCTGCATGCACTATTAGTCGACTTGATAGTCCTTATAGTCGACTAATACATGACTTAATCGACTAATCATATTGTTCTTGTCGACTACTTTCAGTTTTCAGAAACTTGTCTTTTGTTTTAGTCTTGACCTAGTCGACTTGGTCCCTTTACTAGTCGACTTAGTCTAAATTGCTTACCCTAGTCGACTAAACCCATATCTCAAGTCGGCTAATGGCAGTTTCTAACTATTGGACAGTTTCTGTTTTCTAGTGTTTTATCCAATATTTCTATATTCAATTTTGTCCTGATAACTACCCTAACTGACTATAGATTTCAGATATAAATAGGGATGTTATCCTAGGCTAAAAACACCAATCAAAATCGATAGTTTTCTGCCCAAAAACTCTTGAAAAATATGTTTTCAGAAAACTATTTTTTACTTTCAGTTCTTCATTCAAATTCCTACTCTATAGTGAAGATTTCTGAGAGTCCACCTATAATAGCCCTTGTTTACGATCACATACAGATTCAAGGCTTATGGGATTGTTTGTAATCACTCAAAGAGGAGCATTGTACAAGGGTCACTTTGGGTTGAAGAGAGTTTGTACAAGGTGTTGTGGTCTTCTTGGTTGTAAGAAGAGTTATACACATTTGGTAAAGGGAATTTGTCAAGTGGTGTGCAAGGTGTTATTTTAGGTGTACAAAGTCAAAGGATAAAGGAAAATCTCAAGAGGATGGCTTGGGGATTGGATGTAGGTCACAAGAACCGAACAAGGATAAATCACTTGTGTTTGCTTTTGCTTTCTTTTCTGTGATTTATTTTCCTTTATTGCAAGTACTTTATATTTAACGCTAATATCTTTGTTTGAGAGTTGACGTATATTTTAGATCCAACAATTGGCATCATCTCAGGACCGACACACGCGACCCGCGTCAACGTCGATCAGGAAACCTGCAGGGCTAATGCATCAACATACAATCAAAGCGATGGTGAAGATTAATCCTGCCATCACTCTACTCCCTGAACTCTGCATTTTCAGGTTGCCGAGGGTTCCCAACAACCCTTGAGATTCAACCGGAATGTTGAACGTCGATGAAGGCATCGCGCTCATCTACGACAGATTGAAAACTATGCAGACTTAATCTGTTCTATAGATACAGAACATGAGGTTCAGACCTGCATTTCTCTGAAGCAATGCGAGGGTCGCATTTCTGTTCCAGAACGTGAGACTTGCATTCCTCAAAAACGCATTTCAGTGTCCAAACACGAGACCCGCGTTCTACCTGCTCCAAAACGCGAGACCCGCATTATGCCTGTACTAGAACGGGACTCACATGTTTCTAATACCGAGTGTGATGGTCGCGTTTTGAGGCAAAGTCAGCCAACACTTGAGCTTCGCGTTTCAACAAAGAAACGTGAGGCCCATATTTAGACTGGCATGTCTCTAAGACATAAAGAACCAAAAAGCGCTCACCCCCATGGGTTTGAGTCTAGTTCTTCAAATGTCCCCACAACAAGCCTGAGGGACTACCTAGAAAGGAAGAGGAGTGTCCACCAAATTACTCCTCAATGCCACTGTGAGCGGCTCATCTCAGCAGTACTTTCTGAGGTGAACGAAGAGCACTCCGCCATCATTGAATTCCCGTCTTTGAATTCTAATTCGGAGACAACAACCTTTGCTTACAGGTAGGCATTCCTGAAGAAGTGGCCAAGCGATTTGAGGAGCAAGCCTGAGTTCAAGAGAATAGTTCGATATGATTCAAGCTCAGTAAGAATCTATCGACACACTTAAGCAGATACTTTCACAATTGCTTAAGGAGAAAAGAAACCAGAGGGTAAAACTGCTTCCAAGAAATTCAAGGGCAAAAGGAAGGAAGAGGAGAGCTCATCTTCTGCAAACACTGAGAGTGAAGAGTATTCCAACTCGGAGCCCCCCAAATCTTCATCTGAAGAGGAGGATAACTCAGAAAATGAAAACAGTCAGTCTAAAAGGATGAGTGAATTGGAGCAATATCTCAAAGCCCTTGCAAACCGAGGCGGCTTTCAAGATGTGGGGATAATCTGGCCCTACCCAGTAGAATAGGATATGGATCCTTACCCTCTCAAGTTCAAGGCATCGACCCTCTATACTTTCGATGGTAAAAGGTTACCGAACCAACATATATACTAATTCAAGTCCCAAACTAGAATGTAGTATCAAACGATGCCATTATGGCTCGTTTGTTCATTGGCACTCTTAAGGGGTCGCCTTTGAATGGTTCATGAAACTTCCTGCTGGCTCGATCAAGATATGGGCCGACCTCAAGAAGTTATTTCTGGCTCATTTCTTCAAAGATGATACAGAAATTTCAATGCCAACTCTCCTTCCAGCCAAGCAAAAGAAAGGAGAGTCTATCAAGACTTTTGTTGAAAGATTTTAGAGCATGGCACTCCGCTGTCCCAACGACATGATCAAGTCTACACTGGTTGAGAGATGTCGCCATAATTTGCAAACTGCCATCCTCACTCAGATGGGAGTGGCAGAGTGGCACATTTGGAAGCAGTTGGTGCTACAAGGCGAACAGGTGAAAGAAATTGTCACCGGGGTCAGGGCTAAAGAAAAAGACTACAAACCAAGACCTGACAAACAACGTGACATGCTCCAGAGTCATCTTCTCAACCAAGGAAAGAGATACTCTGACAACGGAGGTCAAGTCACCTTCAAAGCCCCAGCCAGTCCAGAGGGAGTGGAGCTCCTAACAAAGCACGTGCCAATAAATGATACTCCTTCAAGGATGAGCACATGGTCTCTCTGTTCAAGTTACTCCAAAAGAGTAACAAACTCAAATTATCAGAGGCCAGGCATCCTAAATAAGTAGGGAAAATAGATGATCCTAGCTAATGTCTATATCATAGGATGCTAGGACACCCCACTAAGAATTGCTACATCTTCAAGGATCTTCAGGCTCCGATTGAAGCAGAGGTACTTATGCTCCATCCAGAATAGAAGACGGTGACTGCTAACATAATAACTACATTACCTCTTTAATTTGGCCGGGATCTCACACCAGTGCCAACCGGAGTGGTTCTTATCTCGAAAGGGGAAGTAAGAGTAATCAATACTGATCCTCATAACCAGAAAGAGAAGGGTCTTGTTCATGTTCCTACTCCTTAGGGAGAGACAATGTGGTTCCATCCTGACATTATCAAAAGCCAACAGTGGACGACTGTCACAAACAGGAAGTCCAAAGGCCAGATTAGAGCATCTTCTAGTAATGTAATGAGCATTTCTAAAAGATAAATTGAAGAAGATGTCACGTCCCTTACTAGTTTAGGAGAAGAGGAGTCTACCTTTGCTGTTGACATAGGCATACATCCCATATCGAAGACTTAATCCAGCAAATATTACTTGAAACAGTACAATGAGCCAATGGTAGACTTCCCTCAACTAGCTGAGGAAATAATCGAGCAATCCACGAAACCATCTGTGAAAAAATAGAAGGAGCTTTGTTATGTCAAAGCTCTTTAGAAAAACGGTGTGGGATCATCAACTCCCTTTCATTTTGATGTCTTGGCTCAGTTAGCCCACATCCCTGCTCGAATTACTCTATATGAACTCTGAAGGCTTTCCAAGTCTACAAGGGATGCCTTAAGAGAAGCATTAGCATGAAAAGGATTTTATGACCCAGATTCCTGCTATATGCAGAGAGGAAGATGGCAACCATTGTCACTACCCCTCAGAGCAGTTTTCTGCATCACCTTTACTCCAGAAGACATTCAAGTTAAAGGAAAGCATGATAGACCCCTGTACTACAGAAGGTACAATGGATCATCTGAAATGAGCCATATTCAGGTGATCCAAAATTCACGTTGAGCATTATACCCCGCAGGGTTATGCAGCATTTGGGGATCCCCGCCCACCGTTAAGCGCCCTCAGATAACTATATATGGCTTTAATGCCAATGGTACGCACCCGATGGGAAAAATCAAACTCAGAAGTCAAATCGTAGACCAGAATCTGATGTGACATGTTATGTCATTGACGTCAACACCTCGTACAACTTGCTGGGACGACCTTGGATCCACTACAACTCTATCATCTCATCCACTTTTCATAAAGTGATGAAATACGTTGATGAAGAGAAAAAAGTCAGAACGTTGATTGCTGAAAGGCATCCACTCAAGAGAGTCAAGAATTACTTCATTGATTCCCTCATTTATCAAGATTCTATTGTAGCTAATAATAATCCGCACCCAGAAGAACCTGACTCTGGCAACGAAGCTGATACAGAGCCATAAGAGGAGCGTCTCTACGAAATAAATCTCCTTGTAATGAGAATTAATAAGCTCGATTTCAATACCACCGCTAATATTGAAGGCGAGTGGTTTATTAATGAAAATCTAGATTTTGCTTACTTTTCTACATTTGCTTCTGATTCTGTACCGTTGACACTAGTACTGACGTAAACAATGATCCTTGGTAAGAAATGGATACCCTGACATCATTGCGTGCACCAATTAAGTCCTCCTTTATGGTACATGAAAAAATTGGCGGCACACGCAAATCTTTCTTTGAAGTACCAGCCAAGCGGAAGGGTCAAAAGTAAGACTGTAAATGGTAGCCGAAACCCCGAAAACTCGATCCGATCTTTTACAAATGGGTCGGGTTCGAATCTAAAAACTAGACCTGAAATCCTTATCGGGTCGGGTTCGGGTATTATTATTTCAAACCCGAAACCTGATAACAAACCTGAAATTATTAAGTCATTATTAATGTGTTGTTTTTGGTCATTAATATTGTTCGTGGTAATTATTATTATTACCACCATTATCATTTTATTAGTGTTGTTATTATTGTTAATTTTTTTATTATTATTATAAGTGTTAATTATTGTTATGATTATTTCCTTTTCTCCATAATCAATATTTTTCCTAGCCCAGCTCATCAACCTATATCCTATTTTTTTCCTCTTCTCTGTTTTTTTTCCCAAAAATTCACTTGGAGCCCAACAGAGCCCACTAGTCCACTTCCTTCCTCCTATTTTCTTTTCTCTATTATTTTTATCCCACAAAACCCATACCCTCAAGCCCAATAACCTCTCCTATATTTAATCTCCTTCTAAACCTAAACCTAAACCTAATCCGTAAACCTAATCTTCCTCTCTTCCCCTATCATGCTGCCGCCATCTACATCAGCACACCAGCATACCCTATCTCCTTCATCGTGGGACTGCTGAGCCAATCGCCGCACACCTTCACTACCTCCAGCGCCTACGCATCCCCACGCTATTCCCTCTTCTCTCCACAGTAACAACACCCTCCCACTGGTCGTTGCAAGCCCCTAGCAGCCCGTGGCCCTCTTCCCTTGGTGCTCTTCCCAATGCTTCTACCACAACCCACATGCCAGCGCCCTGGCCTCTCACATCCTCCCCAGGTCGAGCCGCTTGACTTCCCTCTATACACCAAGCTCCTCCCGGAGCACTCCCCAAACCACGGCAACCTTGCACATCACCCGCACCAACACAAGTCGCCCACATCCAGCAGCCAACGCCCCTGTCGTGCCCCCAAACTTACTAGCTAGGCCGCAGGTCTCCTCGCCGTTGGGATCTGCCGGACCACCGTCATCCCTCCGCCGGCATTGTCCGTGGCTACGTCATCCTCCGTGAGCTCCGCCATGGTTGCGGTTACCTCTTCCATGATCATGCTCTCTCTTTCCAAGTGTGAGTCTTCATCTCTCTGTGGTGGTGTTTATTCCATGCCTATAAATTAATATGTGGGTATTTGTGTATGTGTATGTTTAGGTTCACTGTGAGCATGTTTGGTTGCAAGGAAGTGGGCGGAAGTAAGAAAATGGGGAAGTATAATTGCTCACTTCCCTATCTATCCAAGCACCGGAAAAGGAAAATAAGAAAACCCTTTTTCTTTTTTCTTTTTCTTTTCTCTTTTACACAACCATTTCCTCACTTCCAGAGTGCTACAGTTAATTTTGTAGTCATGTAAATCTCATTTGTAATAAGTTGTAGCATAAAACAATTAATTTTTTGGTCATGTAAATCTCACTTACATTCTAACTACAGTCTATTTTTATTTTTCTTAATTAATTTTTATTTTAATATTATTTTGCGGTCAACTTTGTGGTCAACTTTACCACTTCCACTTCCACATTACCATCTAAATACCGGATAAGACATAACATTTTCCAAGCCACACTTCCTAACAACATCCAAACACTGAAAAACTCACTAACTAATTCCCAAGTTCTAATGGGAACTATTACCACTTCCTCACTTCCTCACTTCCTCACTTCCACCCTTAACCAAATAGGCCTTGTGTGTGTCCGTGTGTGTGAGTGAATGCTTGCATGTGATGAGTGTGTGTATTGTGAACATCATTGTGTGTGTGTTGCGATTGGAATTTGCATATATTAGTGTGGGTTTTTTTAATTAATGTGTATATGTGTGTGTGCGCGCGCGCGCTGTGTGCATGAGAATGGGTGTATGTTTAATTTCATGTATGATATCTTTGTGGGTGTGTTTATTAATGTATATATATATGCATGGGTGTGTTAATGTATGCACGTGTGTGTGTTTGTTTGGATGCATGTTGTAGCGATTCTGGACCTGTTATAGGAGTTTTGGAATTGTGTTAGTTGTGGACTTGATACACTGGAGATTTGAAGACAGACCCTTAGGATGATCCGGAGATCCGTATCGATTCATGCAGTAAAGACCAGGTGGTGATTTGGATCTAAAATCTCGTCATTTTATGTGAGTGTTTGTTCTTATATTATTTCCTTATTTACTATTGCCAGTAGTGTTTATGTATACATTCGTATCATTTTATGTGACCATCTGCTTTATTTTACTAGTATGATTACCCGTAACATTTCATGTGATGACAGTGAGTGCTTACTTTATTTGTACAGTTGATCTGAGCGCTTATCAACATCATTTCATGTATTAGTTGTTTGACGCTATTGGCTTAGACCTAGTATTGATATATCTTAGACTGTTACTTATTTTGAACTATGGATTGGTTGGTCTAGTTTATGATTGAGGATAGAGGACATATTTTATGTATAGTGTTTATCGACAATTGTTAGTGTTTATTCTGATCAGAACTCATTTGGATATTGAGGACATGTCAGATATAAAGTTGCTTTATCAATAAACTGTTTTACCAACACTTGGATCTGTGTATGACTTAGTTAGAGTGGAAATTGACCTGAGTTTCATATTCTTTTATTAGAGTTTTGATTAATGTGTAGATGAGATGTATGATGGTGGGATGATGATCAGATGTGTGAGTATGATACCCTTGACTCTGATGTATACGACAGGACTGACTTTTGGATTATTAGGAGCTATTATTTCTGGATTCTCCCCTTAAATGAGTTTGACTGATATATAGATGACCTTATTGATATTATTACTAGATGTAAAGATGATCTAGATTTCATAGCGACTGAGGATGTTATACTCTTTAGTTATGATCTCAATTATGGTTGGATAAGTCTGATTTTAAGGATATTCCATTCTTTATTTGTTATCTCAGTTTTGTTATTTTAGTTGATCTCGAGAATATATTCACTGGTTCATGATTGGTTCTTTACTATTTAGTGGTTCATGATTGGTTCTTGACAATTTTAGTTATTCGGTTAAAGAGATAGAATTATTGTGAGAGTGATTTCATTAATATCGGTGATAATATATATTCAGAGTTTAATAGCAGTTATGTTTGATCTAAGCTATTGATGACTTAGAGTACTAGAGAGATCAATAGGATGATAGAACTGATTACTTGTTTATTGGACTGGTCGTTTAGTGTGACTGTTACTCTGATATGAACTTGATATGTATGTTCCCGATGACTCTGTTGAGATTATGAGTTGATGGAGCAGTTACAGATATAATATATGTTTATGAGATATTGATTGATTTTAAATGAGACTGTATGGTAAGGAATCAGTGTCTAGACCTATAATTGTATTATTTCATATTACTGAAGTTACTAGGAAAGAATAGTTAGACCGTAATACATGTACAGTCCTATTGTCCATCATATACACGGTTACTGATATTGTTTACAGTCCTATTATCCATCATATACACGGTTACTGATATTGTTTACTGTTATTGTTACTATTTATAGTGTATATGATCACTGCTTATTGATATTCTATACTATTACTGTCACTGTATCGTCCCAATATTCTAGGTAACATGGATATTGATTATTTTAACTGAATTAATTAATAATGTAAAAAAAAAGATAACTTACACTAGGATCGAGAAAATTGATGGAGGAGACAATATCTGTGTTTTGGGTGGACTTAGAATACAGTTTACGCAGCCGACTGAGAGTTTCACTGCAGGCTTCATAGGGGATGACTGTTTATTGTTCAGCTATTTTCACAGTGAGATTACTGTTACAGTTATTGTTACTGAGTACCTAGCAGTACGGCCTGGTTCAGCACTAGAAAACTTAGGTCGTGATCTCGGGTTTGTACGGGACCCACCTAAAGCATAGATAATGTCTCCAAGTGACCAGTTTCAATAACTAAGGACCCCGATTGACACGTGTAGTAGGCGTAGTATGGGATGCGTCTATTACAGGTGGCAATTGGTATTCGCTAATATAATTAATAATGATAAACTATTATTATGTATTGTAATTGACTGTATTCACTTAATTGTACTCATATAAGATGTGATAGACATCTGATATATGTATGCTATGTTGGACACCGATGGTATACTTGACCTGATTGAATACCAGATTGATCTCATTACTCTTAAAGTTAGGTATCAATTACATGACCTTGTACTATACTGACTGATATTCATTGTACCATAATCTCTTCTTAGTACTGTTTTTATTCATGCTATTCTTATTCCAGTATATATTATCATCATATGCTCACAGTTATATGCACTTGCACCTTCACCTTTATTCTTACAAATTCACTAGGAGTTCTGGCTCCCTAGATTTGCATATCTAAGTCTATGGTGATCTTACTGATCAAGTATTTGGAGAGATTCACATGCATCTTGAGGAGCCATCTTTGCTTGATTATCCTTTCTAGGTATTTCTGTCTCCTCTTTATTCCAATCGCTTTCATGACTTAGTGCATTAGACTCAGTACTTGTTCTATTCTTTTATTCATCTACTATGACTGTGTTAGATATTTATATGTGATATTATAATGATATTGATTTATCATAGTAGATTATTTATAGCTTTCAAGTTACTTTAGACTTAGCGTGAATATGTGGGGTATTCTCCTCGCATATATACGCGCCGACTCTCGTCACGACTCCATTTTCACGTATTTTGAAAAACGGGGCGTGACATTATTATAAAAGGAAGGTATAAAAATTTTCATTTTGCATGTAATAAAATTGAAATACACTTTAAAAAATAACTCTTATTAGAACTTTAATACACCTAGTTAAAATCTGAGTCCGACCCGAACCCAATAAGAAAGAAGAGATTCTGACCCGAACCCAAGTCCGAACCCGAATTCCTTATTGGGTTCGGGTTCAGATATGGCACGGATCCGACCCGAACCCGACCCGTTTACACCCCTAGTCAAAAGCTAATTCTATTTGGAAGAATCGAGTCTGAGCTCATAACTTATGAAAGCTTAGGAGATGGGTCTGAATCTCTACAATTCTTCCATTATGGACAAAAGTCACGTCACATGATGGAAAGAATGAGGTATGATCTTATCAAAGGATCAGGCCTTAATTTCCGCAAAGGAACGCGAGCATTAATTTGTCCATTTGTACCAAAAGGCAAAGACCCTGACTATTATCACAAGACTTGGAGAGGACTGGGCTATGTATCTATGCTAATATCATCAGATTCTGAATCTGAAGAAGAAGTCTATCATGACAACTCATCGGCAACATCATCGTGGGACTCAGATGTCAGTGTCGGGGGTATCTTTGAGAGTCTGTCAGTGAATATGATATCAACCAGTCATTTAGAAGATGACGAAGAAGATACTTTTAAATCTGAAGAATTGATCCAGTCGGAGTCTGATCCATAGATTAAACACTTAAATACTCTTTGAGATGTACGCTTTGAATAAACCGCCTACTAAGGATAAAGTGACTCGGATAAATTTTGGAAATGAGGCTAACCCAAACTCATTTTCATAAACGAGAGCTTGATGCTTTCTGAGCAAGAAGACTTAATACATCTCATACGAGAGTATAAAGATAACTTCACTTGGAATTAAGAGGACATGCTTGGGCTCGATCCCTAGATTGCTATGCGTCTCCTCAACGTCAACCCGGACGCCAAACTTGTCAAGCAATCGCAATGATGATTCTATCCCAAGATTATGGAAGCAATTGAATCAAAAGTCAAGAAGCTCATAAACTCTGGTTTCATCAAGGAAGTGCAACATTCTGATTGGGTGGCCAACATAGTTTCTGTTCCCAAAAAAATGGAAAGATTCGAATTTGCATTGACTTCCATGTTCTAAATGCTGCTTGTCCTAGAGACGAGTTTTCTCTTCCAATTATAAATGTCATGATTAACAACACATGTGGGTTTGAAAGAATATCCTTCATTTATAGCTTCTCTGAGTATAATCAAATTAAGATGTACCCTGAAGATGAAAAGCACACATCTTTTAGGACGCTTTTAGGAGTATATTGCTACACAGTAATGCCATTTGGCTTGAAAAATGCTGGTGTGACCTATTAACGCATCATGAATGTGATCTTCTATGAGCATATATGCAAGACCATAAAATGCTATGTCGACAATATTGATGTTAAAAGACGCAACAAAGGTGATCATCCCGCAAATCTAAAAAGAGTGTTTGACATCAGGTGGGCTCACTAGTTGAAGATGAACCCAACCAAGTCCTTCCTGAGGTAAGCAGTGGCAAATTCCTTGGATTTATCATTACATCCAAAGGAATTCACTTGGATTCGGAGAAAGTCCGCGCCATCCAAGAGATGAAACCTCCGAGAAATCTTAATGAACTCAGAGGCTTACAGGGACGATTAGCTTATATCTGGAGATTTATATTGAATTTTTCAGGACGCTGCCAACCCTTCACCAATCTAATGAAGAAGGGAGTCTTATTCATTTGGGACAGTGCTTGCCAACAAGCATTCGAAGAGATCAAATAGTATCTCATATACCCTCCCATTCTGGTAGCTCCAGTATCAGGAAAATCTTTCCTATTATATGTTCGAATTATGGATCATTTTCTAGGAGTTTTGCTAACTCAAACAATGATTAAAACTATGAAAAAGTAATCTACTATTTTAGTAGAACAATGATTGGGGCAGAGCACTATTGCAACCCAATCGAGAAGGAATGCTTAGCCTTAGTCTTCGCCATTCAGAAGATGTGACACTATCTTGTAGGGTAACACTTTCACGTCATTTTTAGAGTTAATCTTTTGCGATTACTCATGACAAGATCATTTTTGCTGAATTACAGATTAGCAAAATGGGTCAATTGTTCTCATAATATGAGATGCAACAAAGGTGATGAAAGGTAAAGTTGTGACGGATTTTCTGGCTGACCATCCAGTTTCAGAAAGTTCAAAACTTTATGATGATCTCCCAGATGGGATTGCAGAAGTTAACGCGACCCACGTTTCCTCAGAAGAACAAGTGTGGCAATTACTCTTTGACAGAGCATCAAGAATAATTCCGAGGGAAATATTATTGAAGGTTTAGGGGAAGTACTCATTTTCCCATATAATTACGTGATCCCTCATGCATTCTCATTAACTGAGCTGTGTTCCAACAACATTGCAGAATACAACACTCTCTTGATTGGGATGCAACTTGTTGAAGAGATTAGAGTCAAAAATCTCGAAGCATACGGTGATTCAAAGCTCATCGTCAATTAGGTTCTCAGGGAGTATGAAGTCCGACATGAAGACTTGGTGTCCTATCACAACACAATAATTGACATGGCAGAGAAGTTTAAAAGCCTCCACATTGGCCATGTACCACGTCAATAGAATGCACATGCAGATGCATTGGCATCTATCAGTGCTTCATTGGCTCTTCCAGCCGGAGCCACAGAAAGAGTGCTTATCTACAGTCGTGATTTGTACTTTTTCAAATTCGCCCTTGAATATAATAAAACTCCATGTGGAGATCTTCAAGTTAAAGAGGTTCTTCGAACCTAGGGTTTGGCGATTCCCTTACATAGACTTCGTCTTGTACGGTATCTTGCTTGTCGACCCCAAAGAGGCAGCTTCCATCAGAAGGAAAGCTCCTCGGTTCTATTACAATGCAATCACGCGGACATTATATTGCCGGTCGTATGATAGAATCTTACTCCGATGCCTTTCATAGAAAGATGCATAGGAGGCACTCAGGGAAGCTCACGGAGGTATGTGCGGAGCTCATCAACTCGTTCTCAGCTCAAAGGCCGACTTCAAAGATTTGGCTATTATTAACCGAAGATGATCCCTGACGCCATCGCCTATGCTAAGCGATACTATGCCTATCAGATCCACAGTGACTTTGTCCATTAAGAACTGAGAAATTTTAATTCAACGTCCTCTGCATGGCCATTTGAGGTGCGGGGAATGGATGTTATCAGACCCATCAGCCCTCCAACATCCAAAGGGCATCGCTTCATTTTGTCCATAACTGATTATTTCTCTAAGTGGGAGGAAGTTGTTTCTCTAAAGGAAGTAAAGGCATCAAACGTAATCAAGTTCATCAAGCATCATGTGCTCTATCGCTTTGGTGTACCCCGATGAATTATCCATGATAATGAACCCTAATTCGTCAGCAAAGCATCCAAAGATTCTATACTAAATTCAGAATCCAAAGTGTGTCTTCAACAACATACTATCCAACTGCTAATGGTCTTGCAGAAGCTTTTAACAAGACTATTGGAAAGCTTCTCAAGAAGTTTGTTTCAAAAAGTCAACGTGACTGGGATGACAAATTAGGCGAATGCCTCTGGGCTTGTGATAGGGAGTCAAAAGTGCATATTTATCATCACATTTACCATCATATTTTCCTATTTATTCTTTTATTAAGCACTGCTACTAATGTTTTATTGTTTAATGTGTGCAGCCCTTGAGTAATTAAAAAAATAAAGAAATAAAGCCCAAGTGAAGCCCAAAAGCCCAAGAATCCCACAAGTCCACATGGAGAAAGAGAAAGAATAAATAGAACTCCTAATTACTAAAAAAAGAGGAGGAAAAGGATAAGATGGACTTCTACTTATACCTAGTTGCTTGCAATACAAGGATAAAGATAAAAGGGAAGAGAACTTAAAGATAAAGAACATATCCTTTTATAAATTCGGATTTATGATAACTTGCTTCCCAAGTTATCCTGAGTTCTCAAGATAGAAGATTCAAATGCAGAATCCAGAAGGAGGCGCCCAGATGAGCGGACCAGAGGATGCGACGCAAGAAAGCGCGTGGCCATTGGCCATGCTATTGCCGCGGAAACGCGGCCATAGTCGCGTTTCCGTGGCCCTTTGGATAAGACTGGTTACGGGTTTTCGTGAAAGAATTGTACTGGGGCTCTGCCTCCTATATCTACAATAAATACGCCTATAGAGCAATAGAGAGGGGGCATGCAGAGACTGAAGCTTAGTGTTTTTCTTTAGATTTTTCCTCTTTCCGAAATTTCTTGTATTTTCATTTTTATTATTTTGAAGAAGGAGAGGAGCTTTGTAATTGGTCAGTGACATCCAATAAAGGTTACTCATTCTTCTTTGCTATTTAATTCAGTTTTATTTTGCTTAGATTAATTATTTTTTCTTCTTTTCATTTTCATGCAATCTTTCGTATTGAACATAAAAATTGAAAATTAAATAAAAATGAATAACTAAATTTAATCTATAGTTTGCTAATCTCTCGATCAACCCTAGTTTAGTTTGAATTGATTGATATCTGTTGTTGTTAGAAACCTTAGGATTAAAATGGTCTTCTTGAAGATGAATTGATGATTAGATTTTCTTAATTCAGTTTACACTTTTTAAATGATTCTTCATAAGTTCATACTTAAAAACTTTGATAGCATAATTTTAAGTAAAAACTTCTCTTATGCTATGCTTTGAAATTAGGATGAACGACTGTTTAATCTTTATTAGTGCACATTAGTTAGGGTTCCAACATTATTCATTTTGCTTGAATAGCAATTAATAACCTAGGATGCATGTTTATTCTTTCAATATGATATTCATTCTTTGAGACTAATACTATTGGTTGTGGTAGATGATTAGTAAACTATATTTCTTAAAACTTGATCAAATCTAATCAATCTCTCTCTTTTTTCTTTTCCAAGTGAAGTACAGAGAAGATCGTTCCAAAACGCTTCCGTCGCATCCTTCCCTGTGGATCGACCCATCTAGCCCTTGCTACGCGGTTACCTTGAAACGAGACTAAGATTTTCTAAACTAATTACAATATAATTTCTCATTTCAATCAAAATTTTGGCGCCATTATCGTGGAAGGAACGACATGATATTCTCAAAAACTAATTCTTCTTTTTCTTTCTGTTTGCAGGATCAGAGAACAGGAACTAACTACAGGAAAGGCCATATTGCCTTGGTGTCCTATCACAACACAATAATTGACATGGCAGAGAAGTTTAAAAGCCTCCACATTGGCTATGTACCACGTCAATAGAATGCACATGCAGATGCATTGGCATCTATCAGTGCTTCATTGGCTCTTCCAGCCGGAGCCACAGAAAGAGTGCTTATCTACAGTCGTGATTTGTACTTTTTCAAATTCGCCCTTGAATATAATAAAACTCCATGTGGAGATCTTCAAGTTAAAGAGGTTCTTCGAACCTAGGGTTTGGCGATTCCCTTACATAGACTTCGTCTTGTACGGTATCTTGCTTGTCGACCCCAAAGAGGCAGCTTCCATCAGAAGGAAAGCTCCTCGGTTCTATTACAATGCAATCACGCGGACATTATATTGCCGGTCGTATGATAGAATCTTACTCCGATGCCTTTCATAGAAAGATGCATAGGAGGCACTCAGGGAAGCTCACGGAGGTATGTGCGGAGCTCATCAACTCGTTCTCAGCTCAAAGGCCGACTTCAAAGATTTGGCTATTTTTAACCGAAGATGATCCCTGACGCCATCGCCTATGCTAAGCGATACTATGCCTATCAGATCCACAGTGACTTTGTCCATTAAGAACTGAGAAATTTTAATTCAACGTCCTCTGCATGGCCATTTGAGGTGCGGGGATGGATGTTATCAGACCCATCAGCCCTCCAACATCCAAAGGGCATCGCTTCATTTTGTCCATAACTGATAATTTCTCTAAGTGGGAGGAAGTTGTTTCTCTAAAGGAAGTAAAGGCATCAAACGTAATCAAGTTCATCAAGCATCATGTGCTCTATCGCTTTGGTGTACCCCGATGAATTATCCATGATAATGAACCCTAATTCGTCAGCAAAGCATCCAAAGATTCTATACTAAATTCAGAATCCAAAGTGTGTCTTCAACAACATACTATCCAACTGCTAATGGTCTTGCAGAAGCTTTTAACAAGACTATTGGAAAGCTTCTCAAGAAGTTTGTTTCAAAAAGTCAACGTGACTGGGATGACAAATTAGGCGAATGCCTCTGGGCTTGTGATAGGGAGTCAAAAGTGCATATTTATCATCACATTTACCATCATATTTTCCTATTTATTCTTTTATTAAGCTCTGCTACTAATGTTTTATTGTTTAATGTGTGCAGCCCTTGAGTAATTAAAAAAATAAAGAAATAAAGCCCAAGTGAAGCCCAAAAGCCCAAGAATCCCACAAGTCCACATGGAGAAAGAGAAAGAATAAAATAGAACTCCTAATTACTAAAAAAAGAGGAGGAAAAGGATAAGATGGACTTCTACTTATACCTAGTTGCTTGCAATACAAGGATAAAGATAAAAGGAAGAGAACTTAAAGATAAAGAACATATCCTTTTATAAATTCGGATTTATGATAACTTGCTTCCCAAGTTATCCCAAGTTCTCAAGATAGAAGATTCAAATGCAGAATCCAGAAGGAGGCGCCCAGATGAGCGGACCAGAGGATGCGACGCAAGAAAGCGCGTGGCCATTGGCCATACTATTGCCGCGGAAACGCGGCCATAGTCGCGTTTCCGTGGCCCTTTGGACAAGACTGGTTACGGGTTTTCGTGAAAGAATTGTACTGGGGCTCTGCCTCCTATATCTACAATAAATACGCCTATAGAGCAATAGAGAGGGGGCATGCAGAGACTGAAGCTTAGTGTTTTTCTTTAGATTTTTCCTCTTTCCGAAATTTCTTGTATTTTCATTTTTATTATTTTGAAGAAGGAGAGGAGCTTTGTAATTGGTCAGTGACATCCAATAAAAGGTTACTCATTCTTCTTTGCTATTTAATTCAGTTTTATTTTGCTTAGATTAATTATTTTTTCTTCTTTTCATTTTCATGCAATCTTTCGTATTGAACATAAAAATTGAAAATTAAATAAAAATGAATAACTAAATTTAATCTATAGTTTGCTAATCTCTCGATCAACCCTAGTTTAGTTTGAATTGATTGATATCTATTGTTGTTAGAAACCTTAGGATTAAAATGGTCTTCTTGAAGATGAATTGATGATTAGATTTTCTTAATTCAGTTTACACTTTTTAAATGATTCTTCATAAGTTCATACTTAAAACTTTGATAGCATAATTTTAAGTAAAAACTTCTCTTATGCTATGCTTTGAAATTAGGATGAACGACTGTTTAATCTTTATTAGTGCACATTAGTTAGGGTTCCAACATTATTCATTTTGCTTGAATAGCAATTAATAACCTAGGATGGATGTTTATTCTTTCAATATGATATTCATTCTTTGAGACTAATACTATTGGTTGTGGTAGATGATTAGTAAACTATATTTCTTAAAACTTGATCAAATCTAATCAATCTCTCTCTTTTTTCTTTTCCAAGTGAAGTACAGAGAAGATCGTTCCAAACGCTTCCATCGCATCCTTCCCTGTGGATCGACCCATCTAGCCTTTGCTACGCGGTTACCTTGAAACGAGACTAAGATTTTCTAAACTAATTACAATATAATTTCTCATTTCAATCAAAATTTTGGCGCCATTATCGTGGAAGGAACGACATGATATTCTCAAAAACTAATTCTTCTTTTTCTTTCTGTTTGCAGGATCAGAGAACAGGAACTAACTACAGCAAAGGCCATATTGCAACTATGTGCCTCTACCCTAGAAGGCAAAGCAGCAGAGCCTACTATTTAGCCGCGCAAACGTGGAAATAGTTGCGTTTCCACGGCTATAGTAGTGAACTACTAATTGAAATTTTTGCAGGTTGCTGCAAATTGCAATTTCTATTTACTGCTTTGATAATTTCTCTTTGTAATCACCCTGCATAATACTAACTAATTAATAGTAACCTATTAGTTGATAAAATAAAAAAAAATTAGACTCTTGCATCATAGGCACGTGTCTATTTAATTTTTTAAATTTTTATTGAAGAGTGCTGGCGACAAGGTACGTTCACATTGCATATAGACTAGGAAGCACCCTTGACTGATTTACTGCTTTTGAGTAAATACTTGTCTATTGCTTTACACTAAATCAATTTAAGGCAAATCCCATAAACAAGATAAGGTGGGGATTTCATCACCCTTCCTTAGCCCACAAATTATCTCCGTCGCACTCACAACCCTAACTCTAAAATAAAAATTGACTACACGTTGGCCTTAAGTTAACTCAGACTCATCAGGAGATTGGCTGAAGGAGGAAGTTGTTGAAATTAACTCTCACCAAATCGGTGCCTAGGAAGGGGATTAAGGGCCGAAAGCCAGAAGATCGGTGGTTACTTAATTAAGGAACGTCTTTGACGGATAACCTCCCACCGGTATTGCAACCTACCTGGCCGATTACTTGTGGTTAAGGTCGGCAATATACCTCCTAAAGACAGTCTAAAATTAAGAGTCATCTAGGTCCAGCTTACCCTAGAATAGGATTTTTGATTTTTTTTCTTTTTCTTGATTAATTGGGTTAACTTGTTTGTTAATTGTGCATGCCAGCTTGATCGAGAGACCCATTCACATCTAGACTAACTAGGACCAGTTCACCACCCAAACAAAACCCGACTCACACATGGCACAACCCCATCACTACAAGATAGGTTCTATCCTATTAGGACCTCTCTTCCATCTTGCATTCAGTTACCTGATGAAGGTGTTGACCATTTGAGCTCAAACCACAATACATCAACACTCTTCCCAAATTTCATGGATTTGAATTCGAGGATGCATACTTTTTCATAAGAGAATTTGAAGAAGTATGTCTAATGATGAAAAACCCAGCCTAGGAGTAGATGCCATTAAATTATGGTTTGTCCCATTCTCTTTGAAGGACTGAGCAAAGAAATGGCTCTATAGTTTAGAGGCCGGTTCCATATCCTCATGGGATAATTTCGTCAAAGCCTTCTTAAAGAAGTTTTATCCCGTTCACAAGACTGCACTAATTAGGAAAAGCATCTTGCAGTTTAAGCAAATAGCCAATGAACCTTTTTGGAAGTACTTCGAACGTTTTAAAGACCTCCTTGCCCAATGCCCTCACCATGGGATAGAGAAATGGCGACTTTGCTAAGCTCTTTATGATGGATTAGAATATCAAACAAAAACCCTATTAGAATCCATGTGCTAAGGAGAATTTTTGAAAAAGAACGAAGACGAAGGATGGTTATTATATGAAGAATTGGCTGATAATACCATTCAATGGGAACCAACTCCGGGAAAATTTAGGACTAATGACCCTAGCTCTTCTAAAGGAGGTGTCTATTCCATTGAGGCTAACATAGCTACCGAAGCTAAACTAGCTGCTGTGATGTGAAGACTAGAAGGTCTTGAAACTAAAGAACCAGTCTCCGTGAACCAAGTCAGCCCAACACTTTCGGCGGGCTGTACTTATTGTCAAGATATGAACCATGTGTTTGAGGAATGTCCCGTCTTTATAGCTCATCAAACTATGCCCGAGCATATGAGTGCGGCCTTAACAAGACCCGCTATCAATCCATATTCGTCCACCTATAATCCCGATTGGAGAAATCACCCAAATTTCTCATGGGGCCCAAACAACAATGACCACAAAAGGCCCAAATTCTCTAGCAATTTTCAACAATCTCCTTATCAACAAAATTATTCCAACCAAAATCTTCCACCTTCTTTCCAAAATTCACAGATGGAAACAAGACTCTCCAATATGGAATGAAAGGTGGACACTCTAGTTAAGAGCCAAGACACACTAGCTCAAGTCTTGACTAGGATAGAGATGCAACTAAATCAACAAGAAAGACAGAAGAGAACTCTACTAAGTCACCATTGCCAAACCCTAGGAATCCTAGGCAAGCCAATGAGGCTCAAGACCCAAACCAATGTAACTTGGTTCATACATTGAGATCAGGGAAACAAGTTAATAATCAAGTATCCATGCCACAAGACCCAGCTCAATTGTCCATTCTATCTAGTTCCACTCCATCTCCACAAAACTCCAAAGAAACTGAAGTTGATACGTCAGCGAAACAAGTGCACCAACCTATAGCCCCATTTCCAAATAGGCTTAGGAGTAATAATAATACACATATGGAGAAACTACTCGAGGTGTTTAATCAAGTTAGGCTTAATATACTACTTCTTAATGCAATCCAACAAGTCCCTAGTTATGCCAAATTCCTTAAGGACATGTGAACCAAGAAAAGAAAGACAAATGTGCCTAAGAAGGTTTTTCTAGCCACTAACATTAGTGAGTTATTGTCCAACCAGATCCCAGTCAAGTACAAGGACCCTGGTTGCCCCACCATTTCTTGTACAATAGGTCGAGCTGAAATTAGTCAAGCACTCCTCGATTTAGGAGCAAGAATTAATTTGCTTCCCTTCTCCGTATATCAACAACTTGGCTTAGGTGAACTCAACCCAACTCAAGTTGCGATCCAACTAGCTGATCGATCAATTAAAGTTCCAAGGGAGAGATCAATGATGTCCTTATACGGGCAGGAGATTCATTTGCCCAGTCGATTTCATTATTTTAGACACACAACCTGTGTCTAATCCTAGGTCCCAAACTCCCGTCATCTTAGGACGTCTGTTCCTAGCAACCGCTAACACAATCATAAATTGCAGAAACGGATCCATGAGATTGACTTTTGGAGATATGACCAAAGGAAGTCAATATTTTCAACTTAAGTAAACACCCCTACGACATAAATGACCAACCCTTTGAGGTTAACTTCATTGAGAATATGACTAATGAGCACAAAGAGGAGATCACACTAGAATCAAAGGATGAGGAAGAGTTAGAATTAGGTGATCTCAACCTTGATGAAATTGAGTAGGCAGCCAGCTAAGTTCTATAGAGATGGATAATTTAAGCTTAACACCTACACCCATCGAGCCACCTCCTTTCTTGGAGTTAAAGACCTTGCCTAAACATCTTAAGTATGCCTACCTTGGTTAACAAGAGACATTACCAGTCATAGTTGCCTCCAATTTGACTAATAGGCAAGAGGAAGACCTATTGGCAACCCTTAGGAGACATAGGGAAGCCATTGGTTGGACTATGGCCGATATCAAGGGACTAAGCCCTAAAATAGTCTAGTATAGAATCCATCTAAATGAAGGGGTTAAATCAAAGAGGGACCCACAACGTAGGCTAAACCCGCTCATGGAAGAGGCTGTACAAGCCGAAATAATGAAACTGTTGGATAATGGGATCATTTATCCCATTTCTGATAGCGAATGGGTCAGCCCAGTGCACGTGGTCCCTAAGAAGTCCAGTTTTACTGTGGTGAAAAACGACAAGAAAGAGTTAGTGTAAACACGACTACCTACCAAGGTTCGAGTATGCATAGACTGTCGCAAGTTGAATGCCGCTACTAGAAAAGACCATTTCCCCCTCCCATTTATCGACCAAATGCTGGAACGACTAGCGGGCCATGAGTATTACTGTTTCTTGGATGGTTACTCAGGGTATAACCAAATCCCAATAGCCCTGGAGGACCAAGAAAAGACAACGTTCACGTGTCCATTTGGGACATTTGCCTATCGCCGAATGCCTTTCGGCCTAGCAATGTCCCCGCCACATTCCAACGTTGCATGTTAAGCCTTTTCTCTGACATGGTCGAGCGCTTCTTGGAGATCTTCATGGACGACTTCTCCGTCTATGGAAATTCATTTAACCAATGTCTACATCACTTAGAGCTAGTGCTAAAAAGGTGCACCGAAAAGAACTTGACTCTAAATTGGGAAAAGTGCCACTTTATGGTGCAGCATGGGATTGTCCTAGGTCATAAGATATCTAGGAAAGGGATCAAAGTGGATAAGGCTAAGGTGGAGATTATAGCCAAACTCTCAAGTCCACAATGCGTGAAAGACATTCGTTCTTTCTTAGGACACGCCGGGTTTTACTGTAGGTTCATTAGGGATTTTAGCAAAATTACTAGACCCCTTGCAAACCTTTTAGCCAAAGACGTGCCCTTCATCTTTGACGATAAGTGTAGTAGCGCGTGGGAGAAGCTAAAATTGGAACTTATCTCTGCACCTATCATCTCACCTCTGACTGGTCCAAACCCTTTGAGATCATATGTGATGCCTCCAATTTTGCGATAGGCACTGTCTTAGGACAACGCAAAGATAACAAGCAGCACGTGATCTATTATTCAAGTAGGACACTCAATGATGCTCAAATGAACTATACTACAACTGAGAAAGAATTCTTGGCAGTAGTGTTCGCTTTGGAGAAATTCCGCCCATACCTACTTGGGACCAAAACCACAATATTCACTGACCATTCTGCACTTCAATACCTAATGCTCAAAAAGGATGCGAAGGCTCGACTCATTCATTGGATCCTCCTCCTTCAAGAATTCGATCTTGAAATTCGAGATAAAAAGGGCGTCGAAAACATCGTCGCAGACCATCTCTCTCGTGTGCCAAACGTACCTTTCGACGAACTGCCCATCAACGATAATTTTCCTGACGAACAACTTTTAGCCATCTCTACGGAACCATGGTTTGTCGACATAGTTAATTACTTAGTCACAAACCAAACACCATCTAGTTGGTCAAAACAGGATAGATACCAGTTCTGTTGGCCCGGAGGCCTTCCTCTCTAGTTTTGATGATGATTAACTCATGTAGTTATGTTTACTAATAATCTTGTGATTTTAGTTTCAGATCATTGAACAAGATATTAGTTGGTAATTGCTTCAAAAAGAGGAGTTTGGAAGCTTTCACATGGTGATTCCAACGCCTGAGCATCAAGATCATACATAGCCTAGCTCGCGGATCACGTTTGGATCGAGTCGACTTGAAGATGAAGATCGTCAAGAAGACTTAGGTATCCATAGTTTAGTTTGAGTTTTAGATCCATGTGTAAAGATAAGAATAGTTGATATGCTCAAGTGCACAACACACACAAGTTTTATGTTTTGGATTTGGTTTTCATGAATAGATTGATCAAAACAAGTTTACTTGGTTTTTATGTATATTAGATGTGTTCAATATACATACATGCTTCATATCTTAAACAAACTTATTTTGATATGCCTATTCATGAGTTTTAGGAAAAATCAGATTTCCTATTGAAAAATCCAAGTTTGATAAAATACAAGATTTGGTTTTTGATAAAAATGCTAAAACACAAAAATGGTTTCATATTGCTTGATATTTGAGTTGAAATTTTTATCACATGTTTATATATCAATGCAAAATGTTAAAACTATTTTTGGGGATTTTTAGAAGTTTTTAAAGAATTTTTAGAAATATTTTTAACATATTTTTTTGACCCAGAATAGTGGCTGACAGGCCAGGTCGGCCGACCGCACGGTCGACCGAACCAAGGGCCGGTCGACCGTACGGTCGACCGACGTGCACAGAGCTGTGCACGTCTGGCAGCACAGTGGACCGGCCGACCGACCGGTCAACCGGACCAGAGAGCTCTGCTCTCTATATCTGGGCGGTCGACCGGACGGTCGACCGAGTTTGCCCAACGGTCATAAATATGACCGTTGGCGGTCGACCGGCCGGTCGACCGCAAGCCTGTCAGGCTGCCAGATCAGCCTAACGGCTAGTTTTCTGTTTGGGCTATAAATACCCCATTTCTTGGGGGTTTTGGCTAAGATTTTCTGAGATAATTTTTCCCTACTCTCTGGTTTTAAAAAGAAGTTTTCAAAAGAGTTTAAAGAGAAAAAAGATTCATTTTGTTTGTTTTAAGTGTTTTGTTATTTTCAAAGGAAATAGGTTTTTGGGAAATTGTTTTATTGTTCTTCATTTCAATATCTATTTGGTATTTTCCCAAGAGTATTTCTTTGATCAAAACACTTAGTTTTCCACACTTGAGCTATATCTTCTACCCTAATCTATTAGGATCTTGTTTTGTTGAAAAGAGAGATTGTTTGAGGTTGTGGAAACCTCCAAGTTGTACACCCTTACTTTTGTTGTATCCCTCTTTGGTAGAGGTTGATCGGGTGATTGGTTTGCTCCCTCTTTGGTAGAGGTTGAGATTGTGGTTTGATCCCTGTAGTGAGAGGTGGAGTTTGGTTGTAACCCTCTTCGGTAGAGGTGTTGGTTGTTGTTTGGCTACGGGCCTGTTGGGAGATTTCAAATGGGCAAGGGCGCCCCTGTTGGCTTCAAATAGGGGCGCCTGTGGAGCAGAGAGCTTCTCTCCTTTGTTTTTTTTTTCTTTTTTTTTTATCCAGAAACGAAAAGATGAAGGAGATGAAATATTAAAGAAAAGTTACCGCAAAGAAATCCGCCTCCAAGAGAAGAAAATAACTTCTGAAAAAAATAAAAGAAAATTGAGAAAGTGGCCAAAATTCAAGGCTTGATTATCTTCGCACAAGTTTCAAGGAGAGAAAAATTCTAAAAAAAAAACCCTAGAAAAAAAAAATAACTCCCCCAAACCCTAGCCTTTACATGTATATTTATAGGCTAGGGTTTTGCTATTTTACACAAAAGTCTAAAATAGTTACAAAATTATAAGGAGAATCGTTAAATTAATTTTGCACTTTACATCTCTATCTATTTTGTGTTTAAGCCCCTGACTTTTGCAAAATTACGTTATTTTCCAACTGGCCTCGATCTCTTCCGAGTTGATCGTAAATTTCTTTGATCTCAGTTTTAGACGTTGATTCCAGCAGTGTCAAGCCTCCTATCTCGCCTTCAACTCCTTTTAACGCGCTTTACGGTCTCGAAAGAGTCTTTTGTGGTCCAGTCTTCTCCTAATAACTTTGTCTGCAAAATAGACTAAAAATACCCGAGTAGCATTATTTATAAACAAATGATAGATAAATATGGGAATGAAAATGTGACAAAATCATGCTGATCAAATACCCCCATACCTATCTTTTGCTAGTCCTTGAGCAAAACTAATAAAAAGAAAAAGAAAACGCTAACTCACTTTCGTAGGAATCACGGTTACACTTAGCACGTGCAACAAGCCGTTAAACCCCTAGGTTACCCCTAGAGAACGAGTTTTTGTCTCGTGAGGGTTTTCAGTAGATTACACCCACAAAATCCAAGAGAGTTAGAGATTAAGAAATAAATAACAGTAAAATAAGGATAACCGAAAATCAAGAAAAGGAAAACAATACAATTTTATTTATTTATTTATTTATTTATTTATTTTTGGTAACTAGTTAGTAAGATCATCAATTTCCAAGAGTTTCATTTTCAAGTAAAACCTCAATTCAAGAAATTATATTGGCTATAAAATAAAGTCTTAAATTCAAAACTTTACACCACCTGTCCTAAGTTTTAGATCCTATGTACCCCGTGATCGTGATGTAGTTCTTAAGCTTGGGAATATTTAATTACAACTTTCATATTATTTTTTTTTTTACTATCTTTCGCGTAGATATCAAGGCTTCCTGAAGCCAAGGTACCTAGCTAATAGATAATCAAAATTATTATCTTTTTTTCTTTTTAACTATCTTTCGCGTAGATACCGAGGCTTCCTGAGGCCAAGGTACCTAACTAATTGATAATCAAAATTATTATATTTTTATAGTGTCTTGTCCTATTAGGCTTTCTCAGTTACCCATATAGCGAGCTTTGGGTCAATGCTCCCAAACCAGATGGTCTTAGGGCAATTAGTGTAAAGACACTCCTACGGACTTAATTACTCAAGCAACTGAGGCCACAAAACAAGACTTATTAATATCTATTTTATTATATAATAGATCTTTTTTTTATAGTTGTAATCAATGTCCCAAGCCTATGAACTTAAATGTGTAAGTGTTATTGGGTACATAATCACTTAAACTAAGTTTAGATGGTATGTCCGTTTTAGATTCTAATCTTTGTTTTAAGACTTTATAATTCTTTCATCTTGATCTTACCCTTAAAATCCACTCATGGATACTAAATCACTCACATACTAGCTAATCATTTGCAGAAAATTTTCAATTTTTTTTATTTTTTTTTTGAACTCCTAAAAGAAAATAAAGATAAAGAAAGAAGAAAAAACTCCTAAAAAGAAAAAAAAAAGACTCCTAAAAGAAAATAAAGGCAAAGAAAGAAAAAAGAACTCCTAAAAATGAAAAAAAATGTGAATCTCCCCCCCCCATAGCTAAACTGTGTCATGTCCTCATGCACACAAATGAATACAGAGATAAAAATAATGTAGCATGTAATTTACACATCCAAAACAAGCTCACAATCATGATGATCATGCAATCCAAGCATACAAAAGATACAGAAATGTAAACAGTATGCTAGATTAGACATACTTACAGTGCACTAGAGAACCCAGCTGCCGAAACAACAAAAATGCTCCCTTTATGTGGTGGATGCCACCTTGCTTATCCTGTATCACTTGTAAAAAACTCGGCACATAGGTTAGAGAAAGAGAAATAAAAGACTCACTAAAACTGACTCAACTAACTAAAAGAGAAATAAAAAGACTCAACAACAAAAAGAAAAAATAAAATAAACATAAAATAAATATTTACATATGTACAATTTCATAACTCCCCCACACCTAGATCTTTCTAGGTCTATTCCCTCGAGCTCGCTTCCCATCATTCCAATGGGTTCTCTTTAATGGACAAAGTGGAGAGGTTAATCTTTTTGTCATTTTTAATTTCATCCTCTCCAACTTGTTCATCACTTTCCTCCATCTCTTCCTTCTCTTCTTCCCATACCTCCTCACAAATTCATCATTTTCACACAATATAATTGGAGTGTCCACAATATGATTGCCTACAAGTTTAAGCTCATCCTCAAACATCACCTCAAAATTTAGATCAACAATTTTCTATGAAGGTGTGTAACTAACCAAAACATCCCTAACCGGTTCATCCAAATATATGAGTTCGTCTTCAAATAGGTTTTTAGAGCTTTGATTAATTAGTGATTCTTGAATCAAGTTTTGAAAAGTATGATCATTG
Source organism: Agave tequilana (assembly GCA_038442645.1). Taxonomy (NCBI): domain Eukaryota; kingdom Viridiplantae; phylum Streptophyta; class Magnoliopsida; order Asparagales; family Asparagaceae; genus Agave; species Agave tequilana. Next base: position 120,446 of record JAVJIF010002043.1, on the reverse strand, counting down.
GTTGGCTCATCGAAAGTGAAGATACTCAAATCGAGTTTTGTTTTCTCAAAGGGAACTCTAAACTCAAGATCCTCAACACATGTTTTCTCATCATTGTAATCTCACTCTTCAACAAAAAGCTCATCAAAAAATAAAGGCTCATTATCCATGTAGGCATCCTCACAATTTTGATCAGTGTGCTCCATTTTCTCCATATGAGTGGATGCAATTTTTTGCTCCTCAACATTTGTCTTTTCACAGAACTTAGAAGATTCATTATCAAATTTCTTTTGAAGCAAAAGTTCATCATTGTCACATTCCTCTTCAAAATAAGATTCAACTGGCTTCACATGAGTTGTATGTGTAGCCAAATAATTTCTAATCACTTCATCTAGACACTGAGGATCATTATCACATTTGTACACCTCATGGACCTTCACAACTTCCTCAACAGGCTTTTCATGTTCGCTCTCTTCAAATTGATTAAGATGAAGTAATTGGGACTCGAAGGGCATCTCGATGGAATGATTAGACATGTCACTATGGTCAACGATTTGCTCTTCGGGTCTAACAATTTGGCCTTTATTCATCTTATGAAAGTTGATGTGCTCTTGAATTGACATGGGTCGAGTCGGTGTTGGCTCATGAATTAGTTGACTAGAAAAGGGATCCTTCTCTTGCTCACTAACCAACTCATTTACTGGCCTGTTTAAGCTGTCTCTAGTATCATAGAGCACTTGCTTTAAAGTCTGCCTGAAAGTTTCAAAAGCTTCCTCTAGTATTGGTTCTTTGTCCACCTGATTGCCATTTAACTCACTTTGCGAAAGTTGATGGAAATCTTGAACTTGATCTGGACTTGTGGTGGAAACAGGTTGATTGAGATGAGTCATTATCTTATCCATGTGCGCACATGCCTCGATTAACTGCTGATTTATTTCGATTATAGTCTGCTGCATGGCTTTAAAACTCTTCTCTAATGTGCTTTCTTCATGCTCATTGTTAAATCCCCAAGACGGAGGTGGTGGTTCAATAGAGGACCAATTAGGTTGAGAATTTTGATATGATTGGTCCCATGAAAATTGAGGACAATTCCAACCCTCCAAATTGAAGTTTGATGGATAAGGCTCGCTCGTAGGTCCTTGAAAGGTGTGAAATTGATTTTGACCTAGTGCTGACGAAAATCCTATTGAAGGACACTGTTCAGAAGAATGATTTGGATCTTGACAGTGATGGCAACTCATGGGGTGGTATGAAGAAAATGAGTAGTTCGTGGGATGGATGTATTCATTAAAATCTGGAAGATAGGCTGGTGGATGGAAAGGAGGGTCTGGCCTATAAAATGGATCGTAACCAAATGAATTTGGATAGGCCATGGGGAAAGGATTTTTTTTTTAATTTTTAAATTTGTTTTTTTTGTTTTTTTTGATTTTTTTGATTTTTTATTTTTTACAATTCGGTATAGGTGTCAAAACTAAAGATAGAACACCGTGTCCCCGGCAACGGCGCCAAAAACTTGTTGGGGAGATTTCAAATGGGCAAGGGCGCCCCTGTTGGCTTCAAATAGGGGCGCCTGTGGAGCAGAGAGCTTCTCTCCTTTGTTTTTTTTTCTTTTTTTTTTATCCAGAAACGAAAAGATGAAGGAGATGAAATATTAAAGAAAAGTTACCGCAAAGAAATCCGCCTCCAAGAGAAGAAAATAACTTATGAAAAAAATTAAAGAAAATTGAGAAAGTGGCCAAAATTCAAGGCTTGATTATCTTCGCACAAGTTTCAAGGAGAGAAAAAATTCTAAAAAAAAAATAAAAACCCTAGAAAAGAAAAAAAAACTCCCCCAAACCCTAGCCTTTACATGTATATTTATAGGCTAGGGTTTTGCTATTTTACACAAAAGTCTAAAATAGTTACAAAATTATAAGGAGAATCGTTAAATTAATTTTGCACTTTACATCTCTATCCATTTTGCATTTAAGCCCCTGACTTTTGCAAAATTACGTTATTTCCCAACTGGCCTCGATCTCTTCCGAGTTGATCGTAAATTTCTTTGATCTCAGTTTTAGACGTTGATTCCAGCAGTGTCAAGCCTCCTATCTCGCCTTCAACTCCTTTTAATGCGCTTTACGGTCTCGAAAGAGTCTTTTGTGGCCCAGTCTTCTCCTAATAACTTTGTCTGCAAAATAGACTAAAAATACCCGAGTAGCATTATTTATAAACAAATGATAGATAAATATGGGAATGAAAATGTGACAAAATCATGCTGATCAGGGCCTACCCCTCGGTTGTGAGGCGGTGTTTGAGAGAGGAGTTTGGTACTCCCTTGTTGTAAAAATCCTTCTCGGTGAAGGCGGGGACGTAGAGCAAGGGGCTCGAACATCGAAACATATCTTTGTGTTTGCGTTTGATCCATTGTCTCTCTAACTCTCTCTCTTTTATTTGTGCAAAGCATTATTCATATTGTCGTATCATTCATATTGCTTGTGTTGCCTTGCATCTTTCATATTGTTGTACATCCATTATATGCTTGGCTTGTTTGTGTGTGCCTCACTTATACTTAACCACAAGAGCTTCATATAGCACCTCAACCCATATCTAGGGGAATCAAGAGGAGTTAGTCCAGAGCCCTTCACGGGGAATTCGGCTACACTTGTTGGTTGTATTAAGTGTGATTGCAAAATTGTTTTAGCTTCCGCATTTAGTTTCTAGATTAGCATTATCACCTATTCACCCCCCCTCTAGGTGATTTTTCAATTGGTATCAGAGCCTACACTCCTGATACTTAGGCTTAACATCCTAGGAGTGAGATCCTTATTTGCTAATCTATCATTTGCATTTGCTTGTTTGCACACATATAGCTTGGACCCATGGACTTCATGACCCCACCTATGCTTGACCTTTCCAACATCATTGTTTGGAAGACTAGGATGTCCGTTTATTTACTAACCCTAGGATATAAGGTTCACCTTGCCATTACCAAGGAATCCTTCCTTAGTGATAGCAAGCATATAGGGGCCAATGCACAAGCCCTTGAGGCCATTAGAAGCACGCTACCTAAAGAATATCTTATGCATGTTTCTAATCTTGATTCCGCCTTTGCAGTGTGGAACAAGTTGATAACAACCACCACCTCTGAGCTTCAAATGCCAATCCAACAAAAGGAGGAATCTAGTGGAGAATCCGAGCCACAACAATGCTATATGATCCAAGGGAATGACTCCCTTGAGGTACACTCGGAAACTCACTTAGATGATGATGATGCTAGTTCTTCTAATGATTATGTTGATGCCCATGCTTTAAATGAAGAATTATCCATTGTTTGTGAAAAATTGTTTGAAAAATATAAGATTTTGAAAAAGAAAAATCTAGAAATTGAAAAAGAAAATAAAAGTTTGCATTCTAGACTTGACAAGGTTTTGCAAGAGAAGGTTGAGGTCTATAATGAAAGGGATTCATTGAGATCTCAACTAAATCTTGCATTAAAAGAAAATAAATTTTTGAAAAATAAAAATGATTGTGAAACAATTTTGAAGAAAAATGAAAACTTGTCTTCAAAAATTGATTTTGTTTTAAAAGAGAATGTTGCCTTGAAAATAAAATAATTTCTATTTCAAATGATTAAAATGTTTGTTTAAAGAAAAATGAAGTTTTGAAAAATAAAATTGATTCTCATGTTTGCCATGCTAGGGTAGTTTCACCTAGATCACCCCTTGCATGCTCCACTTTATCTTCAAGTGTTAAAAATGATATATCCATGCTTAAGAAGAGTGTTGATTGTTTGGGCTCCACTTTGAGCCAATATGTTGTGGGCCATACACGCTTGGAAACCTTGGTTCAAAAGAAACAAGTTCCATCTTTTCATGCACACCCCCACGGCATACACATGCTCCTCACAAACACCATCACACGTTGTATGCTCATGTGTACACTTGTACACATTGTGGACGTAAGGGCCACCTTGCTAAATTTTGTTTTGATCGTATACATGATTATAATTTAGCAAATAAATTTGTTTTGGTTAGGAATGATACTAACCCCCATGGACCTAAAAAGTTGTGGGTACCAAAAACCACCCCTCTTGTTTATGATGTAGGTGTGGGCTCTCACATGACGTGAGAGTAGCGGTACCTTGGAGTGGATGTGTTCCGAGCTTAAAGGAGACTATTTGGATGCATCACTTTCAAGGGAAGGTTTGGTGGAAAGACCACCATGTTTTGGAGACATGGAGAAGTTGCCTCATAGGTTTTGGTAATGGTCTCTTACTCCTTATTTATGTTTACATGCTTTTTATGTTTATTATATATAGCATGTTTTGATGTTTATAGATTATTATGTCAATGCCATGATTATTAGACTCTTGACATACATGTATAGCCCTTTTGAGACACCCATGTTTAATATGGACCATTATTTTTGTATTCTCACCTTTGTTTAGCTATCATGTTTATCATAACTTTAATAACATGTGAATTTATATAATAATCATGTTTATATTTATCATGTTGATTTATGTCTTGTTTTATGCTTCATGATTTGAATATATGTTTAAATATTAGTTTTCATTAAAACTAGGTATATATTTGTCCATATAGTAGGCCATAAATAAATCTATATATGTTTGAGCTTAAATGCTTATTTGAACCCATTAGATGTGCTAGTATAGTCTAGTTTTGATGATCCATGCATTTTAAACTTGTATTCCCATTTTTGAATTTGTTTTATGATTATGTGTTTAACTTCATGTATATGTCCATTTTATCCAAATTATTGTTATACATATACATCCTTTGAGCCACGTGCCTTCATGTATATATCTTTGTGGACTCGTTGTGTTTGGATATGTATGTATACTTTAGTTTGTATAGGACATACATATACCTTGAAGATTAAATAAGTTTTGATGATTTTCATGTTTTCATGTTTCAAGGAATTAATTGAGCTTAATTGAATATCTTTCATGATTATGATCTTCACATCTTATTTGTACACTCACTTTTATTGTTTACTCATGTGTGTGTTTTCATGAGTCATATTTATGCTTAATTGATTATGAGTGTTGACTATTTTGTGAATTTCATGTTTATGAAAAATAATTTTGTTTTATTCCTTACTTGAAGGATTTCGTACTAGTTTACAAATTTTTCATATAACTAGTTGCGATATTTTTCATATGGTAGAGTTTTTCAAACAAAGCTTATTTTCAAACTTATTTTTTGAAAACCCCTACCATCCAAGGGCGGTTGGTTGGGAGATCATGCCTTGTGTATGCTTTACATTGAAAATCTTTTAAACATAAGCATGTGTTGGGTGGTAGGTTATATGAGTTATACTTTGATATTATTATTGTTTCAATTGGTATCATTGGATTCTTTCGATTGGTATCAATTTTGATCTTTCTTGTATACTCATATATGTTTGTATGTATGTATGTTTTTCAATTCCAATAGTATCAATTTCGATTGGTATTAAACTTTTCATACATATATATGTTTTATTTGTGCTTATTATATCCATATATCTTTAAGCACAAAATCTTGTTTATGCTAAGCTTGAGTTTCAATTTTGTTTCAATTGATTCAATTTTCAATTGGTATCTTATTTCGACCTTAAGCATTGTTTTTGTTGGTATTTCATAAAAGGGGAGAAAATTCGATTTTCATATTTCAATTGGTATTTGTATTTCCACTCCCTTACTTTATGATAGAAAATAAAAATTTTAAATTGATATCATATACTTAAAAAGAAAAATACTCTCTTTTGATATCAAGATGTTTATTTGAATGTTTTAAATTGGAATCTCAAAATTTTGTTTAAAAATAAATACAAAAGTTTTGATTTGTATTGCCTATATGTAAGGAGAGCTTAACATCTCTTCTACATATAGATTCATGTTGAGTGTATCTTATATTGAGGAGCTTGACATCTCTTCTTTATATGGTACACGTGTGTAGGGGAGCTTCACATTTCCTCTTATGCATTGCATAGTGTACGTTATGTGAATTAGGGCTTGTCATCCCTCCTTCATGTAATGTATCTATGTAGGGAAGCTTCACATCTTCCTCTTCATGAATGTATATCGCATATACCATTTGTTGATTGATCTTTGTTTACTTTCAATTGGTATTAAGATGCTATTTTGACATATTTTCAATTGGTACCTTAATTGATTGTCACCCCTATTTGGTTTTGTTTTTTTTTGTTTTAGACAAAAAAGGGGAGAACATTGTCTTTATTTACCCCTTATTGATGATTGTTTCTTTGTATTAAAAAGGGGGAGAAGATTTTGTTTTATTTTGGTTTTTACCCTTTTGTTGATTCATTGTTTCAAACAAAAAGGGGGAGAAAAGTTTATTGATTTGTTTTTGCTTTTACCCATTTATTGATGATTGACAAAAAGGGGAGAATTATTTGAGAGTTTAACATGCATATATAAAACTTGATCAAAACTCAACTCAAAATCTTTCTCTATATATGCATGATTGGTACATTTTTTTTATATATGCATATTTATGTTTTGCATATATTAGGTTTAATTTAGTTTAATTTTAATTGGGATCTAGAGCATGTTTTATTTTTAAACATTTCATTGGTATCTAGAGCCTTTTATTGTTTATGCATGATTATGCATTGTCATTCATTGCATATTTATATGTTTATTTGTTTATGCATGAGTTAAGGGGGAGTTTCTTTGAAGCTTAACTTTAATCCATGCATATATAACTCCATCAGTTTTGTCATTATCAAAAAGGGAGAGATTGTTGGCCCGGAGGCCTTCCTCTCTGTTTTGATGATGATTAACTCATGTAGTTATGTTTACTAATAATCTTGTGATTTTAGTTTCAGATCATTGAACAAGATATTAGTTGGTGATTGCTTCAAAAAGAGGAGTTTGGAAGCTTTCACATGGTGATTCTGAAAATCACCTAGAGGGGTGATAGTGCTAATCTATTGAACTTAATGCGGAATTTAAAAACTAATTGCAATAAACAAGAGATGCACACTCAAACAAGCCAAGCAAATAATTATGAATGAACAATATGAATTGATGCAAGGCACAAAGTAAAGAGAGAGAGTAAGAGCCAAGAGATCAAGCGCAAACAACAAGATATGTTTCGAGGTTCGAGCACCCAGCTCTACATACCCGCCTTCACATAGAAGGATTTCAAGTCCACTAGCTTGTCCACAAAGCACTCCCACAAAGGGAACCTCCACCGAGGATTTGGGGCAATGACAATTACAAGGAGTACCCAACTCTTCCCTTTACAAACACAACCTCCTCCTTGAGGCACAACTCCAAGCCAACAAACAATCACCTCACAACTTGAGGGATTAGCACAAAGCTACACAAGGATCACCTCACCACTTGAGGGATACAACCCAAATGCACAACCTCCTCAACACAATGAGGGTAAGGCAAAAAGCCAAGCAAAGATTGGGTTTACAACTTGGTGATCAAAAGACCACAAACAATATCTTTTCCCACACAAAGATCCTATAGAATAAGATAGTAGATGTAGCTCAAGTGTGGAGAAAACCAAAGGAATGGAAATCAAAATCACAAAGAAAATCCTTGGGAAAAACTAGAAACCAAGATAAAGAAGTTGAATCAAACACTTTTCCCAAAAATCCTTTTCTTTTGTTTTCCAAACCCTAGCAAAAACACCAAATAGATTGTTCAATTTAAAACCCAAAAATTTCTTTTGATTGCTGTGAAAACACTAGAGAGTCAGGAAAAATTTGCACAAAAAATCTTAGAGAAAACCTCTTTCTAATAGGGTATTTATAGCCCCCAGAAAATTATAGCCGTTGGCCGCAGAAACTGCCAAAATTGAACCATCGGTCGACCGGTCGGTCGACCGTCCAACGGTCATATTTTGACCGCTGACAGCTACCGGTCGACCGGGAGGTCGACCGTCCCCAGAACCAGAGAGCAACGGCTCTCTGGCCGGTCGACCGCTCGGTCGACCGTGCACAAACAGAGAGCAACCTGCTCTCAGTCGGTCGACCGTGCGGTCGACCGGCTAATGGGGCAGCTAGCGTGCACGTATCCGTGCACGTCGGTCGACTGCTACGGTCGACCTGCTACTTGGTCCGGTCGACCGACCTAGCCTGGCAGCAGCAGTAGTTCCGGTCAGAAAAACATGTAATTTTTAATCCTAAAAATTCTCATAAATCTTCTAAAAATACACAAAAATAGTTTTATCATTTTATTTTGAAATATAAACTTGTGATAAAAAATTTCATCACAAATAACAAACATTTTGAAATATTTTTGTGTTATAGAAATTTTGCCAAAAACCAAAAACCGTATTTTCTAAACTTGGATTTTTGAATTGAAAATACCTTTGTCCAAAACTCATCCAAATACAAAAACATGATATTAAACAACATTTAGGCATGACGTATATGGATATAATCCTATATACATGAAACATATATATATATATCCATGTTTTTGACTTTAATTCCAAAATATGTTTTGTTAAAAATACCAAAACATAAAACACATGAATAAGTAAGTCAAAACTAAGTTTGTCTAAGAAGTTGAAGCATGCATGTATATAGAACAAATCTTATATACATTAAATCATGTAAACTTGTTTTGAATCTATCTATTCATGCAAACCAAGATCGGTTAAACCAAAAACGAAAAAACTGAAAACCAATATTTAAAACATGAAACGTGTGTGTTGTAAACTTGAGCATATCATACTATTCTGATCTTTACAATTTGGATCTAAACACAAAGCTAAACTATGGTACCGATGTCTTCTTATAGTGCGCCGTCTCCAAGCCGACTCGATCCAAAACTCCTTGATCCACCGAGCAAGTGCTATATAAGATCTTTGACGCTCGGGCTCTTGAATCAACATGTGAAAGCTTCCAAATCATCTTGTTGAAGCTAGTCACTTACTAACATCTTGATTAATGACCTGAAACTAAAATCACAAGATTAGTAGTACACATAACTACATGAGTTAATCATCATCAAAACTAGAGTGGAAGGCCTTTGGGCCAACAATCTCCCCCTTTTTGATGATGACAAAACTCATGGAGTTATATATGCATGGATAAGAGTTAAGCTTCAAAAAAGCTCCCCCTTAACTCATGCATAAAGAAAATAAACATAAATATGCAATGAATGACAATGCAAAAACAATAAAAGGCTCTAGATACCCAATGAAATGTTCAAAAACAAAACATGCTCTAGATATCAAACATATGAAGTGCATCATTGCATAAAACGTGCTCTTGATAACAATAAACTCTTGATACCAATAAACTCTTGATACCAATAAAAACATGTTCTTAAATAATGCTCTTGATACTAATTAAACAATTAAACTCTAATTAAACAATTAAATGACAAACTAATAAATAAAACAAAACATGCATATAAAACATGCATATAAACTCAAATACTTCTCTCCCTTTTTGTCAATCATCAACAAAGGGGTCCAAGTAAAAACAAAAACATTCTTCTCCCCCTTTTTGTTCGAAACAAAGAAACAATAAAGGTTTAAAAGCAATAAAACAATGTTCTCCCCTTTTTGTCTAAAACACAAATGATGTAAATAAGGGGTGACAATCAATTAAGATATCAAAAATTTTTTTGTCAAAGTAGAGCATCTTGATACCAATTTAAAGGAAACATAAAGACATTGATACCAATTATAAGAAAACAATCTTGATACTAATTGAAATTAAACATAACAAAATTTGAATTTCTAAACAAGGATTTTGATACCAATTGTAAATATTTTTCATTTTGAACATATGATACCAAATTGAAATTTTCAATCATAAAGTATGAGAGTGGAAATCAAATACCAATTGAAAGATGAAATGCAAGTTTTCTCACTCTTTATGAATTTCCAAATAAAATAATGAATAAGCTTGTATATGGATACCAATTGAAAACTAGTCAATTGAAACAAGATAGTCATTATAAAACAAGCTTTATCATGATCAAAATTTGTGCTCTAAAATATATGAATATAATAAGCACAAATAAAAACATATATATGTATGAAAAATTAGATACCAATTGAAATTGATACTCTTTGAAGTGCAAGCATACATATAAAAAAAATATATGAGTATAGAAAAATGTCAATATTGATACCAATTGAAAGAATCCAAAGATACCAATTGAAACAACAATAATATCAAGTGTATATCTTATATTACCTAGCCTCCCAATCATGTTCAAGTTTAAAATGATTTTCACTAAAAGGCATACATGAGCATGGTCTCCCATCCAACCACCCTTAAAAGGTAGTGGTTTTCAAAATAGGTTTGAAAATAGAGTATGTTTGAAAATCTCTACCATAAGAAGAATATGAACTAGTTAAATGGGAAATCTTGTTAACTAGTACGAAATCCTTCAAGTAAGGAATAAAACATAAATATTTTTCATGAAACACATGTAAATCACATGGCACTAAACACTCAATTTCATAAAACATGTATCATACTCATGAAAATAAAATCATGAGAAAACTAATAAAGTGAGTGAACAAGTGTTATGTGACACATATCATCATGAAAATATTCAATTAAGCTCAATTGAAATTCCTTAAATATGAAACATGAAAATGTAAAATTTTCAATAAAACTAATTTATACTTCAAGGCATATGTATGTTTTGTCAACACAAAAAGTATACATACATATCCCTAAACACAATTGAGTCTATATATAAAGATTTGCATCAAAAGCAAATGACTCAATGGGTATACATGTATATATTAAGGTTTGGCAAAATAAACATATACATGAAGTGATAACACATGATCATAAAAACATGTCCAAAATAGGGAATACAAGTTAGAATGCATGAATCATCAAAACTAGACTATACTAGAACATCTAATGGGTACAAATAAGCATCCAAGCACAAACATATATAAAGATCTATTTGTGGCCCACTATATGTACAAGTATATATCCTAGTTTTAAAAAAAACTGACATCTAAACAAGTAATCAAATCATGAAGCATAAAACGGGACATAAATCAACATGAAAATCATAAACATGATCATTATGTAAATCCACATGCTATTAGAGCTATGATGTGCATAATAGCTAAACAAATGGTGAGAACACAACATATGGGTCCATATAAGCATGGGTGATCTCAAAAGCTATACATGCATGTCAATGATCTAAGAATCATGGTATTTAACATAATAAACTATAAACATCAAAACAAACAAAAATCATAAACACACATATGATCATTATGTGTATGCATATGTATTAGATTTAGAGCATACATATTAGTTACAAATAAGGTGAGAACACAAAGATAGGTCCATGGGTGTCTCAAATAACTAAACATGTATATCACTACTCTAAATCACATGGTATAATCATAATGAGCTTTAAAACATGACATACTATAAATCAATGATGTGAAAGCATGTAAATAAAAACAGGAGTTAGAGATTGATACCAAAACTGATGAAGGCACCTCTCTAGTTCTCCAAACCAATGGTGGTTCTCTCCACCAAACTCCCCTTGAAAGTGATGCAACCAAATTGTTTTCTTTAAGCACGGAACGCATCCACTTCAAAGCACCGCTACTCTCACGTGATGCGAGAGCCCACACCTACATCAAAAATTTTAGGGGTGGTCTTTGGTACCCATTTTTTTTTGGGTCCATAGGGGTTAGTATCTTTCCTAACCCAAACAAGATTATTTGCTAAATTTTCAATATGTAAACGATCATAGCAAAATCTATCAAGGTGGCCTTTTCGACCACAATGTGTACATGTGTACACATGGGCATACATAGTATGAAGTTTGTGATCGTGATGAGCATGTGTATGCCGTGATGGGTGTGCATGCAAGGATGGAGCTTGTTTCTTGCGAACCAAGGATTCCAAGCGTGTGTGATTCAAAGCACATTGGCTCAAAGTGGAGCCCAAACAATCTACACTTTTCTTCAAAACATTTATGTCATTTTCAATATTAGAAGATAAAGTGGAGCATGCAAAAGATGTGCTAGGTGAAACTACACTAGCATGATAAACATGAGAATCTAAATCATTTTGCAAGGATTTATTTTTATTTAAAACCAAATCTAGTTCTTTTGTAATGAAATCAATTTCATTTTTCAAAGAAAGGTTATCTTTTAAAACAAAATCTAATTTAAAAGATAAAACCTCATTGTTTTTCACAACATCATCACAATCCTTTTTGCTTTTCAAAACTCATTTTCCTTTAGAGTAAGTTCTAGTTGAGATTTAGTGAGTCACGTTCACTTGCAATCTCTTCCTTCTCTTGCAAAATCAATTCAAAATTTGAACACAAATCCTTTAATTCTTCTTTTAGCTCAAAATTGTTCTTTTTCAGCAAATCATGTTTTTCCAAAAAAATTTCAAGCTTTTGAGCAAGTTCCATATTCAATGTTTGAACTTCAAAACAACCATGGCAATAGGAACTAGAGGCATCATCTAGTTGAGAATCCGATTGTACCTCAAGGGAGTCTTTCCCTTGGACCATGAGGCAATGCTCGTCGGACTTGTCTCTCCTAGATCTCCTCAACTTGTTGACAATCCTTGGTAGCTCGGGAGAAGTCAATATGCTTCAAACTGCAAAAGCCGAATCATAATGATCAAACACATGTAAAAGATCTTCATTAAGAGATGCTCTAAGTGTCTTAAGTGCCAATGCATTGGCCTTTCTATGCTTGCTAGCATTTGGGAAGGATTCTATAGTGGTGGCTTGATAAACTAGATGTCCTAGGCTTTTTAAATGACTACTCATCTTGGCCTTCCAAATATCATGTCTAGAAAAATCAAACATAGGAGGGCTATCCATGAGTGCAAACTAAATGTGTGCAAATGAAAAATGCAAATGAAGATTAGCAAACGAAGATCTCACTCCCAGGTGGTTAAACCTAAATATCAGGAGCGGAGGCTCTGATACCAATTGAAAATCACCTATAGGGGGGTGAATAGGTGATAGTGCTAATTTATTGAACTTAATGCAGAAATTAAAAAACTAATTGCAATAAACAAGAGATGCACACTCAAACAAGCCAAGAAAATAATTATGAATGAACAATATGAATTGATGCAAGGCACAAAGTAAAGAGAGAGAGAGAGAGTAAGAGTCAAGGGATCAAGCGCAAACAACAAGATATGTTTCGAGGTTTGAGCACCCAGCTCTACATCCCCGCCTTCACACAGAAGGATTTCAAGTCCACTAGCTTGTCCACAAAGGACTCCCACAAAGGGAACCTCCACCGAGGATTTGGGGCAATAACAATTACAAGGAGTACCCAACTCCTCCCTTTAAAACACAACCTCCTCCTTGAGGCACAACTCCAAGCCAACAAACAATCACCTCACAACTTGAGGGATTAGCACAAAGCTACACAAGGATCACCTCACCACTTGAGGGATACAACCCAAATGCACAACCTCCTCAACACAATGAGGGTAAGGCACAAAGCCAAGCAAAGATTGGGTTTACAACTTGGTGATCAAAAGACCACAAACAATCTCTTTTCTCACACAAAGATCCTATAGAATAAGATAGTAGATGTAGCTCAAGTGTGGAGAAAACCAAAGGAATGAAAATCAAAATAACAAAGAAAATCCTTGGGAAAAACTAGAAACCAAGATAAAGAAGTTGAATCAAACACTTTCCCCAAAAACCCTTTTCTTTGATTTTCCAAACCCTAGCAAAAACACCAAATAGATTGTTCAATTTAAAGCCCATAAACTTGTTTTGATTGCTGTGAAAACACTAGAGAGTCAGGAAAAATTCGCACAAAAAATCTTAGAGAAAACCTCTATCTAATGGGGTATTTATAGCCCCCAGAAAATTATAGCCGTTGGCAGCAGAAACTGCCAAAATTGAACCACCGGTCGACCGGTCGGTCGACCATCCAACGGTCATATTTTGACCGCTGACAGCTACCGGTCGACCGGGAGGTCGACCGTCCCCAGAACCAGAGAGCAACGGCTCTCTGGCCGGTCGACCGCTCGGTCGACCGTGCACAAACAGAGTGCAACCTGCTCTCAGTCGGTCGACCGTGCGGTCGACCGGCTAATAGGGCAGCCAGCGTGCACGTATCCATGCACGGCGGTCGACTGCTACGGTCGACCTGCTACTTGGTCCGGTCGACCGTCCGGTCGACCGACCTAGCCTGGCAGCAGCAGTAGTTCCGGTCAGAAAAACATGTAATTTTTAATCCTAAAAATTCTCATAAATCTTCTAAAAATACACAAAAATAGTTTTATCATTTTATTTTGAAATATAAACTTGTGATAAAAAATTTCATCACAAATAACAAACATTTTGAAACATTTTTGTGTTATAGAAATTTTGCCAAAAACCAAAAACCGTATTTTCTAAACTTGAATTTTTGAATTGAAAATACCTTCGTCCAAAACTCATCCAAATACAAAAACATGATATTAAACAACATTTAGGCATAATGTATATGGATATAATCCTGTATACATGAAACATATATATATATATATATATATATATATATATATATCCATGTTTTTGACTTTAATTCCAAATATGTTTTGTTAAAAATACCAAAACATAAAACACATGAATAAGTAAGTCAAAACTAAGTTTGTCTAAGAAGTTGAAGCATGCATGTATATAGAACAAATCTTATATACATTAAACCATGTAAACTTGTTTTGAATCTATCTATTCATGCAAACCAAGATCGGTTAAACCAAAAACGGAAAAACCGAAAACCAATATTCTAAACATGAAACGTGTGTGTTGTGAACTTGAGCATATCATACTATTCTAATCTTTACAATTTGGATCTAAACACAAAACTAAACTATGGTACCGATGTCTTCTTGTAGAGCGCCGTCTCCAAGCCAACTCGATCCAAAACTCCTTGATCCACTGAGCAAGTGCTATATAAGATCTTTGACGCTCGGGCTCTTGAATCAACATGTGAAAGCTTCCAAATCATCTTGTTGAAGCTAATCACTTACTAACATCTTGATTAATGATCTGAAACTAAAATCACAAGATTATTAGTACACATAACTACATGAGTTAATCATCATCAAAACTAGAGTGGAAGGCCTCTGGGCCAACAGATTCCAGGGCCCGAGCATCAAAATCATACATAGCCTAGCTCGCGGATCACGTTTGGACCGAGTCGACTTGAAGATGAAGATCGTCAAGAAGACTTAGGTATCCATAGTTTAGTTTTAGTTTTAGATCCATGTGTAAAGATAAGAATAGTTGATATGCTCAAGTGCACAACACACACAAGTTTTATGTTTTGGATTTAGTTTTCATGAATAGATTGATCAAAACAAGTTTACTTGATTTTTATGTATATTAGATGTGTTCAATATACATACATGCTTCATATCTTAAACGAACTTATTTTGATATGCCTATTCATGAGTTTTAGGAAAAATCAGATTTCCTATTGAAAAATCCAAGTTTGATAAAATACAAGATTTGGTTTTTGATAAAAATGATAAAACACAAAAATGGTTTCATATTACTTGATATTTGAGTTGAAATTTTTATCACATGTTTATATATCAATGCAAAATGTTAAAACTATTTTTGGAGATTTTTAGAAGTTTTTAAAGGATTTTTAGCAATATTTTTAACATGTTTTTCTGACCAGGAATAGTGGCTGACAGGCCAGGTCGGCCGACCGCACGGTTGACCGAACCAAGGGCCGGTCGACCGTACGGTCGACCGACGTGCACAGAGCTGTGCACGTCTGGCAGCACAGTGGGCCGGCCGACCGACCGACTGGTCGACCGGACCAGAGAGCTCTGCTCTCTGTATCTGGGCGGTCGACCGGACGGTCGACCGAGTTTGCCCAACGGTCATAAATATGACCGTTGGAGGTCGACCGGCCGGTCGACCGCAAGCCTGTCAGGCTACCAGATCAGCCTAACGGCTAGTTTTCTGTTTGGGCTATAAATACCCCATTTCTTGGGGTTTTGGCTAAGATTTTCTGAGATAATTTTCCCTACTCTCTGGTTTTAAAAAGAAGTTTTCAAAAGAGTTTAAAGAGCAAAAGATTCATTTTGTTTGTTTTAAGTGTTTTGTTATTTTCAAAGGAAATAGGTTTTTGGGAAATTGTTTTATTGTTCTTCATTTCAATATCTATTTGGTATTTTCCCAAGAGTATTTCTTTGATCAAAACACTTAGTTTTCCACACTTGAGCTCTAACTTCTACCCTAATCTATTAGGATCTTGTTTTGTGGAAAAGAGAGATTGTTTGAGGTTGTGGAAACCTCCAAGTTGTACACCCTTGCTTTTATTGTATCCCTCTTTGGTAGAGGTTGATCGGGTGATTGGTTTTCTCCCTCTTTGGTAGAGGTTGAGATTGTGGTTTGCTCCCTCTAGTGAGAGGTGGAGTTTGGTTGTAACCCTCTTCGGTAGAGGTGTTGGTTGTTGTTTGGCTACGGGCCTACCCCTCGGTTGTGAGGCGGTGTTTGAGAGAGGAGTTCGGTACTCCCTTGTTGTAAAAATTCTTCTCGGTGAAGGCGGGGACGTAGAGCTAGGGGCTCGAATCTCGAAATATATCTTTGTGTTTGCGTTTGATCCAAAGCATTATTCATATTGCCATATCATTCATATTGCTTGTGTTGCCTTGCATCTTTCATATTGTTGTACATCCATTATATGCTTGGCTTGTTTGTGTGTGCCTCACTTATACTTAACCACAAGAGCTTCATATAGCACCTCAACCCACATCTAGGGGAATCAAGAGGAGTTAGTCCAGAGCCCTTCACGGGAAATTCGGCTACACTTGTTGGTTGTATTAAGTGTGATTGCAAAATTATTTTAGCTTCCGCATTTAGTTTCTAGATTAGCATTATCACCTATTCACCCCCTCTAGGTGATTTTTCAAGCTCTTGTCTTAAGTCCGGTATTTCATATGGGAGGACCGTTACCTCTTCAAATATTGTAGTGACCAAATAATTAGGAGATGTATTCCCAACGAGGAAACTAGAAGCGTTCTAGCCTTTTGTCACAAATTTACTTGTGGTGGACACTTTGGTCCCCGCAAAACTGCCGAAAAGGTCCTACAGAGTGGCTTCTATTGGCCCACTTTGTTTAAAGACGCATTTGACTTTTACAAAACATGCACAAGATGCCAAATGATAGGAAGGATTTCTAAACGTAATATGATGCCCCTAAATCCAATTCTGGAAGGAGAAATCTTTGATGTTTGGGGCATTCATTTTATGGGTCCCTTCCCTAATTCATTTGGGCACAAATACATCTTGTTGGCTGTAGATTACGTATCCAAATGGGTCGAAGCCATCCCTTGCAAGACAAATGACAACAAAGTTGTTATCAAATTCTTGAAAGAAAACATCTTCTCACGCTTTGGAACCCCTCGTGCCATAATTAGTGATAATGGTACACATTTTTGCAATAGAACTTTTGAAGCTCTTATACGAAAATATGCCATAACATATAAGTTATCTACACCTTACCATCCTCAAACCAGTGGGCATGTAGAAGTTTCAAATAGGCAAGTTAAGCTTATCTTGGAGAAAACTATGAATCAAAACAGGAAGGACTAGTCCACCAAATTAGTAGATGCCTTATGGGCATATAGGACCGCCTTTAAAACGATTCTAGGAACGTCTCCTTATAAACTAGTCTTTGGAAAGGCTTGCCACCTTCCTGTTGAGATAGAGTACCGAGCCTTATGGGCAATTAAGCAGCTGAATTTTGATCTAGATAAGACTGGTGAACTTCAGAAATTACAAATTTCTAAACTTGAGGAGTTAAGGAACGAGGCATATGAAAATGCAAAAATTATGAAAGATAGGGTTAAGGTTTTCCATGATAAGTTCATCATTAGAAAACTTTTGTCCAAGGACAAAAAGTCTTACTCTATAACTCTAAACTTCACCTCTTTCCCGGTAAGTTAAAATCAAGATCGATAGGGCCATTCATTGTTAAGACTATGTTTCCACATGGATCCATAGAGATATACGACCCTAAAAATGAAAATATATTCAAGATAAAATGTCAACGTTTGAAACCATTTTTGGAATCAGTACCGGAAGCAAACACAACCATGGGTCTTTTTGACCCAATGTATCGGTAACTCTACCTCTCTGCCAGTTCATTTCATGCATTTATACATACATGCATACATTGGGGACAATGCATGATATAAGTGTGGGGAGGGTACTAACCTTCTAAAAATAATAATAATAATAATATAATAAAAAAATAATAAAATTTTTTAACATAGATTATTGACTAATTGTAGGGAGCTTTAACATAACTCACTAACCTTAGGTTATTAACTTAATATAAAAAAATAATATATATATAGTTGACAAAGGAGACAATATTTGACTTATCTTTTGAAAGAAATCCAAGTTAATCTTAAGAATTAGGAAAATCATGATTAGGATTTCTAAAAACTTGGTCAAAATTAAATAAATTGTTGGATATTTTTTTTGGCATAAGAGAAAAATTGAATAATTAATTAGTCTGGATTTTTACCTTAATGAAATGTGCATTCCTAATACACTTCCACATCTAGGATTTTAAGATAAAGACTCTTGTGCCTTATAAAGAATAAAATAAAGAAAAAAAATATAATAGAGTTCACTAATTAAGCTGGATACATGTGCTTCAAGAAGCATAAGTATTCACGTCTAAAGGTGATGCTATAAATTAAGACCTTGGTTTTGTGGCCTTATTCACTTGAGTTCTTAAGTCCGTGGGGTTTTTCTCACCTGGTGCCCTAAAACCAATCGGTTTGGGAGCCACCGACCTTAGGCTCGCTACATTGGTGAATTAGAAAGCTTAAGAAAACTAAAAAATATTATCTATATATGTGGTCAATTAGTTAGGTATGAGACCTCAAGAAGCCTTGATACTTATACAAAAGAAAATTAGATGAGTTATATATATTTATTAAAAAAAATTAAAATAATAATAAAGAGGCATGAAAGTCTAAGTTAAAGAATCCCTAGTAAAGATGCACAAGGAAGCATATGACTTAGGGTAACGAAAGAGACTATACAAAATTCAATTTTAATCCTTACCTAAAATTGATAACAAATTATTATATAAAGACTAAGTTCAAGAATGAATAAAAATGATAATCCTAAAACTTATAGATTATTTAGTTTCTTCAAATATATTTCAAATATTTATTTTCTTTTTCAAAGTAAATAAATAAATAATAAAATTAATTAATTAATTAAATCACTAACATTTTTTCTTTTATGGATTTTGTGGGTGTAATCCACTGAAAACCCTCACGAGATAAAACTCGTCCTCTATGGGTAACCTAGAGGTTTAACGGCTTGTTGTACATGCTAAGTGCAATCGTGATTCCTACGAAAGTGAGTTAGGATAAGTTAGTTTTTATTTTATTTTCCTTTTTCTTTTTATTTACTTGAGGACGAGCAGAAAAATAAGTGTGGGGGTGTGATAGGTAGTCAAAAGTGCATATTTATCATCACATGTACCATCATATTTCTCTATTTATTCTTTTATTAAGCACTGCTACTAATATTTTATTGTTTAATGTGTGCAGGCCTTGAGTAATTAAAAAAATAAAGAAATAAAGCCCAAGTGAAGCCCAAAAGCCCAAGAATCCCACAAGCCCACATGGAGGAAGAGAAAGGATAAAATAAAACTCCTAATTGCTAAAAGGAGGAGGAAAAGGATAAGATGGACTTCTACTTAAACCTAGTTACTTGCAATGCAAGGATAAAGATAAAAGGGGAGAGAACTTAAAGATAAAGAACAAATTTTTTATAAATTCGGATTTATGATAACTTGCTTCCCAAGTTATCCCGATTTCTCAAAATAGAAGATTTAAATGTAGAATCCAGAAGGAGGCGCCTAGATGAATGGATCAAAGGATGCCATGTAAGAAAGCGCGTGGCCATTGGCCACGCTATTGCTGCGGAAACGCGGCCATAGCCGCGTTTCCGCGGCCCCTTGGATAAGACTGGTTACGGGTTTTCGTGAAAGAATTGTACTGGGACTCTACCTCCTATATCTCCTACAAATACGCCTGCAGAGCAACAGAGAGGGGGCATATAGAGACTGGAGCTTAGGGTTTTTCTTTAGATTTTTTCTCTTTCCAAAATTTCTTGTATTTTGATTTTTATTATTGGAAGAAGAATATTTTGAAGAAGAGGAGCTTTGTAATTGGTCAGTGACATCCAATAAAAAGGTTACTCATTTTTCTTTTCTATTTGATTCAGTTTTATTTTGCTTAGATTAATTATTTTTTTCTTCTTTTCATTTTCATGCAATATTTCGTATTGAACATAAAAATTGAAAATAAAATAAAAAATGAATAACTAAATTCAATCTATAGTTTGCTAATCTCTCGATCAACCTTAGTTTAGTTTAAAAGGTGAATTGATTGATATCTATTGTTGTTAGAAACCTTAGGATTAAAATGGTCTTCTTGAAGATGAATTGATGATTAGGTTTTCTTAATTTAGTTTACACTTTTTAAATGATTCTTCATAAGTTCATACTTAAAAACTTTGATAGCATAATTTTAAGTAAAAACTTCTCTTATGCTATGCTTTGAAATTAGGATGAACGACTGTTTAATCTTTATTAGTGCACACTAGTTAGGGTTCCAACATTATTCATTTTGCTTGAATAGCAATTAATAACCTAGGATGAATATTTATTCTTTCAATATGATATTCATTCTTTGAGACTAATACTATGGGTTGTGGTAGATGATTAGTAAACTATATTTCTTAAAACTTGATCAAATCTAATCAATCTCTCTTTTTTCCTTTTCAAGTGAAGTACAGAGAAGATCGTTCTGAAATGCTTCCATCGCATCCTTCCCTATGGATCGACCCGTTTAGCCTTTGCTACGCGGTTACCTTGAAACGAGACTAAGATTTTCTAAACTAATTACAATATAATTTCTTGTTTCAATCAGCTTGCCGCACTACAGTAAAAACCCCGATAAAGGCTACGCCATTTTTCTTGGTGTATGGATGTGAAGTTATACTTCCACCAAAGATCCAAATCCCATCCTTGTGAGTTGTCTTAACAAGCAGGATGATAAACGAGGAGAAGCATCGATTGCGTCTTCAAGAGTTGGAAGCTTTAGACGAAAAATATCTGCAAGCCCAACAACGAATCGAGCTCTATCAAGCTCAAATTTTCAAAGCCTTCAATAAGAAAGTCAGAGAACGAATTTTCAAGAAAGACGACCTTTACTTAGCTGTCCGAAAACCCATGGTTATGACACATAAGACAAAAAATTTTTAACCTAAATGGGAAGGACCATTTGTAGTAATGTCAGTCGACGTAAATAGAGCATATCGCCTCATAACTCCGGACGGTGATACGCTCATGATGCCGATCAATGACAGATTCTTGAAGAAGTACTATCCTTAAAGGGACTCTTCTCATGATCAGGTTAACACTACACCTCTGATCAAAGCTTCACCCTGGTTAATCAGATGGATTAGGGTTTGAGATCTAAGATATTTGTGAGAGCACCAAAGAAGAGCTTTCTCATTCAATGAATCACATCACAGTTGATCGATACAGAGCCGACTGAACATTGCTGACATTGTGATGCATGATGTCAACATTGAAGAAACAAGGTTAAAACTTTGGTTTTAGCTTTGTCATTCTTCTCACGATTAGGTTAACACTACATCTTTGATTGAAGATTCACCCTAGTCAATTAGATGGATTAGGATTTGAGATCCAAGATGTTCGAGAGAGCACCAAAGAAGAGCTTCCTTATTCAATGGATCGCATCATGGTCGATCGATGCAAAGCTGGCCGACATTGCTGACATTGTGATCATGATGTCAACATTGAAGGAACAAAGTTAGAAACTTTAGTTTTAGCTTTGTCACTCTTCTCACGATCAGGTTAACGCTATACCTCCGATCGAAGCTTCACCTTGGTCAATCAGATGGATTAAGATTTGAGATCCAAGATGTTTGGGAGAGCGTCAAAGAAGAGCTTGCTCATTCAATAGATCACATTATAGTCAAAGAAGAGCTTCCTCATTCAATAGATCACATTATAGTCAAACGATATAGAGCCGACCGAACATTACTAATATTGTAATGCATGATGTCAACATTGAGGAAATAAAGTTAGAAAATTCAGTTTTAATATTGTCACTCTTCTCACGTTCAGGTTAACACTACACCTCTGATCGAAGCTTCACCCTAGTCAATCAGATGGACTAGGGTTTAAGATTAAAGATATTTATGACAACACCAAAAAAGAGCTTCCTCATTCAATGGATCACATCATGGTCAATCAATATAGAGCTAACCGAACATTGCTGACATTGTGATGCATGATGTCAACATTGAAGAAAAAAAGTTAAAAACTTCAATTTTAGCTTTGTCACTCTTTTCATGATTAGGTTAACACTACACCTCTGATCAAAGCTTCTCCCTGACTAATTAAATGGATTAGAGTTTGAGATCCAAGATGATTGGGAGAGCGCCAAAGAAAAGCTTCCTCATTCAACGTATCACATCATTGTCGATCGAAACCAGCCGATCGAACATTGGAGACATCATGATGCATGATGTAAACATCGAAGAAAAGACAAAGGTAAAATGTCAAGTTTTTTGCCTTGTCACTCTTCTCTAGTATATAGATATGTATCCATCTTCAACTTAAAAGAATAGGTCATATTTTGAAGTCGAGCATGCCTAAGCAACAGTTTTAGGCGCTCTTCTTTCTTATCATTCCTCTCGATCCAGAAGGATGGCTTATCTAGCCTGACTTTTTCATACATAATAGTGGCATTCCTCCCTTATTCTGCTTGATTAATCGAAGCGCAACCTAACGACAAGTCATCGATTGACTCTCATGGAAAATCGAATGAGTTTATCTGATGGCTTATCATGCCAAACTCATTGAAGAAGGTTCGTTACGCATCTTTGTAGAACCTTTCCATTATATCCACATTCATATCAAGATATAGTGATCAATCGACTCTCATGGAGGATCGAATGAGTTTATCTGATGGCTTATCAAGCCAAACTCATTGAAGAAGGTTTGTGAGGCATCTTTGCAGAACATTTTCATTGTATCCATATTCATATCAAGATGTAGTGATCGATCGATTCTCATAGAAGATCGAATGAGTTTCTCTGATGGCTTATCAAGTCAAACTCATTGAAGAATATTCGTGATGCATCTTTGCAGATCTTTTTCATTGTATCTACATTCGTATCAAGATATGGTAATCGATCATCTCTAATGGAGGATCGAATGAGTTTATTTGATGGCTAATCAAGCCAAGCTCATTGAAGAAGGTTTATGACGCATCTTTGCAGAACCTTTCCATTTTATCCACATTCATATCAAGATGTGGTGATCGATCGACCTTTATGGAGAATTTAATGAGTTTATCTGATGGCTTATCAAACCAACTCATTGAAGAAGGTTTGTGACGCATCTTTATAGAACATTTCCATTGTATCCACATTCATATCAAGATGTTGTGATCGATCGACTCTCTTAGAGAATCGAATGAGTTTATCTGATGGCTTATCAAGCCAAACTCATCGAAGAAGTTTCGTGACGCATCTTTGAAAAATCTTTCCATTGGTTTCACATTCATATCCAAGTGTGGTGACTGAATGAGGATCAAAGAGGACTCCACAAGAAGGTTAATCTCTGGACAGAACCCCTGTGAAATTCATATCCAGCTCTGTGACCCCCAGCTTATCTGCGCAGTGAAAACCTAGGAGATACACTATGCTCATCCAATGCCTCCGTGGCTAAAGGATAGAAGAAACAATTTGTAATAAAATATTGTATTTTTATTTTTCTAAAGTATTTATTTTATTTTATTAGTGATATTATTATTATTTATTAATTTGAGTTACAGTACAAATTATTTTAAGATAGTAAATGGTATTTTGGCCTTATAATTATATTTAGCATTATTAAGTATTATCATTTTAATTACTAGCTAGTATTTTTCCCATTACTATGTTACTAGTATTATTATTGTAGTTGCTATTATTGTTAATAATGATATTGTTATTATTCTTATTCATATTGTATTGTTTTAGTCATTATTATTAATGGTAGTATTTTTACCAAGTATTATTAGATAAGATTTTTAATGTTAATAATTTTATTATTATTACTATTGTTGTTATTATTATTATAATTATTATTGTTAATTATAATTATGATATTGTTAATCACTATTAGTAGTATCATCATTTTCATCCAAGCCCAATAAGCTTAACCTATTCTCCTTTTCCTTTTGTTTTCTCTTCCTTTTTATGCTAAGCCTACATGAGCCAATCGCACTTCCTTATTTTCACCTTTCTTCTATTTTTCTTTAAGCTCAAAAACTATGCCCGCAAGTCAACTATCTATTTTTCTTATTCTTCATATTACTTGTTTCTTTTAACTAAAGCCCAAATATAATCTATAACCCATTACCATCCTTACCCATTAACTCAAAACTTAATCCTAATCCTAATCAAAATCCTATCTCATCAAATCTTTTTCATTAATCTTAACTAATCCTAATTTAAATCCTAATAAAAGTCATATCTAAACTGAATCTCCTTGAGATTTTTAGCAATCTTCAATTCTTATCTGAACTACTAAATTAAGCAATCTAAAGCTAACTGGAATTCAGGTTCTAAAATATCTAACAACCTATATGAAGACCCAAACTCCTTCTTTCTCTGCTACCTCAAGAGAAAACCCTAATCCAACTCCCCAACTTGCTTCTTTCTTTTCTCCTCAAGCAAAGTATGAACAAAGGGATCTTGAAGTGCAGAAATTGAGGAGCATCCAAGGAGATCAAATCTAAGTAAGTAATTTATTTTCTTAAAATTTATTTGATATAAATAGCTTATTAAAATCATGTCTATACCATTATCTATGAATATTTTTTATACATCAAAATCCAATCAAAAATCCAACTAAAATATATATGAGAATATACCAAACCATATCTTAATTTACATATGTTTTTCCTAAAATTTTACAGCCAAGTTTTGTTTTTTAAAAAAAAGTTGTCGCTGCTTTCGACCAGGCCGAGAGCAGCTCGACCTACTACACAGACCGAGCTGATCTGTGCAGACAGCTAGGCCCAGGCGCGACCCAGCCTGGCCTGGCCCGGGCCAGCCGCCTGGGCCACAGCAGGGCCCAAAGGCCTTGTTAAAAAAAGAATAGGAAAGAAAACAAGAAATTTCGGAGCAGGCCTGGGCCTGGCCTGATCCGGTCTAGTCTAGGGCTGCGCCTGGGCCTTTTGACCTGTGTATAAAGGAAAAAAAGAAAAAAAGAAAATAAAAGAAAGAAGAAAGAAAGAAAGAATAATTTCGTATTAAAAATAATTTTTTAAATTTTAAGAAAACATTTGAGAAAAATATAAATAGTAATCAATTCTTCTGCTTTCTATGATAAAAATTTTAGACCAATAGCAATATAAATTAATTCAAATCAACCACTTTAAAGCCATTGTCCTTAATGGTAAATTTAGACCCGTTAATATTTTTAATAGTTTAAAGCCTATTAAAAATTCAACAAAAATTAGAAATTAGTTTAAATTAAATCTATTAGATTTACTAGACTCAAAGAACCATATTCTCAACCCCAAACTAATGAATCAAGATTAAAATCTCCTCTCCTAAGTAAATATACTTATAAAAAAATCTTAACAATTTCTATTGAAATAAATTATGTAGATTTACCGGGATTCTAGGATTGTAGTGCTTTGGATTATGATCTAGCTCAGGTGAGTGTTTCACTTCTTTGTTTAATTTTATTTAATTTTGTTGTGAGTGTTTTCTTTTCTTTCTATAATTTCTTTATATAATTCTATTTTGTGAGTGTTTCACTTCTTTGTTTAATTTTATTTAATTTTGTTGTGAGTGTTTTGTTTTCCTTCTATAATTTCTTTATATAATTCTATTTTGTGAGTGTTTCGTGAGTGTTTCACTTCTTTGTTTAATTTTATTTAATTTTGTTGTGAGTGTTCTTTATTTTCTCAATAAGTATTTTAGTATTATTTAATTTTGTTGTGAGTATTCTTTCCCCCTTCAATTAAATAAGAATTTTGTGATAAATGATTTGATATATATATATGCTACTTGCTTTATTTTATGTGACCATCTGCTTTATTTTACCTGTATGAGTACCTGTATCATTCCTGTGATCACTTACTTGTATTCCTTCATGAGACATCGGTTAGGACTTTACCACTTAGACTAACCTGGATGACATTTGTGACCATTATCTGATGACCATCATGTTCATGTTATTTAACTACTAGGAAAAATATTGTTAGACGGTAACAACCTCGTCCTGTTTATACATGTATCGCAATTTCACTTTTAAAGTTGTTACTGTTATTATTACCGAGTTATCCCAGTAAATTTAGGTAACATGTACATTAATAATCTTGACAACTAAATAAACAACTTACACTGGGATTGAAAAATTGATGGAGGAGACAACGTCTGTATTTTGGGTGGACCTAAGATTTAAGTTGCGCAGCTGAAAAAGGGTTCCACTGCAGGGTTCCCGTGGGATGACTGGCACCCATCCTGTTCCTGTTCCTGTTATACATGTTATACATGTACCTGACCTGTTATACATGTTCCTGACTATCTTGCGGTAGGTCCTGGTTCAGCTCCAGGTGATTTGTCACATACATTACATTTATGTTGTCACTTTACCACACTTGTTTGCTAATAAATGATATTAATAAGTGTCTTTTTTTTTCTTTGCTAAATGTAGGCCCAAATGCTCAAAGGAAATAAAAGAACAACCCCAAAAGCCCACTTTATTCTGAATTAATTCAGAATAAATTCGAAGTGAAGAAATCTGGGCTATATCTTGGCATATCAAGGGGTTGAGAAAAACCCTCCTTGAATCGAGGAATCGAAGCCAGAAAATCAAAAGCCGATTCAGTCAGCGGTTGAAGCAGCAATAAGAAAACCAGCAGGAGATGCGAGCTAAACAGGAAACCAGGAAGCTGCCCCCTCTTGGTGTGGCCACCTGGCCACACCAGGGCCGCGGAAACGTGGCCCAAGCCGCGTTTCCACGGCCAACTAATTGTTGTTGGGGAGCGTTTGCTCCCCCAACGTTCCCGGGATTCTATCTTCTAGGTTTTTGGCTATAAATACCTCTTTCAGTAAGGAAAAAGGCAGTGAAGACTAGGATTAAATTTTGCACTTATTTTCTTAGGATCTAGGTTCATTGTTAGCTAGAAAAAAAGTTGTAATCTTGTTTTTTAAGTTGTAGTCCAGTTTCAAAACTTGTGAGAGAGAGGACTGAGAGCTTGTACTTGAAGGTTGAAGTGACAGCAATACAAAAGTCGGGCCGATTTCTCTTTCACTTGCAGTACGGTATGCTTTATATTATGTCGTTGTTTTCTTCGCTTTCCATGAGTAACTAAACACTTTTTCTGGGCTAGCTATCGACTCTCTCTTGTTTTCTTCTCTTCTGTTTTTAAAAGAAAAAGACCCGATGACTCATATGCATGCCTCCCTTAAAAGCCTTTCTTTTTGAAAGTGTTCTTGAAGGCACATGAGGATGGGGATGGATAATTAAATTCACCATTCTTTCTTGAACTTCTTGTGAATTGTTTTTAATTCATTCTTGTTTCTTCGCGCTTTATGTTTTAATATCCGATTCCAACTCTTTCTTGAAGAAAAAGGACTCAAACCTTCTGCATCTTATGTGCTTTACTTAAAGCTTTCTAAAAAAAAAGCAACTTTAAGTTTTGCAAATAATAACTTGAGGGACGTAATACTTTAAGAGAAGAATAAACAATTGAGTAGGAAGATAGTAAGTCCAGATTTGATTTCTTATTATAAAACAACATCACAACTCTTAAAGCTTTTTAAAAATCACCTCCTCCAAATCCTTTTCTGAAAGTTGAAATTTCTCTTTTTCATCTCTTTTCCTTACATTCTCTTTTTCCTAAAAAATGAACACAAATTCCTTGTTTTTTAAAACGACTCATCGAAAAGCTTCCATCGCATCCCTCCTTGTGGACACGACCCGTTAGCCACAAGCTACACGGTACATTCTTAAACTCATTGGTTGTTTCTTTATTTTAGCAATCAAATTTTGGCGCCGTTGCCGGGGAGGAATGGTGTAGTTGTTTTAACAACTTTTGTGTGTTTGTTTCAGGGACTCGAAGATCAAGATCTAGCATTCAAGCTTTGCCAAGAAAACTTGAAAATTCTGTGCCCCTACTCTCGAAAGTCGGAAACAAAATTTCAAGAAATTACTTTGCAAATCTGAAATTTTTTTGGGACTACTAAAAACTTTGTTTTGCAGGACATATTGCTTGCAAAAATTTCAGTTTTTTATGTCATATTTGTGCTAGTTTTGTTATCACCATCCCTGTTTTAATCCAACAGTAATTTGAGTGATTGTGAATTGCTTAAAAAACGTTTAGACTTGCATTCTAGGCATTTGTCTAATTACGTTTACTTTACAATTACTGTTGAAGAGAGCTGGAGACAAGGTATGTATGCATAGCATATAGTTTAGGAAACATTCTTGGGTGATTTTGCTTTTGAATGCTACTTTCCTATATCTTGCACACTTGCACGAATCAATTCTAAGGGCAAAACCCAAATCAAGATAAGGTGGGGAAGTCATTACCCTTCCTTAGCCCACAAACCATCTCCAAGCACGCACAACCTAAGCCTAATTAAAATTTGATAGACGTTGGCCTTAGGGACATCTCGAACTCAATAGGAGATTATCCTAAAGAGGAAAAGTGTTGGAAATTGACTCCTGTAAAATCAGTATCAAGGAAAGGGATTGAGGGCCGAAAGCCCGAAGAGTGGTGGTTATTTAATTAAGGAACGTCTTTTGACGGAAAACCTCCCACCAATCTTTCCCTGACCTGGCTGATTAGCTTGTGGTCAAGGTCTACATTCTACCTCTTGTGGACAATCAACCAGTTAGGAGTTGTCTAGGTCGAGGTTACCTTAGACTAGGCTTGGTTGATTATTGTTGACTGTTGTTTGAACTTGTTGTGACTGTGATTGTGTTTGTGTATGCAAGTGTGGTCAAGAGTCCCCAATTCATCTAGGTTGACTAGAAACACATCACCACCCAAGTTTGAACCAAGACCAGATCCGGTAATGGCTCAATCCACATCACTGCAGGATAGGTTCTACCCGATTAGGACCTCACTTCCATCTTGCATTTCACTTCCATCGGTTGATGAATACAATTTCGAGCTCAAGCCTCAATTCATCAACACACTCCCCAAATTTCATGGTCTAGAGTCCGAAGATGCCTACTTCTTCATAAGAGAATTTGAGGAAGTATGTCTTATGATGAAAATCCCACACCTTGTAGATGATGCTATTAGGTTGAGATTTATCCCTTTCGCACTTAAGGACCTAGCGAAAAAGTGGCTCTACAGCTTAGCAGCCGGTTCGATCACATCCTGGGATGGTTTCATCAAGGTTTTCTTGAAGAAATTCTATCCTATCCATAAAACCGCTCTCATTAGGAAGACGATCATGCAATTCAAGCAAGAGCCTAGTGAACCATTCTGGAGGTACTTTGAACGCTTCAAAGACCTCCTTGTCCAATGTCCACACCATGGAATAGAGAAATGGCGACAATGCCAAATTCTCTATGACGGTTTAGACTATTCCACCAAAACCCTCTTAGAAAGTATGTGCCAAGGGGGTTTCTTGCAGAAAGATGAAGATGAGGGATGGGATTTGTATGAAAATTTAGCTGAGAAAACCATCCAATGGGAATCTGCGAGTGAGACCCCTAAGAATCCTAACTCCATCTCTTCAAAAGGAGGTCTCCACTCCATAGAATCGCCCATCGCTAATGAGGCTAAGTTAGCTAATTTAGCTAGAAGACTGGAAGCTCTAGAGACGAAAGAACCAAGTCCAGTCAATCAAGTTAGCCCGAACCAATTTCCACCCCCGGGTTGCACTTACTGTCAAGCCATGAACCATGTATTCGAGGAATGCTCAGTGTTTCAGGCTCAGCAATCCTATCACGAACCGATGAATGCGGCTTTTTCAAGGCCGAACAACAATCCTTACGCACCAACATACAATCCCGGCTGGAGAAATCACCCTAATTTCTCATGGAGCCAGAACAACAATGACCATTTACGATCCAATCATGCTAACCACTTCCATCACGGTAACAATTCTTCCAATCATCAACCCAACTTCTCCAATTTCCATAATAATTCTCCCAACCATCCACCAAGCTTTCCAAATTATCAACAGAACTTTCCTAACCAAGCTCCACAATCCTCCTTCCAGAATCCTCAATCGGAAAGAAGAATGACTGACTTTGAGAGAAAAATGGAGAGATATATGAAAAACCAAGACTCTCTCATGCAAACCATTCAGAGGCTAGAAGTTCAAATGAGTCAACTGGCCAACCTAAAAAATGAGAGACAAAAGGGTACCCTGCCTAGTCAGCCAGTCACCAATCCGAGGAATTCCCAACAAGCTCATCTGGCTGAGGATCCTTCATTCAATCAATGTAATGCTGTGCATACATTGAGGTCAGGAAAGAAAGTTGATAACCAAGTGTCAACACCCACCAATCCTATTCAGCACAACCACAATCAAGCTTCCACCTCATCCAATCCAATTTCTTCCAATTCGGACGAGTCTGAAAAAGACAAGTCAGCCAGCCAGGTGCACCAGCCTATAGTACCATTTCCGAATAGGCTGAAAAACAACAAGCAAAACCCGCACATGGACAAGATAATCGAGATGTTTAATCAAGTGAAAATAAATGTGCCACTTCTGATGCCATCCAACAAGTTCCTTCCTATGCTAAGTTTCTCAAGGACATGTGCACCAAGAAGAGAAAGACTAATGTGCCAAAGAAGGTCTTCCTAGCCACTAATATTAGTGAGCTATTTTCGGGTCCTATTCCTGTCAAGTACAAAGATCTAGGTAGCCCCACCATTGCCTGCACAATAGGACAAGCCGAGATTAGTCGTGCACTTCTTGACTTGGGAGCAAGTATCAACTTGCTTCCATTCTCTGTTTATCAACACTCGGGTTGGGTGACCTTAGTCCAACTCGAGTCACCATCCAACTGGCTGACCGTTCTGTTAAAGTTCCAAAAGGGAAAATTAACGATGTCCTGATCCGGGTAGGAGAGTTCATATACCCTGTCGATTTCATAGTTTTGGAGACACAACCTGTGTCCAACTCCAATCGTAGGGCTCAAACTCCGGTCATCCTAGGTCGACCATTCCTAGCCACTGCTAATGCCATCATCAATTGCAGGAATGGGTCTATGAGGTTAACCTTTGGAGACATGACTAGAGAAGTCAATGTCTTCCATCTAGGAAAACAACCCCGTGACATCGAGGACCAAACGTTTGAAGTAAACCAAATTGAGAACTTGACAAGTGAACACGGGGAAGAATTGGAATCAGAAATGGAGATTGACTTCGAGTTAGAGTCTGATGACTTTAATCTCGATCAGGTGGTAGATTCTGCCGTGAATTGGGCTTCAAACCCAATTTCACCTACAATAGAGCCAACAGATTTGACTAGTCCTTCTAGTGAGCCTGCCTCTTCCTTAGAATTGAAAACCCTTCCTGCGCATCTCAAGTACGCCTATCTAGGCGAACAAGAGACCTTTCCCGTCATCATTGCCTCTCATTTAAATGACAGGGAAGAAAAAGATTTGAAAGATATTCTAAGAAAACATAAGGAAGCCATCGGGTGGACTATGACTGATATTAAGGGATTAAGTCCAACCATCGTTCAACACCGCATCCATCTCAATGAAGACGCCACACCCAAGAGAGACCCGCAGCGTAGGTTAAACCTATAATGCAAGAGGCTGTTCATGCTGAAATCATAAAACTCTTAGACAATGGGATAATTTATCCCATTTCAGATAGCCAATGGGTCAGTCCTGTCCACGCGGTCCCAAAGAAATCTGGTTTCACCGTAGTGGAAAACGAGAACAAAGAGTTGGTTCAAACTCGACTTCCCATGAAGATTCGAGTTTGCATTGACTATAGGAAACTGAATGCTGCAACTCGTATGGACCGTTTTCCACTTCCCTTTATTGATCAGATGCTTGAATGTTTGGCGGGTCACGAGTACTACTGCTTCTTGGACGGTTACTCGGGCTATAACCAGATCCCTATCGCTCCTAAGGACCAAGAGAAGACTACATTCACATGTCCATTTGGGACATTTGCTTATCGTCGAATGCCATTCGGCTTATGCAATGCCCCAGCAACGTTTCAACGTTGCATGTTGAGTCTTTTCTCTGATATGGTAGAGCGCTTCTTAGAAATCTTCATGGATGATTTCTCCATCTACGGAGATTCATTCACTCAATGTCTCCACCATCTAGAACTCGTCCTTCAATGTTGTGCTGAGAAACATTTAACACTGAACTGGGAGAAATGCCACTTCATGGTGAAACATGGAATTGTCTTGGGTCATGAAATATCCAAGAAAGGAATTGAAGTGGATAGAGCCAAAATTGAGGTTATTGCTAAGCTTCCCATGCCCAAATGCGTTAAGGACATTAGATCCTTTTTAGGACACGCTGGATTCTACCAGAGATTTATCAAGGATTTTAGCAAAATTGCTAGGCCCTTGACTAATCTGTTAGCTAAAGATGTGTCCTTCACTTTCGATGCTGATGCATAAATTCTTGGGAGAAGCTTAAGAGAGAGCTGATTTCTGCACCAATCATATCTGCACCGGATTGGTCTAAGCCGTTTGAGATCATGTGCGATGCTTCTGATTTTGCCATAGGCGCTGTCCTAGGACAACGTATGATAACAAGCAGCATGTGATCTACTACTCTAGTAGGACTCTCAATGACGCTCAACTGAACTACACTACGACCGAGAAGGAATTCTTGACAGTAGTGTTTGCCTTAGAGAAGTTTCGTCCCTACCTACTAGGGTCCAAAACTACCATTTTCACTGATCATTCTGCGCTTAGGTACCTCATAATGAAGAAGGATGCCAAGGCCCGACTCATTCGTTGGATTCTCCTTCTTCAAGAATTCGATCTCGAAATTCGAGATAAGAAAGGCGTAGAAAATGTCGTTGCTGACCACCTCTCACGAATTCCCAATTCTCCATGCAACGAATTACCCATCAATGAGGATTTTCCTGATGAACATCTCTTAGCTATCTCTATGGAACCTTGGTTTGCTGATATAGTGAACTACTTAGTCACAAACCAAACTCCGTCTCATTGGTCCAAAAATGACGTTTACCGGTTCTTATCCCAAGTCCGGTATTTCTTTTGGGAGGAGCCGTATCTTTTCAAATACTGTTCTGACTAAATCATTAGGAGATGCATTCCCGATGAAGAGGTTAGGAGTGTTCTGTCCTTTTGTCACGAACTTGCATGCGGTGGACACTTTGGTCCCCGCAAGACTGCTGAAAAGGTGCTACAAAGTGGGTTTTATTAGCTCACTCTGTTCAAGGATGCTATGAATATTGCAAGACGTGCCCTAGATGCCAGATGGTAGGTAGGATCTCACATCGAAATATGATGCCCCTCAACCCAATTCTAGAAATAGAACTCGTTGATGTTTGGGGCATCGACTTTATGGGTCCATTTCCTAACTCATTTGGGAACCAACACATATTGGTTGCTGTGGACTACGTGTCCAAGTGGGTAGAAGCCATTCCTTGTAAAACTAATGATAACAAAGTTGTCATAAAGTTTTTGAGAGAGAACATTTTTTTCCCGCTTCGGAACCCCTCGTGCTATCATTAGTGATAATGGCACCCACTTTTGCAATAGATCTTTTGAAGCCCTTATGCGAAAGTATGCCATAACTCACAAGTTGTCCACACCATATCATCCTCAAACCAGTGGGCAAGTTGAGGTTTCAAATAGACAAGTCAAACTTATATTGGAAAAAACTGTGAACCAAAACGGAAAGATTGGTCCTTAAAACTTGTAGATGCTCTATGGGCCTACAGGACCGCTTCAAGACGATTTTAGGAATGTCTCCCTATAGGTTAGTCTATGGCAAACCTTGTCACTTGCCCGTTGAGTTAGAGCACCGAGCCTTATGGGCAATCAAGCAGTTGAATTTCGATTTGACTAAGGCCGGTGACCTTCGAAAATTACAAATTTTCGAATTGGAGGAATTGAGAAATGAGGCCTATGAAAATGCTAGGATCACTAATGTCACGCCCCGCAATCATAATACTCATATAAAGGGTACGTGACGAGAGCCGGCGACGTATTTTTAAAACAAATACGTTAAGCCTCAGTACATTGATTCAAAATAAAACAAGATTTATTTGTTATTCCAGCTAGAAGAAATCAAGTACATAATGTCACCAAATGTTTTACTTATTACAACATAATGAAATCATAGAAAATCTGACAATAAAGGTCTCTCACATATGAACAAAGGAAGGATCTGTCTACTGAAGATCAGCGAGGTGCTCGAAGTACTCCTGCTCCTGCAGAGTCTCTGGATCAAGACCTGAGCAAGCAACTCAGGGTCGTCAATAGCGACCTAAATAAATGATAAAAGATGGGAATATAAAAATAACATGTAAAATCTAGCAACACATGTATAATCAAGTATAGTTAGCATTCTGTTGTCTAACATATATGAGTCATGATATAACACAGTGATATACACTATATAACCATTTAATACAGCAATCTGTCATATGTAAGGTCATGTGTCAAGATGTCCTGTGTATGTCTATTTTTATTGCTAGTTATTTGAAATGGATAGTTGGAGACGAGTATCTGTGTTTTAGGTGGGTCCCGTACATACCCGGGACCACGGCCTCAGTTTCCTGGCGCTGAACCAGGCCGTACCGCTAGGTACTCAGTAACAGTAACAGTAACAGTAATCTCACTGTGAAACAGTGGAACAGTAACAGTACAGATGGGATGTCAGTCATCCCCCAGGAACCCTGCAGTGGAACCCTCAGTCGGCTGCGCAACCTGTATCCTAGGTCCACCCAAAATACCGATACCGTCTCCTCTATCAATTTCCCCACCCGGTGTAAGTTATCTAATAATCTTGTTATATAAATCACTGGGTATAACAGTAACAGTAGGTGACAATGTAACAGTACAACAGTATGTAATTTCCAGTGACTTGATAACATAATCCATCTCATCATTTACAATTTTAAACAATTTTCAGATTTTCTAGAAAGTCTATCACTTTAATAACTTTACCATTTAATAATAGAAATAGCACACATTTTATAATAAATGAAAATAACAGTACTTATACAGTGAGTGAAGAACACTCACCTGGCTACCACGCGTCCAAGCACCAATCGAAGAAATCTACATTAATATATATTCGAATTAGAAATTATTGAACTTTCATATATCAACTTTTACATGAAATATTCTATTTATTTAGTACTTTAAATCAAATGTGAACAATCCGGATCTTTAAATAAGGTTTCATAATGAAGTATAAAGTTTATGTGATTTTCAGATTTATTTACTGATTTTTATGTGGTTTAAATGGTTTAAAACTTATAATTTTCTTAACGGGTCTGAAATTAAAATAGCGGGTTTCAATCTTTAAATGCAGTGGTTTAGCACCAAATGAGCTGCAATTTACTCCAAACTTTTTCTGTAGATGGTAGGACTTATCTAGATATTTATACATATTTTTATTTATTTTTTTCCAAGTTTTTATCTAGTTAAAAAAATTGTTTTTCAAAACTTAACGGGTCTGAAATTGTAATTGGGTCGGATTTAAAATGAATTGGGCTTCATTTTTTTCTCTGTTTTTCTTCTTTTTGTTTTCTGGTTTCTGGCCTGGCCCATTGCCAGGCCCAGTTCTTTTTTTCCTCTCTATATTTCTTTTTTTTTGTTGTTTTCTGGCCTGGCCCATTGGCCAGGCCCAGTTTCCTTTTTCTTTTTCTTTTTCTGTTTTTCTTGGAACTGGGCCAGTGAGGCCCAGTTCTGATTCTTTCTCTATTCTTTTTTTTTTTTCCTTGAGACTGGGCCTGAGCCAGTGCGGCCCATCTCAGTTTCTTTCTTTTCTCTTTTATTTTTTTTTTTGGACTGGGCCTGGGCTCTGCCAGGCCCTGTCTTATTTCAGTTAGAAGTTTTTTTTTTCTTTTTTTTTTTCCTACCCGAATTCCATTTGCTGCACTGCTCTCGGCCATTGGCCGAGAGCAGTGGCTCTCAATTTTTTTTTTAATATTTTATAATCATAAATACATGCCAATATCCATATATGCAAACATTGATAAATTTTAATCTTTCAAATTTATTTTTTTCCATAATTAACACCTTGATACATTACCCAAATTTCTTTGTGAAGGAAAATTTAGTTATTTAGGGATTTATTTCAGATGCAACTATTTAATTCAATTCCTTTCTTTTTCTTTTCTAATTGGGATAATAAATCATTAATTATTTAGGTTTTAATTAAGCAAGGGTGTTACATTAATGATTCCTAGAAAATAAATCTACGCATGGCAATTTAAATATTTTATGGATATATATTTTTCTTTATACAATTTATTTTATTTGCATATATATATATTGGATAAGATTGAAGTTTATTACAAGGGGAAATTTAAGCATGACATATCATAAATTATAATTCATTTAATTATTTAAATCTTAGGGGAAATTTAAATTATATGAGAGGATTCTAAATCATGAAAAATTACTAAACCTAGTTTAACAACTTAATCTAGGTAAGCACAAATTTAAATCATGATGTTTTTAAAATAAAATTTTAACTTTATAAAATTGTTTAAAAACCTACTTGGATAGATCTGGATAGATTTCTCCTTCGTCTGCTCCTCGGTCTCCAACTGCTTCTCAACCTCCAAGCGGTCCTTCCGTCACGATCACGATCAGTTTCAGAATAGCGAAGGGATGAGGACGAAAGATGATTTCTATCTAAAACTGTCGCTCTTTCTTCTTTTCTTTTCTTTTTTTTGTCGTAGGAAACAGAAGAATAAAAGTTACGGTAATATATTGAGATAGAATCTTTTAGGTTAGGATTTTAGGGATAAGTTGGTTAGGATAAAATCTAGGTGGTTAAGATAAGAGATCCCGAAATATCTCTTGAGATCTTTTAGTTAGAAATTCAAATTTTAAACTTTTGACTTTGGGTTATTTAAAATAATTTAGCTTTCCTCTTCAACCACACGCCAATGTGGCATCATGGTTTAAGCATTAGGATTTGTTATAAGGGAACGAGGTTCGAAACTTGACATAGACATGTATAGATATAATTATTTATTCATTATTATTATTTTTTTTATTCATTCATTCATTCATTCATTCATTCATTTATTATTTATTTATTATTTATTTTGTATTACAAAACAAGAGTATTACATTCTACCCACATAATAAGAAAATTTCGTCCTCGAAATTTAAATTCAAGAGGAAGAAGAAAGTTACCTAATCGCCATGAAATAAGTGAGGATAGCGATCGCGAATAATGTCCTCTCGCTCCCACGTCGCTTCTCCCAGAGATCGCCTGCCCCAAGACACCAGAACAAGTGGGATGATCTGCTTCTTCAACTCCTTGGTGGTCCGATCCAGAATAGCCATGGGTCTTTCAGTGTAGGATAAATCCGGCCGAAGCTCCAGCTCAGTATGATCCAAAACATGATTGTCATCTCTGACATACCTTCTCAACTGAGAAACATGGAAGACATCATGCACGCCATCCAAAGATGGTGGCAATGCCAGTCTATAAGCCACTTCTCCCAGACGCTCCAACACCTCAAAAGGTCCAATGAACCTCGGACTCAGCTTCCCCCGACTACCGAATCTGATCACTCCTCTCGTTGGAGATATCTTCAAAAATACCTTGTCTCCAGTCTCAAACACTAGCGGCCTTCTACTCAAATCTGCCCACTGCTTCTGTCTATCCTGAGCTGCCTTGAGACGCTCACGGATGACTTTAACTTTCTCCACCGTCTGAACTATAATCTCGGGCCCCAACAGCCGCCTATCACCAATATCGTCCCAACATAAAGGAGACCTACACTTCCTCCCATACAAGGCTTCAAAAGGTGCCATCTTAATACTAGCTTGATAGCTGTTGTTATAAGCAAACTCCGCCAAGTGCAAATGATCCTCCCACGATCCCTTGAAATCTAACATGCATGCCCTCAACATGTCTTCGAGAATCTGAATCGTCCGCTCTGATTGTCCATCAGTCTACGGATGATATGCAGTGCTAAACTTCAAGCGGGTTCCCAAACTTTCCTGAAGACTTCTCCAAAAGTGGGATAGAAATCTAGTGTCTCTATCAGACACAATGCTGACTGGCACACCATGGAGCCTCACTACCTCCTGCATATACTTCTCTGCTAACAATTCCGTAGACTGCCCCAGTCTGAAAGGAATGAAATGTGCTGACTTCGTGAGGCGATCCATTATAACCCATATTGCATTATTCCCCTTCTGGCTGCGAGGTAAAGCAGTGACAAAATCCATAGTGATGTGCTCCCACTTCCATTCTGGAATTGACAGAGGTTGAAGAAGTCCCGCTGTCCTCTGATGTTCTGCCTTCACCTGCTGACATACTAGGCACTTTGCCACATACCGAGCAATCTCCCTCTTCATCCCATGCCACCAGAACCGTTGCTTCAAGTCTTGATACATCTTTATTCCCCCTGGATGTATAGAATAAGCCGAGCTATGGGCTTCAGCCAACACTTCTTGTCTAACCTCTCCCTTTGGGACACAAATTCTGTTACCAAAACGGAGCGTCCCATCTGCATGGATCTGCATATCTGACCTCAACCCGGCTTCCACTTGTTCCCTGAATTCTTGTAATTTAAGATCTCCACTTTGAGCTTCCCTGATCTTCTCTAATAAGTTTGGTTGAATCTGCATGACCATCAATTGGCCAGGAGATATTGCCCTTCGAATTACCATCAGGTCCATTCGCCTCATCTCTTCGAATAATTCCTTCTGCTGAGTGATCTGCATTGCCATAGACACTTCTGGCTTCCTGCTTAAGGCATCTGGTACTACATTGATCTTTCCAGGGTGATATTGTAGATCAATATCATAATCAGCCATCAGCTCCAACCACCTCCTCTGCCTCATGTTTAACTCCTTCTGAGTGAAGATGTACTTCAAGCTCTTGTGATCGGTGTAGATTAGCACCTGATCACCCAACAAATAGTGCCTCCAAATCTTCAAGGCGAAAATCACTGCTGCTAACTCCAGATCATGCGTAGGGTAGTTCTTCTCGTGGGGCCTGAGTTGCCTGGACGCGTATGCTATCACATGCCCATGCTGCATTAGCACACATCCCAATCCTTTCCCTGACGCATCGCTGTAAATGACCATATCACCAGTTCCATCAGGCATCTTCAAAATTGGAGCCGTCATCTACCTCTTCTTCAGTTCTTCGAAAGCACTGGTACACTCCGCTGTCCATACATACTTCTCCCCTTCTGGGTAAGCTTGGTCAAAGGTCCTGCAATTCTTGAGAAGTCTTGCACGAATCTCCGGTAGTATCCAGCTAACCCCAGAAAGCTCCTAATTTTGGTTACTGATTTCGGGATAGGCCAATCTCTCACTGCCTGAACCTTGCTGGGATCCACTGAGATGCCTTCTCCCGAAACAATATGCCCCAAAAATGCCACACTCTTAAGCCAAAACTCACACTTGCTTAGTTTGGCATAGAGCTTCTCCTGCCGAAGGGTCTGCAACACGATTCTCAAGTGCTCAGCATGTTCTTCCTCATTCTTAGAATATATCAGAATATCATCAATGAATATCACTACGAACTTATCTAAGAATGGAGAGAACACTCGATTCATCAAATCCATAAAGATTGCCGGAGCATTGGTCACTCCAAATGGCATGACCAAGAACTCGTAATGACCATAACGAGTCCTAAAAGCCGTCTTCGGAATGTCTACCTCCTTCACCTTCAATTGATGATATCCAGACCGAAGATCTAACTTCGAGAATATCTTAGCTCCAGCTAGCTGATCAAACAAGTCATCTATCCTAGGCAAGGGATACTTATTCTTGATAGTGACCTTGTTCAACTCCCGATAATCAATGCACATCCTTCTGCTACCATCCTTCTTCTTTACCAACAACACCGAAGCTCCCCAAGGTGAAACACTAGGCCTGATGAAGCCTTTATCCAAATATTCCTGTAGTTGCTTCTTCAATTCGGCTAGCTCTATAGGTGCCATTCGATATGGTGCTTTAGATATAGGGGCAGTACCTGGGATGACTTCGATAGTGAACTCCAAGTTTCGATCTGGCGGAAGTCCTGGTAGATCCTCTGGAAACACATCTAAAAATTCCTCCACAACCGGTATCGGCTTCTCTTGAGTTTCTGCAGTGGCGTAGTCCCCTTGCTGCTTCTGTCTGGATGTCTTCGACTCCCCGACGAACTGGAATTAGGACTGATCTGGAATCCTGAAGATCACGCTCTTATTCCGGCAATCAATCACCGCATGATACCTACTAAGCCAGGTCATGCCTAAGATCATATCATATCCGCCGGTGTCTATCATAAACAAATCTGCCCTTAACTGTCTTCCGCAAATCTCCACAGAACAAGACTTACATATCCTACTAGTGGTTATAACCCCGTTCCCGGTACTAATTTCTCACTGGTTATCCATATCATCACAGGGTATAGCATGCATCATAACAAATCTAGTAGATATGTAGCAATGGGAAGCACCAGAATCAAATAACGATACAACTAGAATGGAATGAACCAGAATGGTACCTGCTACAACTTCCTCTGATGCCTCAGCTTGTTCTGCAGTCAGGTTGAAAGCCTGGCCTCTTCCACGTCCGATTCCTGGCCTCCGCTGGGCCTGTTCGAACACCTGTTGTTGCGAAGGAAGCGGAGCTCCTCTACCTGCGGGCACCGGGTTCCTTTTAACTGCTTCTGATGTTGGAGGGGCAGGCATGATGCTCCTCGGCCTCTTGGAAGGACAGTCGGCTAATCGATGATCTCTGGATCCACAAGCGAGGCATTGACCATTTGCCCACCTGCAATTCCGCCGCAGGTGTCCCGGTCTCTGGCAGAAGTTGCAGACCGTCAAGGGCGGGGAAGTAGTGATCGGACGCCTGCCCAATGGGGCATTGCTGGGCTTGGATGGAGGTAACTTGGTAACTTGCTCGAAAGGTCGCTTTAATGGCCTTATCTGTAATCTGCTCCTGCTCTCCTTTTCCATCACTTGCTCTAGACCACGAGCAGCACCGAGAACCTGAGAGTAAGTGCTCAATTGTTGTGTGACCAAAAACTTTTGAATGTCCAGTCTCAATCCTTGCTGGAATCGGTTCGCCCTGTCTTCTTCCTCCGCTACCATATAGGGAGCGAACCGGCTTAACCTTAGAAACTCTGCTGCATACTCATCCACCGTCCGACTCCCTTGTCGTAAGTTGATGAATTGCTGCTCCATCTCCCTCCTAGTAGTCTTGGGGAAGAATCGCTCATAGAAGCTCTCTGAGAACCTCTCCCATGTGACCGGCTTCTCCAATCGTTCCTCCTCAGCGAGCCACCATGTTCGAGCCACATCAGTCATTTGGACCTTGACAACCTCCACCTGATCCTCTGCCGGAACACGAGCTGCATTCAGGAGATTGGTCATATCAACCAGCCATTGCTCTGCTTCCAAAGGCTTTTCTGTCCCGGTAAAAGTGGCTGGCTGCAACCTCCTAAAGTCTGAAATGTTCCCGGGTTTTGGTCCCCGAGGAGTCGCAGACCTCTC
The DNA here is from genome assembly GCA_038442645.1 of Agave tequilana. Classification (NCBI taxonomy): domain Eukaryota; kingdom Viridiplantae; phylum Streptophyta; class Magnoliopsida; order Asparagales; family Asparagaceae; genus Agave; species Agave tequilana. Next base: position 78,749 of record JAVJIF010002043.1, on the reverse strand, counting down.
TATGGCCTCCGTGGCTGTCTGTTGTGCTGCCACCAATCCATCTCGAAGAAGTGCTGTCTGCTGCTGCTGTGATTCTACCAGGCCCGGAGTACCCCCATCAAATCAGTGGCATCTTCGCGAGCAGCGATGCGGGCAGAGGGAAGTCGTTGAGCCATTACTCTGAGAAAGAAAAAAATATATATATTAATTAAAATATGGTGACATACTTGTACTTGTAGCTGGATTACTAAACCTTGTACTGTTGGTAAGAGCCTGAATATTCACACAACTATACACTTGAATAACCTGGCTCTGATACCAAGAAAACCCTGTCACGCCCCGCAATCATAATACTCATATAAAGGGTACGTGACGAGAGCCGGCGACGTATTTTTAAAACAAATACGTTAAGCCTCAGTACATTGATTCAAAATAAAACAAGATTTATTTGTTATTCCAGCTAGAAGAAATCAAGTACATAATGTCACCAAATGTTTTACTTATTACAACATAATGAAATCATAGAAAATCCGACAATAAAGGTCTCTCACATATGAACAAAGGAAGGATCTGTCTACTGAAGATCAGCGAGGTGCTCGAAGTACTCCTGCTCCTACAGAGTCTCTGGATCAAGACCTGAGCAAGCAACTCAGGGTCGTCAATAGCGACCTAAATAAATGATAAAAAGATGGGAATATAAAAATAACATGTAAAATCTAGCAACACATGTATAATCAAGTATAGTTAGCATACTGTTGTCTAACATATATGAGTCATGATATAACACAGTGATATACACTATATAACCATTTAATACTGCAATCTGTCCTATGTAAGGTCATGTGTCAAGATGTCCTGTGTATGTCTATTTTTATTGCTAGTTATTTGAAATGGATAGTTGGAGACAGGTATCTGTGTTTTAGGTGGGTCCCGTACATACCCGGGACCACGGCCTCAGTTTCCTGGCGCTGAACCAGGCCGTACCGCTAGGTACTCAGTAACAGTAACAGTAACAGTAATCTCACTGTGAAACAGTGGAACAGTAACAGTACAGATGGGATGTCAGTCATCCCCCAGGAACCCTGCAGTGGAACCCTCAGTCGGCTGCGCAACCTGTATCCTAGGTCCACCCAAAATACCGATACCGTCTCCTCTATCAATTTCCCCACCCGGTGTAAGTTATCTAATAATCATGTTATATAAATCACTGGGTATAACAGTAACAGTAGGTGACAATGTAACAGTACAACAGTATGTAATTTCCAGTGACTTGATAACATAATCCATCTCATCATTTACAATTTTAAACAATTTTCAGATTTTCTAGAAAGTCTATCACTTTAATAACTTTACCATTTAATAATAGAAATAGCACACATTTTATAATAAATGAAAATAACAGTACTTATACAGTGAGTGAAGAACACTCACCTGGCTACCACGCGTCCAAGCACCAATCGAAGAAATCTACATTAATATATATTCGAATTAGAAATTATTGAACTTTCATATATCAACTTTTACATGAAATATTCTATTTATTTAGTACTTTAAATCAAATGTGAACAATCCGGATCTTTAAATAAGGTTTCATAATGAAGTATAAAGTTTATGTGATTTTCAGATTTTATTTACTGATTTTTATGTGGTTTAAATGGTTTAAAACTTATAATTTTCTTAACGGGTCTGAAATTAAAATAGCGGGTTTCAATCTTTAAATGCAGTGGTTTAGCACCAAATGAGCTGCAATTTACTCCAAACTTTTTCTGTAGATGGTAGGACTTATCTAGATATTTATACATATTTTTATTTATTTTTTCCAAGTTTTTATCTAGTTAAAAAATTGTCTTTCAAAACTTAACGGGTCAGAAATTGTAATTGGGTCGGATTTAAAATGAATTGGGCTTCATTTTTTTCTCTGTTTTTCTTCTTTTTGTTTTCTGGTTTCTGGCCTGGCCCATTGCCAGGCCCAGTTCTTTTTTTCCTCTCTATATTTCTTTTTTTTTTGTTGTTTTCTGGCCTGGCCCATTGGCCAGGCCCAGTTTCCTTTTTCTTTTTCTTTTTCTGTTTTTCTTGGAACTGGGCCAGTGAGGCCCAGTTCTGATTCTTTCTCTATTCTTTTTTTTTTTCCTTGAGACTGGGCCTGAGCCAGTGCGGCCCATCTCAGTTTCTTTCTTTTCTCTTTTATTTTTTTTTGGACTGGGCCTGGGCTCTGCCAGGCCCTGTCTTATTTCAGTTTGAAGTTTTTTTTTTCTTTTTTTTTTCCTACCCGAATTCCATTTGCTGCACTGCTCTCGGCCATTGGCCGAGAGCAGTGGCTCTCAAATTTTTTTTTTAATATTTTATAATCATAAATACATGCCAATATCCATATATGCAAACATTGATAAATTTTAATCTTTCAAATTTATTTTTTTTCCATAATTAACACCTTGATACATTACCCAAATTTCTTTGTGAAGGAAAATTTAGTTATTTAGGGATTTATTTAAGATGCAACTATTTAATTCAATTCCTTTCTTTTTCTTTTCTAATTGGGATAATAAATCATTAATTATTTAGGTTTTAATTAAGCAAGGGTGTTACATTAATGATTCCTAGAAAATAAATCTACGCATGGCAATTTAAATATTTTATGGATATATATTTTTCTTTATACAATTTATTTTATTTGCATATATATATTGGATAAGATTGAAGTTTATTACAAGGGGAAATTTAAGCATGACATATCATAAATTATAATTCATTTAATTATTTAAATCTTAGGGGAAATTTAAATTATATGAGAGGATTCTAAATCATGAAAAATTACTAAACCTAGTTTAACAACTTAATCTAGGTAAGCACAAATTTAAATCATGATGTTTTTAAAATAAAATTTTAACTTTATAAAATTGTTTAAAAACCTACTTGGATAGATCTGGATAGATTTCTCCTTCGTCTGCTCCTCGGTCCCCAACTGCTTCTCAACCTCCAAGCGGTCCTTCCGTCACGATCACGATCAGTTTCAGAATAGCGAAGGGATGAGGACGAAAGATGATTTCTATCTAAAACTGTCGCTCTTTCTTCTTTTCTTTTCTTTTTTTTTGTCGTAGGGAAACAGAAGAATAAAAGTTACGGTAATATATTGAGATAGAATCTTTTAGGTTAAGATTTTTAGGGATAAGTTGGTTAGGATAAAATCTAGGTGGTTAAGATAAGAGATCCCGAAATATCTCTTGAGATCTTTTAGTTAGAAATTCAAATTTTAAACTTTTGACTTTGGGTTATTTAAAATAATTTAGCTTTCCTCTTCAACCACACGCCAATGTGGCATCATGGTTTAAGCATTAGGATTTGTTATAAGGGAACGAGGTTCGAAACTTGACATAGACATGTATAGATATAATTATTTATTCATTATTATTATTTTTTTTATTTATTCATTCATTCATTCATTATTTATTTATTATTTATTTTGTATTACAAAACAAGAGTATTACAACTAAAGATAGAGTGAAGATTTTCCATGACAAGCACATCATACGAAAAACCTTTGTCCCTTGTTAAAAAGTCTTACTCTACAATTCTAGGCTTCATCTTTTCCCAGGAAAATTGAAATCACGATGGACTGGGCCATTCGTTGTAAAAACCGTGTTTCCACATGGTGCAGTTGAGATCAGTGACCCCAAGAATGGAAATGACTTTAAGGTAAATGGTCAACGCCTTAAGCCTTTCTTGGAATCGGTGCCGGTAGATGAAACGGTAATGGGTCTTTTTGACCCTGTGTATCGGTAACTTTCCTCCTTTCCATTTTATTTCATGCACTTATACATTTCTTTCATACATTGGGGACAATGCATGAGATAAGTGTGGGGGAGGGTTCTAACATGGCTGAAAAAAAAAGAAAAAAAAAGAAAAAAATGGATATATATAAAAATAAAATAAAATAAAGGGTAGACAATATTTTGATATATTTTTTGTAAGAATTTAAGTCAATTTTAAGGAATAGGAGAATCATAATTAGGATTTCTTACACTTGGTCAAAATAAAATAACTTGTTTGATTTTTAGGGTCAGGAAGAAATTGGGAAAGTAATTTAGTCTTGATATTTACCTTAATGACATATGCACACAAAATACACTTACACACTTAGGGTTTGAAAACAGAGACTCTTATGCCTTATAAAAAAAACAAGTCTAATTATTGAGTAGCTAGGTGCTTTGGCCTAAGCAAGACTTAGTATTTACGCAAAAGATAATTAGACAAGTTTGAAAAGAAAAAAAAAGTATTCTCTGATTAAGCTGGGTATTTATGCCTCATGAAGCATAAGTATTCACGCCTAAAAGGGGTACCTCATATAAATAATGTGTATCCTCTGATTAAGCTGGGAATTTATGCCTCATGAAGCATAAGTATGCACGCCTAAAAGGGTTACATAGTATAAATAAAAACCTTGGTTTCGTGGCCTTATCTGCTCGGGTGTTTAGGTCCTTAGGGGTGTTTTCTCACCTGGTGCCCTAAAACTGTCTGGTTTGGGTGTCACCGACTGAAAGCTCGTTACATGGGCAGATTAGAAAGCCTAATGAAATTGAGGAATAAAAGTTCAAAAAATAATTAAATAAATAAATAAATATGAGGCATAGGAGTTAATGTTGAAGAACCCTTAGTAAACTTCACAGTCACGATGGTGCATACGAATCAGGGTAAATTAATAGACTAGATGAGAAGTACAATTTGACTCCTTACTTTAATTGATGACATGTTTTTGAATGGAGACTAAGTTTAGGAATGAAAAATTTGATATTCCTATAACTTATAGATTACTTAAGATCTCACAAATATACTTCAAATATTTTCTCCTTCAAAATATAAAAAAAATGCTTTTCGAAAATACTAACCTTTTCTCTTCCTTTTTGGATTTTGTGGGTGTAATCCGCTGAAAACCCTCACGAGACAAAACTCATCCTCTAGGGGTGACCTAGAGGTTTAACGGCTTGTTGCACATGCTCAGTGCAATCGAGTGACCTGCGAAAGTGGTCTAATAATTGATTAAAGTTAGACTAATGTTTTGCTCGAGGGCGAGCAAAAGATAAGTGTGAGGGTGTGATTTGTCACATACATTGCATTTATGTTGTCACTTTACCACACTTGTTTGCTAATAATGATATTAATAAGTGTCTTTTTTTTTCTTTACTAAATGTAGGCCCAAATGCTCAAAGGAATAAAAGAAGAATAAGCCCAAAAGCTCACTTTATTCTGAATTAATTCAGAATAAATTCGAAGTGAAGAAATCTGGGCTATATCTTGGCATATCAAGGGGTTGAGAAAAACCCTCCTTGAATCGAGGAATCGAAGTCAGAAAATCAAAAACCGATTCAGTCAGCGGTTGAAGCAGCAACAAGAAAACCAGCAGGAGATGCGAGCTAAACAGGAAACCAGGAAGCTGCCCCTCTTGGTGTGGCCACTTGGCCACACCAGGGCCGCGAAAACGCGGCCCAAGCCGCGTTTCCGCGGCCAACTAATTGTTGTTGGGGGAGCATTTGCTCCCCCAACGTTCCCGGGATCCTATCTTCTAGGTTTTTGGCTATAAATACCTCTTTCAGCAAGGAAAAAGGCAGCGAAGACTAGGATTAAATTTTGCACTTATTTTCTTAGGATCTAGGTTCATTGTTAGCTAGAAAGAAAGTTGTAATCTTGTTTTTTAAGTTGTAGTCCAGTTTCGAAAACTTGTGAGAGAGAGGACTGAGAGCTTGTACTTAAAGGTTGAAGTGACAGCAATACAAAAGTCGGGCCGATTTCTCTTTTACTTGCAGTACGGTATGCTTTATATTATGTCGTTGTTTTCTTCGCTTTCCATGAGTAACTAAACACTTTTTTCTGGGCTAGCTATCGACTCTCTCTTGTTTTCTTCTCTTCTGTTTTTAAAAGAAAAAGACCCGATGACTCATATGCATGCCTCCCTTAAAAGCCTTTCTTTTTGAAAGTGTTCTTGAAGGCACATGAGGATGGGGATGGATAATTGAATTCACCATTCTTTCTTGAACTTCTTGTGAATCATTTTTAATTCATTCTTGCTTCTTCGCGCTTTATGTTTTAATATCCGATTCCAACTCTTTCTTGAAGAAAAAGGACTCAAACCTTCTGCATCTTATGTGCTTTACTTAAAGCTTTCTAAAAAAAAGCAACTTTAAGTTTTGCAAATGATAACTTGAGGGACGTAATACTTTAAGAGAAGAATGAACAATTGAGTAGGAAGATAGTAAGTCCAGATTTGATTTCTTATTATAAAACAACATCACAACTCTTAAAGCTTTTTAAAAATCACCTCCTCCAAATCCTTTTCTGAAAGTTGAAATTTCTCTTTTTCATCTCTTTTCCTTACATTCTCTTTTTCCTAAAAAATGAACACAAATTCCTTGTTTTTAAAATGACTCATCGAAAAGCTTCCATCGCATCCCTCCTTGTGGACACGACCCGTTAGCCACAAGCTACACGGTACATTCTTAAACTCATTGGTTGTTTCTTTATTTTAGCAATCACCAGGGGTCTGGGCTGTGGTCCCTGGTATGCACATGACCCACCTAAAACACAGGCAATGTCTCCAACCGATTACTTTCAATTACTAAGGACCTCGATTGGCATGTGTAGTAGGCGTAGTCTAGAATGCGTCTATTACATGTGGCGATTGGTGTTCTCTAACATAATTAATAAATAATAAACTGTTAATGTATTGTGACTGACCATGATCACCTGACTGTACTATATATAACTATGATCGATATATGATTGTACACATTACCAGATTGTATACCAGACTAGTGACATATGCTAGATTACACATTTTGACATTAGTGGTCAAGATACCAGTTATATATCGTTCATAGTTTTGTTCTTGACATTGATTATTCTGTTATGTTTTATTTCAATTATGATGTCGTTATTGCTTGTGTTGTTATATAGAACACCTTTTCCTTTACACACACACTCATTAGGTCGCTTATTGACGACCCTGGATTTACACGTCCAAGATTTTGGACACCTTCTTATATTATTTAGGTGCTCGTGTGATCGTACGTGTTATGAGGAGTTGGAGTCTCTCTTTTCTTGATTATAGGTATTCTTGTTCTTTTATTCATGTTATTTCCTGATTCCATCTTTATCGCATCCAATTGCCATTTTTTTCTTTATACATCTGTTATCATTGTGTTAGATATTTATATGTCATATTGCAGTGAGATTGATTTATCATGCTAGATTTTATAACTTGTTCAGGTTACATTAGGCTTAGCGTATGTGCGTGGATATTTTTCTCGCGTACATACGTCGCTGACCTTTGTCGCGACCTAGTTTTCACGTATTTTGGGAAGCGGGTAGTGACACAATTGGCCTTTAAGCCCAATGAAAAATCCTCGATAACTCATCATGCTGAGAGGAATAGCATGGCTAACCCATCTCAAACAGTAGTTGATAAAAGCATACCAAATCCGTTGATAGCTGAGGGTCTGCTAAAAATCCTTAGGGACTTGATCCCGCCTTCCCCTCCAAAATCTCTTACCAATTCTCGTCCATGGAATGGTAGGACTACAAAAAATTGTAATTTTTTTCCCAGTGAAATATTCACAAATCAAACCTTTCATGTTAATATTATACATCTGGCATACCCCACTTTTAATTTAACATTATACCTTTAACAATGATTTTCCTCAATTTTTCCAACAGATAAAATTTTAACTTGTCAATTCTCTTCAATAGAATGACGAGTCTACTAAATTGCTCAAATAGCAAAATTCCTCAGTCAAGTTAATACATACCTCTGACCAAATTTGCTCATATCGCAATACATATCCCTGTAAAGTTACTATTATACCTATGACAGTGATTTTCTCGATTTTTTCAATGAAACGAGACATTTGATGCTAAGTTAAATATCACACCTCTAGCATCCATTTCATTATTAAGTTAAATACTGCACTTATGACAATAATCATCTCTTGTGCTTTCTCATCGAAATCGAGATGTTTGATGCTTAGTTAATATCACACCTCTGGCATTCCTCTTGCTATTAAGTTAATATTATACCTGTGACAGTGATTTCTCAGTTTTCTCAATGAAAATGAGACCTTCTTGATACTAAGTTAATATCATACCTATAACATACATCATTATCAAGTAATATCACACCTCTGACAATTTAATTTGCTCAAATTGCAAATTCAAATCCGTCATGTTAACATTACACTTCTGGCAGGTAAAAATTTTCATAAATTCCCAGTGGATCAAACTCCACTTGTTATTCTCGTTAATAGGATAGCAAGTTCACAAAGTTTGTTCAAATCACGAATTCAACCCCTGTCAAGTTAAACATCACACCTCTAACAATAACCTTCTCAAATTCTCTAACAGAATTACCAAACTTTGAGTTGTTATGTTAATCGTTACCTCTAGCAATCAAGTTCAATCATTTTATTTGTCTAATTTTCAAACACAAAAAGAAAATAAAGACAAGATGAAGACAAATTATCATGTTATTATTCATATCAAAATTGTAAAAGTGATACAAACACTCACTTATTCAATAAGATAGAGTGTTATAAAAAAAGAAAAAGAATAAGAAGTTATTCTCGCTCAGCGAGAGACTTTATTTAGTCCTTAAGGTGCTCTGATATTCTTGTGGTGCACCTTCTCAACCTTAGCCTAGACTTGGACCTTTAACTCCTCCTCTGACAAAAATTTCTTCGAGGCCAGTTGTGTTCGGAGAGCTTCCAATCCAGAAGAGTGGTCGTTGAGCTCCTTCTGCATCCGATGCCTGGTGGTCTCAAGCTCCTCCACCTTTCTCTTCTCATTTGCAGCTTCAGCTTGTGATCTTGTATTAAGACTTGTGCCTTAGCGTTTGAACACTTGCAATGACATCCTTCGCAGTTTGGAAATGACTTCAGACTGATGGATGTCATCGATTAAGCTCTGATAGCTGACCCTGGAGTCATCAATATGATGGGTGCACTCAGCTATCCGCTCCTCAATCTCCTTCCACTCCCGTTCCTAGGTGGCATGGAGGTTTTCTGACACCTGTTGAGTATCGCAACAGGACTGACTCTTTCTAGGTTTCTCAGATCCTTCGAATATGTACCTAGTTGCTCGACTAGCACCGATACACTTTTGCCCAATCAGAACCTTTATTATTAAGTTAAATACTACACTTATGGCAATGATCGACTCTTGAGCTTTCTCATCGAAACCGAGATGTCCGATGCTAAGTTAATATCACACCTCTACCATTCCTCCCGCTGTTAAGTTAATATTACACCTATGACAGTGATTTTCTCAGTTTTCTCAATGAAAATGAAACCTTCTTGATACTAAGTTAATATCATACCTCTAGAGAACATCCTTCTTAAGTTAATATTGCACATCTGACAATTTAATTTGCTCAAATTGTAAATCCAAACCCGTCAAGTTAACATTATACTTCTGATAGGTAAAAATTTTCATAAATACCCAATGGATCAAACTCAACATGTTATTCTCATCAATAAGATAGCAAGTCCACAAAATTTGTTCAAATCACGAATTCAACCCCTGTCAAGTTAAACATCACAACTCTGTCAGTAAACTTCTCAAATTTCCTAACAGAATTACCAAACTTTTAGTTGCTATATTAATCGTCACCTCTAGAATCAAGTTTAATCGCTTTTATTTGTCTAATTTTAAAACACAAAAGAAAATAAAGACAAGATGAAAGCAAAATTATCACTATTATTATTCATATCAAAATTGTAAAAGTGACACAAACACTCTCTTATTCAATAAGATAGAGTGTTACAAAAAGAGGAAAAGGACAAGAAGTCATTCTTGCTCAGTGAGAGACTTTATTTAGACCTTAAGATGTTGGATATTCTTATGGTGCGCCTTCTCAACCTCAGCCAAGACATGGACCCTCAACTCCTGCTCTGACAATTTTTTTCGAGGCCAATTGTGTCTGGAGAGCTTCCAGTTCAGAAGAGTGGTCATTGAGCTCCTTCTGCACCTAATGCCTAGTGATCTCAAGCTCCTCCACCTTCCTCTTCTCATTTGCAAATTTTAGCTTGTGATCTTGAATTAAGACTTGTGCATTAGCGATCGCCATGCGAGCACTTGCAATGACATCCTCCGCAGTTTTGGAAATGATTTCAGATTGATGGATGTCATCAATTAAACTTTGATAGCTGAGCTTGGAGTCATCACTATGACAGGTGCACTCAGCTATCCACTCCTCAATCTCCTTCCATTCTCGTTCCTAGGTGGCGGAGGTTCTCTGACACCCGTTGATCATCAGCAACAGGACTGACTCTCTAGGTTTTTCAGATCCTTCCAATATGTACCTAGTTGCTCAACTAGCACCTGATACACTTTCGCCCAATCAGAACCTTCAGTCCGTTTGATATTTTTGATCTGGTTCTCAAGAAGTGATTGCGCAAACTCGAAGGAACTTCTCCCAGAGAGTACAAACTCGATGCAATACTTCATCGTCATAAAGAATTGCTCCACTATTTGGAGGGTGAGTTCTTCCATGGTATTTGTGATTGGTGTCGGCGCCAGTGGAGCACTTCCTGATCCGGTTTCCACAATAGTGGTGATGGTGCTCTCATAAGGTAGAGGTGATGCATTCGTCTCTCCTAGGAGCACAGGTGCAAGTTGGATCATAAGTTGTCTCATTTCTGAGATCACCACAAGAGCTTTAGAAGATGAAATTGTAGTGGTTTCTTAGGCAGTGACCTCCAAAGTAGACTTCACTATAGGAGCTCTATCCGCCGGGACTTGGGAAAAATACTTCCATGTTCTGGCACTAATGGTAGACTCTTTCACTTGGACCGGTACAATATATCCTGCAATCATTTTATCTAACAGTGTCAATGATAATGCTAAAAGGCGGGAATATCAAGGCATTTTGATATATTACTGAGCCGAGGAGTGGGAGATGATAAATCTTCCAAATGAGAAGACCCTCCCGTCGCACCGAAAGTACTTACTGGAGTTCCTCAATGCTGATCTTAGGAACTTCTGTACCTTCCGGTTGGGTCAGTTTCTCAATCACTTCAGCAATATTTGAGGAGGTGTCACCTTCAGCGATAGCAATAGCCCCTGCAAATGTCAACCAAACAAGTGTCAAAACAATATATGCATGATTGGAAAAGAAAAAAATGATGACTGGGATAGAAAAGAATACATTCAAAGGTAGTGGTTTCTTCAAACGGTGGTTCTGTCTCCAGAACACCAACCTGCATCTCCTTTTCGGCCAGATAAGAACATTTGCTGGTGTCAGGAGCAGGGTGTTGGCCCAAAGGTCCATCACCCTAGCTTTAATAATGATTAACTCATGTAGTTATAGTACTAATAATCTTGTTCTTATTTAGTTTCAGATATTTGATCAAGATCTTAGTTAGTGTTTTGCTTCAGCAAAAAAATTCGAAGTCAAGTTTTGAAGCTAACACGTGTTGATTCAAGAGCTCGCACTTTAAAGATCGCATTAAGTGCTCAAAGAGGAGTCTAACTCATGGATCAAGTTTGGACCAAGTCAAGATGGAGAAGAAGATTTTCAAGACTTGAATCTAGTGTTTGTAAGTTTTAAGATTTTGTTTTTAGATAAAATGTAAAGGATAGATTAGTTGTGATTTGCTCAACCTCACATACACACACAAAAAAAATTTATATGTGTTTTCATAAAATAGTTTTGATTTTAGAAAATACCGTTTTGGTTTTGAGCTTCAAAGTATAAATCCTTATGTTTCATGATTAGAGTTTATCAAAATAAATTTACATGTTTTATATGTGTTTTAGATTTCATCCACACATTGATGATTTAAATGTTTAGAAAAACTTATTTGATGAGTTTTATATCATGTGTTTAAGTTTTGTTAAAGTCAAAACTTATTATAAAGCTTATTGTCAAAAACATAACTATGTCATCTTATATGTGTATTGGATCATATCCATACACACTATGCTTCAAAAATGTTTTAATATCTTATTTTTGTATTTGGACAAGTTTTTGAAAAATCGGCTTTTCATTTAAAAGTTTAATTTTAAAAAATACCAGTTTTTGTTTAAGGCTGAATTTCTATGTCACAAAAATAGTTCAATTTGTTTGTAATATGTGTTGATTTTTGATCACACATATTTAGATTTTAAAGTATTTCAATGAACTGATTTTTTTGGATTTTATAAAGTTTTATGAGATTTTATTGATATTAAAAGACCAAGTTTTAATCCATTTAATATCCCTGACCTGGCCTTCCGGCAGTCGACCGAGCCAGAAGTCGGTCGACCAAGTGGTCGACCGATGTGCACAAAAATGTGCACAAACCCTGGCTTTAGGGCCGGTCGACCGATCCAGAGAATTTACTCTCTGGATCTAGCCCCGGTCAACCGAGCGGTCGATCGGCCAGAGAGCTTTGCTCCTGTCTTGCCTCGGTCGACCGGCCGGTCGACCGACAGGTAAAGACCTGATAGTCATAAATATAACCATTGGCCGGTCAACCGACAGGCCAATCTGGCCCATAACAGATAATTTTCTGATGCCTCTATAAATGAGACTTTTGGCTAGATTTTTGGGTAAGATTTTTAGGCTGTTTTCTAGAGCTCTTCTCCTGAGTTTCTAAGCAAGTTTTTTAAAGCTTCATTTTCATATCAAAAAGAGAGTTTTCAAGAGTAAATCTCTTGTGTTTTCAAAAGAGCTTTTTGTGTTTCTTCCTCCACTCATTCTATCTAGTTTACTTACACAAGCTTGAGCTTTCCATTGCTCAACTCATGCTCTAGGATACTTGTTGTGAGAGTTATTTTTTGTGATCAAAGTGTAGTGATCACCAAATGTTCATCTTTGTATTTGAGGAGGCAAACTTGCAGCTTGTCACCTATTCACCCCCCTCTAAGTGACCTATAATTAGTATCAGAGCTTAGTGCTCTTGATTTGGGTCTAACAACCTTGAGTTAAAAATCTTATTTTTAGCTAATCACAATATTTGTACACACACTCAGAGATTTCATGACTCCTCCCATGTTTGACATTCTTAACATCCAAACTTGGAAAGTTAAGATGTCCATGTACCTTAAAGCCCTAGGTATTCATGTTTATTTTGCCACAATTAAAAATTCATATTGTTTAAATGGCAAACATTTAGAGAGTAATGCAAAAGCCATACATGCTATATGTTGGCCCAAAGGCCATTAGTCCCAAGTTTTGATGATAACAAACCATATGTAGTTAGGTATTAACAAGATTGTTTAATTGAGCTTCAGGTAAAAACAAAGATTGATTGTCGGCTCCATCACAAGACTCACACATTTGGAAGCCGTGAAGATTTAGATCCCAAATCCTAGCACACTAGAAGAGCTCCAAGATCAAGCAAAGTTGAGAAGACTATATCAAAGATTTGTATCTTTCTATTTTCTATTTTTAGTTAGGATTTATAGTCTATTTGTTAAAAACGAATGATAGAGGTTGATAACCTTGGGATTGTCACACACACCCATTTGATATTGCTTCATGTTTTCAAGCAAATTTTTATTACAAAATTTCTTACCAAGTTTCGGAAAAACGAAGTTTCAGAAAAATCAGTTTTTTTGGAAAAACAAGTCTTTGGCAAAGCGGTTTATATTTTAGAAAAAGAATCTTTATCAAAATATAGTTTAAATTTTATTGGTGTTGATCTATGATCACACTCTGGTTATATAAAGCCTAGATTCCTAGAACTCTATTTTGTATCTTCCTATCATAAGAAAAATTCTTGGAAAAATAAAGACTTCAAAAAGATTTCCTAAACCTGTCTTTTCACCTTGTCCGGTCGACCGCACGGTCGACCGCTGGCAGAGCAAAACTGCTCTGTCGGTCGACCAGGCGGTCGACCGACATGGACAAATGTGCAGCCGTGCACATCGGTCGACCGACCGGTCGACCGAAAGTAAGAGCAGTGCTCTCTGTTTGTTCCGGTCAACCAGCCCGGTCGACCGACAAAGAGTTTACACTCTCTGTTTGGGAACCTCGGTCGACCGTCCAGTCGACCGCTTTCCCAATAGTCAGAAATTCGACCATTAGCGGTCGACTGGCCCTGTCGACCGGCAACAGACAACTCTGCTGACTGCTGCCAACAGCAATATTCTGTTTTGTTTTTTGTTGGGGCTTCTCCCAATGAATCTATTAGCTTTTCTAACCTAGTTTTCATCCCCTATAAATAGTGAGAGTGTTATATAACTCAAATACAATATTTACAAGTTTAGAATCAAAGTTTTTCAAACTTTAGCCTTTTAGCAAAAGATTTTCTCTTGAGCCATATATTTCCAATCCTTGGTGTTTTTAGCTTGAAGCATTCTCATCTACTTTTCTACTTAGTTTTTGCACTACACAATCCCTAGAGTTTCATCTCCGCATCTTAGTTGTGGGGTTATGCTTGTGAGCTTAGTTTGTGGTCAAGTGTTGATCACCATTTTCTTCAAATTGAGAAGTTGTAGAGGTTGCGGCCTCAAGCGAGGTAGTAAGCTCTAAATTGGTGTTGCGGTACCGTGAAGAGAGGACAAGTGTGTCCAAAGGGTTCTAGTGAGAACTTGTACTCTATTGAAGATCCGGTGGGATCGAACATTGTGGAAATCCTATATCGTGTTGAAGGCGGGGACGTAGAGCAGTGGCTCAAACTTCGAAACATATACTTGTGTTTGCGATTGTCCACACTCTCTAAACTCTACTCTCTCCTTTACTTGCACTTATATTGTCTATTCTCTTGCAAGTTTCATTTAATTGTTGTTGCTTATTGTTGATTATTTTTAATCCGCATTATTTGTCACTAAGTATAGCCATCACCTATTCACCCCCCTCTAGGTTATTTCACTATAAAGAGTACCCTAAATGATGATTATTTATTTAAGGTTTCTAACATTGAATCAGTTTTGTAGTGGAACATTATTTGCTCTCTTGGGGAACAAACGCCAAATGAGAAAGAGAGTGACTCGGATGATGGAAGTGATGCTTCCAATTTGTGCTACATGGTTTAAGGGGATGACCCTCTTGAGGTAAATTCCAAATTCAATCTTGATGAGGATGTTAACATGTCATATGATGAGCTTGCTTTATTTTGTCAACAACTTCTTAAAAAGTGTGAATTGTTAAAATGGAAAACAAAATTTGAAAAATAAAAATTATTTGGTTTCAAAAGAAAAGGATTCATTTAAAATTAAAATTGAAATTGTTTCAAAAGAAATGAAGTTTTGAAAAACAAAGTTATTTTGATTGAAAAAGAAAATGAGATTGCTTTAAAGGAAAATAACTCTTTGAAAAGAAAATTGTTTTAAAAGAAAAAGAAAATATTTCTAAAAAAATAATTTTGATTCTCATTCTTGCCATGTCTCTCATGCTAATAATGTTGCACCTTCTTTTGATAAAAATGAGATTCATGTCTTGAAAAATAGAATTAATTATTTGGGCTCCACTTCGAGCCAATGTGTATTTAAACACAATAAATTAGAATCTATGTTTCGCAAGAAACAAGTTCCATACTTTCATGAACACCCTGCATGGCATACATCACATACACACCGTGCTCATACACATCACAGTCATATGTATGCTAGAGTATGCAAATGTACGCATTGCGGCTGCAAAGGCCATTTAGCAAAATTTTATTTTGATAGAATAAATTATATAAATTTTACAAATAAAAATGTTTGGGTTCCTTACGATGCTAAGCCCCTGGACCCAAAAAGAAAAGGTACCAAAATTCTCACCACTTGTGTTTGATGTAGGTGTGGGCTCTCATAAAATGTGAAAGGGCTAGTGCCTTTATGGTGGATGCATATATGATTGGTATCCAATATTGCATATTTTACATCATAATCCCCATGCATATTACAAATAAATATGTGATTTTTACTCCTCTTCTCTACTTATTTGCAGGTACATACTTAAAGGAGAGTTAGCCAATTAATTACCTTAATTAGCAATAATTAAGGTGATTAATTAAAAGATTAAAGATAAAGCCAAATCTCAATTCAGATCTAGAGAGATCCGCGCAACAAACAGAGAATCCAAGTGGTCCACGTGGCCAACAACCTTGTAACTGATCTCCACCAGAAAGATCCGATCCAACGGCCCAGAATCCGCGGCGATCCCGCGGCAATCCGCGGCAATCTTAGGGTTGTTAAGCCCCGGATTTTGTGGCAACAAACTACTCTCCAGAAGCTTCTCATTTCTGCTATAAATACTGGACCCTCACCTGCGAGCAGAGACTGATCAGAGAAGAGAGAGAGATTAGTGAATAGATTGTAATTTTGTTAGGTTTTGTTTAGGATTTTTAGTTCTCTCTAGGATCTTCTCCTCCCTAGATTTCATTGCAAGAGAGATTTGTATGAGAGAGAGAGCTTGTATCAACAAGGAGTGACAACTTGGAGCTATACAAGGATTGATCCATTCTCTACATATCTACTTGAGCTTGATTCTAGTTTGTCTTCTTCACTTGCTTTTATTTTGCTTTGTTACTTGCTTTGTTAATTTCTAGCAATTCAATCATGCTTTGCTTTGCTTTTGTAATGTCTAGTAGCTAATTTCTTGTTCCATGTACTAGCTAACCACTACTCTTGCTAACTCCTAACTCATGGGTGATTGCTTTACTTCATCTTGCAATTTGTATGATCTTCTCTTCTCCGATGGGTTTTGTTTCATTTCTTGGCAAGAATCTTGTTGTAATTCTCCATATGATTCATGTGTGCCTCATGTAGAGCCTAGTCTTTGAACTAGTGCCTTGATGGAACATGGAGATGGAGCACCAATATGCTAATTGATGTACAACTTCACTACTTCCATTAGTGAAAGTTGTATGTTCTTCATTTGCATCCCTTGAGTGTATCTCTTGTGATTCCATTAGTGAAAGTCTATCTTGTAGGCCGATGACCATCTATGGAGGCTACAAGACAAGTCCAAGAATGAATCCCCATCATCTTAGTGGGAAAGTAATTAGATCACAAGCAAGACAAATACATGCCGATGAATCAACCTGAGGCACGCATCACTATCACGGAGTTTAGTTAGTTTAGCAAGGTAGTTAAGGTTAGCTAGTCATGGATTTCTTGCATTCAAAGTTTTCTTGATTTTACTTTCTTTTTAGTTGTTAGTTCAAATCCATCTCAATCTTGATTTCTCCCGATTTCCACCATGAACATAGCCACCAATTCTTTGATTTGTTTTTCTTTTGATTCTTTATTCTTGTAAACAAAGAAGAGTTCTCGTTTTATCTTCTCACGTGTATCGTAACGTTTCTACACTAGCTCTCCCTGAGATCCGACTCGGTATAGCCTTGTGCTATAACGGAGACAAGAAAGGGTACATCAAATACATTCTATACACATAATAAGTACACCCTCTTCGTCTAATCAAAATTGGCGCCGTTGCCGGGGAGAGCGACGGTATTATTTTTAAAAGTGAGAAACTAAACGATATATCTTCTCTGTTGCAGGTACAGGTTGAAGATTCAGAAATATTTGCACAGCAGAATCATATAAGTGGACCTGGGACTCTGCTCAAGAAAGCAGAGCCCAGGATCCCTCTGGAGTGCCGCGGATCCACAAGCTTTGCCGTGGAAACGCGGCACAACAGAGTGCACTTCTAACCAAATTTTTGCAGGGGCTTCTTCTCTGCAAGATACTGCTGCCTATATACTTCATTTCCTGTATACTTCACTGTATTCCTGTTAATTAATTCAACAGTAAGAAATTGGTTGATAATTGCTAAAAATTGTTAGACATCTTGCATTATAGGCACGTGTCTTTCAATTACTTTAAATTTACTGTTGAAGAGTGCGTGGGACAAGGTACGTGATTCATTGCATATAGACTAAGACTCACTCTTTGTTTGATTTTTCTTACTTGGAGTGAACCTTGTTTGTTTCTATATCGTACACTTGCACAATTAATTCTAAGGGCAATTCCTGTAAATAACATAAGGTGGGGGAGGTCATTACCCTTTCCTTAGCCCGGAAATCATTTTCCCCACGCACTCACAATCCCAAGCTTGTAAATAAAATTTGATAGACGTTGGCCCTAGGGACATCCGGACTCGCTTAGGAGATTTTCCTAAGGGGGAAAAGTGTTGGAAATTGACTTCTGTAAAATCAGTGTCTAGGAAAGGGGTTAAGGGCCGAAAGCCCGAAGGTTGCTGGTTACTTAATTAAGGAACGTCTCCGGACGGAAAACCTCCCACCAACTTTACCCTTCCCTGGCTGATTTGCTTATAGTCAGAGTCTACACCAAACCTCCTGTGGACAGTCTATTTAGGAGTCATCTAGGACCAGAAACCCTAGACAAGCTTGGATTGATTTTTTCTTTTGTTGTTTGTTATTTTTCTTTTTTCGCTGGTGTGATCGGTGCACGTTGTTTGTGATTGTATATACGATAGTGGTTTTGTGATCCTAATTCTACACTTGCACTTACACAACCACTTCATCATGACCAACAACGTCTCACTTCAGGATCGATTTTATCCGATTCGCACCTCCATTCCTTCATGCATTCTTCTCCCCGAGCCTAATGGAAATCATTTTGAGCTGAAACCACAATTCATTAGTACACTTCCCCGATTCCATGGTCTTGAGTCTGAGGACGCGTACCTCTTTATTCGTGAGTTTGAAGAGGTATGCCAAATGATGAGAATTTCCCAACTTTCTGAGGATGCTGTTAGGTTACGGTTCATACCGTTTGCACTTAAAGATTTAGCTAAGAAATGGCTTTATAATCTTCCAGTCAGTTCCATATCTTTATGGGAGGATTTTGTTAAAGTCTTTCTTAAGAAGTTCTATCCTATCCACAAAACAGCCCTCATGAGAAAGAATATAATGCAATTCAAGCAGGACCCAAATGAACCTTTCTGGAAGTATCTTGAGCGTTTCAAAGACCTCCTTGCCCTATGTCCCCATCATGGCATAGAGAAATGGCGGCTATGCCAGATTATCTATGATGGATTAGATTACCAAACGAAAACACTTTTAGAATCCATGTGCCAAGGGGAATTTCTGAAGAAAGATGAACATCAGGGGTGGGATCTCTTTGAAACCCTAGCTGAGAAAACCATTCAGTGGGAGTCATGCCCTGATAAACCGACTCCCACCACTTCCAGAACTGGTACACAATCCAAAGAATCCTCTCTAGCTTCAGAAACCAAGATCACACAATTAATGAAGAGGATAGAGTTGCTTGAGTCAATAGGGAATTCTGTGGTCAACCAGGTCAACCCATTGCCTTTGATTAGACCAGGTTGCACCAACTGTCAAGACCTTAGCCATGTTGTTGAGGAGTGTCCATTGTATCAGCCCCCATTTCAGGAGAACATGAATGCAGCATTTACCAGACCCCCATACTCCAATACTTACAATTCAGGATGGCAGAACCATCCAAATTTTCCATGGAGTCAGTCTGGTACTGAGCATCATATGCCACCACTTCCACATCCTTACAATGCTCAGTTTCATCCATCCAGTTTCGATCAGAATTCACTATATGTTCATCCATCTCACAGTCCACCACAGTCTTATCAGTCTTATCATATGCCACCACCATATGACCAATCACAATTCCAATCTCCATATCCTCAACATCCACCCCAAAATAATTCTGAAATATCTGAGTTGAAACAAATGATAGAAACCTTAACCAAGAACCAGCAACAGGAGTTGAATGAAATGAAGGTCCAGATCAAGCAATTGGCTGAGAATCAAAAAGGACTGTTCTTAAGCCAGCCATTGCTAAATCCCAAAGTTGAAAATTCAGGACCCAGTCACTGTCATGCCATTCATACCCTGAGATCTGGTAAACAAGTTGACAATAAGGTTTCTAGTCCACAATCTCATCCAGTACCAAAGCAAACTCCTCATGTCCCAATGTCACCAACTTTTGACAAACCATCCTCTAGTTCAGAGCCATCCACTTCCAAGGCCAAGGGTGAAGAAAAGGTAGATGAGCATACATACAAGCCTATAGTTCCATATCCAAATAGGCTGAGAAATAACAAGTCAAATGCTCACATGGAGAAAATAAAAGAAACATTCAATAAGGTCCAAATCAATGTCCCTCTTCTTGATGCCATTCAACAAGTGCCTTCATATGCCAAATTTTTGAAGGAAATGTGCACCAAGAAGAGGAAGACCCAAGTCCCTAAAAAAGTCTTCCTTGCATCATCCATCAATGAGCTGCTCACTGGTCCAATTCCTGTTAAGTATAAAGACCCAGGGAGCCCCACCATTTCATGCATCATAGGACAGACTACAATAAATAGGGCACTTCTTGATTTGGGGGCCAGTATCAATCTCCTACCTTTCTCTGTGTACCAACAATTGGGGTTAGGTGATCTCCACCCAACCCAAATGACCATTCAATTGGCTGATCGCTCTGTTACTAAACCCAAGGGGGTAATTCAAGATGTCCTGGTCAAAGTTGGAGAATTCTTTTATCCAGTTGACTTTGTTGTCCTTGAAACAAAACCAGTGTCAAATTCCAATCAAAGGGCACAAATTCCTGTCATTCTGGGTCGACCATTCCTGGCTACTGCAAATGCAATCATTAATTGCCGGAATGGATCAATGAGGTTGACTTTTGGTAACATGACACATGAACACAATGTCTTCCACACACAGCCTCACAAAACAAAAGATCAAACATTTGAGGTTAATTTCATTAGTAACAATTGTGAGGAGGAAGGTGAAGATCCAAAAGATGAGTCACAATCTTGTGATTCTCTTATCCGAGTACCCTTTCAAACGGGGAAAGTTGATTTGGATGCTTTCACTTTCAATGAGCCAACTGGGACTGTATTTGAACCTCCAATTGATATATCATTTGAAGACTTGTTTGCTGATGAGATTATGTGCTTAGATGAGTCAACTCGGGGTAAGTTAGCTAATTGTCCACTGCCGGATGTTGACTTGAGCTTTGAAGAATTATATGGAGAGGAGTTAAATTTCTAAACACTGGAAGTGATGAGATTCTGAGTGAGAGTGGTGATAAG
Organism: Agave tequilana; assembly: GCA_038442645.1. NCBI lineage: Eukaryota > Viridiplantae > Streptophyta > Magnoliopsida > Asparagales > Asparagaceae > Agave > Agave tequilana. Next base: position 57,775 of record JAVJIF010002043.1, on the reverse strand, counting down.
GACTTTGTGTGTGAACGATGTGGTGGAAAGAGTATGAATGAAAATAACAACAAATTGAAACTGGAATCACCTAGGGTAAGAACAATTCAGACCGTTTCCCATTGGAATTCAAGAAAGAGAACACATTGGAACGATGGGAAACGGGCCAGAGGGAAGCGACCAAAAGCCCAGGTGAGAGTTACACTTGTATATTCCTTGTAAATAATTCCTTCCCCTTCCATTTTGTTTCATGCATACATATATCATAATGCATTGAGGACAATGCATGAAATAAGTGTGGGGGAGGGTTTACTAACATAGGATCATAGGATTGGATTTTCAATTTTTTTAGGATTTTCATTTTCTTTTTAGGTTTTTATTTTCTTTTAGATTTTACCTTTCTTTATAGGTTTTCTATTTTCTTTTAGATTTTACTTTTAAAATAATAAAAATAAAAATAATAAAAAAATAAAAAAAAAAATAAAAACTTTTTGAAATAAGAGATAAAGTTTTGTTCTATTTCTAAGAAAATTAAGATGTATCTTAGAGATTAAGAAAGCCTTAATTATGACATCTTAAACCTAGTTGAAGTAATAGATCTTGTTTGAAAATTATAGGCTAAGTAAGTAAATTGGTGAGATATTTTTATCTTGAATTTTTTGCCTTAGATAAATATGCACTTTACACTTACACATTTCTTGGGATGGAAACAAAGACCAAAAATGCCATATATATAAAAAAAAAAGAGAGAAAAAGAAAAAAAAAAAAATTATAAATAAAAGATCACTTATTAAGCTGGGAAATTGTGCTTCAAGAAGCATGATGACTCACGCCTAACAGTGATCTCACTTATTAAGCTGGGTAATTGTGCCTCAAGAAGCATGATTATTCACGCCTAACGGTGATTAAGAATAATCCCTCTTAGTTTTGTGGCCTTTTTCACTCGAGTCCTTAAACCCGAGGGATGTTTCCTCATCTGGTGCCCTAAGACCATCTGGTTTGGGAGTCATCGGTTATAGGCTCGCTACATGGGTGAATTAGAAAGCCTAATAAAACTAAGGGAAGAAAAAGGAAAAAAAAAAAGAATATATATATATAAATAAATAAATGGCTTTATGGTTGGAGTTGAAATCCCAGGAAATTTTCACAGAGCACGGTGTGCATATTATCTAGGTTTTATGAAAGATAAAATATTCAATCCAATTTTGAATTCTTACCTTAATTGAAGACAAGATCTTGCATGGATACTAAGTTTAAGGAAGAATGATTATAGGTGGACTTATGACCTAAGATCACTTATATTTTTGCAAAAATAGTTCGTAAACATGTCTCTTATTCAAAATGCGTTTTCAAAATATTAACATTTGTCTTCTTTCTTTATGGATTTTGTGGTGTAATCCGCTGAAAACCCTCAGGAGACAACACTCCTCCTCTAGGGTAACCTAGAGGTTTAACGGCTTGTTGCACATGCTCAGTGCAATCGCGTCACCTGCGAAAGTGGTGTAATAAATTGTTAGTTAGGATTTTATTTTCTTTTCTTTGTTTTTGCTCGGGACGAGCAAAAGAATAAGTGTGGGGGTGTGATTGGTATCCAATATTGCATATTTTACATCATAATCCCCATGCATATTACAAATAAATATGTGATTTTTACTCCTCTTCTCTACTTATTTGCAGGTACATACTTAAAGGAGAGTTAGCCAATTAATTACCTTAATTAGCAATAATTAAGGTGATTAATTAAAAGATTAAAGATAAAGCCAAATCTCAATTCAGATCTAGAGAGATCCGCGCAACAAACAGAGAATCCAAGTGGTCCACGTGGCCAACAACCTTGTAACTGATCTCCACCAGAAAGATCCGATCCAACGGCCCAGAATCCGCGGCGATCCCGCGGCAATCCGCGGCAATCTTAGGGTTGTTAAGCCCCGGATTTTGTGGCAACAAACTACTCTCCAGAAGCTTCTCATTTCTGCTATAAATACTGGACCCTCACCTGCGAGCAGAGACTGATCAGAGAAGAGAGAGAGATTAGTGAATAGATTGTAATTTTGTTAGGTTTTGTTTAGGATTTTTAGTTCTCTCTAGGATCTTCTCCTCCCTAGATTTCATTGCAAGAGAGATTTGTATGAGAGAGAGAGCTTGTATCAACAAGGAGTGACAACTTGGAGCTATACAAGGATTGATCCATTCTCTACATATCTACTTGAGCTTGATTCTAGTTTGTCTTCTTCACTTGCTTTTATTTTGCTTTGTTACTTGCTTTGTTAATTTCTAGCAATTCAATCATGCTTTGCTTTGCTTTTGTAATGTCTAGTAGCTAATTTCTTGTTCCATGTACTAGCTAACCACTACTCTTGCTAACTCCTAACTCATGGGTGATTGCTTTACTTCATCTTGCAATTTGTATGATCTTCTCTTCTCCGATGGGTTTTGTTTCATTTCTTGGCAAGAATCTTGTTGTAATTCTCCATATGATTCATGTGTGCCTCATGTAGAGCCTAGTCTTTGAACTAGTGCCTTGATGGAACATGGAGATGGAGCACCAATATGCTAATTGATGTACAACTTCACTACTTCCATTAGTGAAAGTTGTATGTTCTTCATTTGCATCCCTTGAGTGTATCTCTTGTGATTCCATTAGTGAAAGTCTATCTTGTAGGCCGATGACCATCTATGGAGGCTACAAGACAAGTCCAAGAATGAATCCCCATCATCTTAGTGGGAAAGTAATTAGATCACAAGCAAGACAAATACATGCCGATGAATCAACATGAGGCACGCATCACTATCACGGAGTTTAGTTAGTTTAGCAAGGTAGTTAAGGTTAGCTAGTCATGGATTTCTTGCATTCAAAGTTTTCTTGATTTTACTTTCTTTTTAGTTGTTAGTTCAAATCCATCTCAATCTTGATTTCTCCCGATTTCCACCATGAACATAGCCACCAATTCTTTGATTTGTTTTTCTTTTGATTCTTTATTCTTGTAAACAAAGAAGAGTTCTCGTTTTATCTTCTCACGTGTATCGTAACGTTTCTACACTAGCTCTCCCTGAGATCCGACTCGGTATAGCCTTGTGCTATAACGGAGACAAGAAAGGGTACATCAAATACATTCTATACACATAATAAGTACACCCTCTTCGTCTAATCAATATAGAGGTAGTTGGACATACCGAATTAATGCATCGCTATCAAAGATGTTTGGTGGAAAGACCACCATGGTTTGAAAACTTAGAGAATAGTTCATATGGTTTGATAACTATATCTAAACTCCTATTTTAGTTTACATGCTCTTACACTGATAATTTTTTAGCATGTTATGATTTTAATGCTCATTATATTAAATGCAATGTTATTAGACATGTGATATACATAAATAGTCTTTGAGATACACACATGTTCATATGGATTCATACTTTGTGTTCTCACTATTATTTAACTACTATATATATACTAGCTCTAAAATACGTGCATTTAGCCTAATGATCATGTTTGTTTTGTACTTCATATGGTGACTACTTGTTTAGATGTAGTTTCCGTTAAAACTTATGTTTATACTTGTACAAGTAGTGAGCTACACTTGATTATTATATGTTTGTGCTTCATTGCTCATTTGTACTCATTACATGTATATGTATAACCTAGTTTTGATGATTCTTTTATTTATACTTGTTTTTCCTATTTTTGTACATGTTTAGCTTCATATATATGTTACTTTTATCTAAAACTAATAGATATACATGTATATCCTTGAGTCACTTGCCTTCATGCAAAACTTCATTTTTGACTCGTTTTTTTGGGATACGTATGTATACTTTTAGATTTGACAAAACATACATATACCTTGATGTTTGTTTAATTTTTATAAAATTTTTAGTTTGATGTTGGTTTTAAGCCATATTGAGTTATTTCATGAATATGCTATTCATATGATTTTTGTGCATTAACATTATTTTTGTTTACTTATGACTTTGTCTTATGAACACATTTTTGAGCCTTATAGATCTTGAGTGACAATTTTTGTGTACTTAGCAATACTTCATGAGATATATGATTTGGTTTCATGTTTTGAAAAATCTTTAACTAGTTTTTTAACAATTATTTTAAACTAGTTTCTTAATTCTTAAATTGGTTGATTTTTCAAACATATTAAAAAAAATTTTCAAACTCTTATTTTTAAAAACCCTACCAACTTAAGGGCAGATGGTTGGGCAACCATACCTTGTATGCCTTAATGACTATCTTTGATCATGTGCATGAAAGCGTGGTAGTTATGAGTTATACATAATTTTCATGATCTACTCACTTTGTATACTCATATTTTTGTTTCTATATATGTATCGTTAAATTTTAAGTGGTATCTCCATTTTCATACATAAATATATATGATTTAGATTATGCTTATTTTACAATGCCACATATTTTTTTAAGCACAAATTATGGTTATGCTAAGCTTGACTAATTTTAAATGTTAATTGGTATCTTTACAAGCTTATGCATTAATTTTAATTGGTATTTTTTGATATCAAAATATCTTTCATGTTTTACCTACAATTGGTATCAAAAACTTACAATGAATTACAATTGGTATCAAAATTCACAATTGGTATCAAATTTATTTTGTTGACTCAAGAAATTTCAAAATTTTGTTTTAAGTAATATCAAAAATTTTTAAAAATTTGTTGATATATATTGTCTATATGCAAGGGGGGCTTAACATCTTCTCTATATATAAATTCATGTTGAGTGTATCTCACATTGAGGAGCTTGACCTCTCATCTTTAAATGATACACATGTGTAGGGGGAGCTTAACATCTCTGCTTATACATTGTCTATTATGCTTTATGTGGGTTAGGGTCTGGTCATCCTTCTTCATGTAATGAAGGTATGTAGGGGAGCTAACTTAACATCTCTCCTCTTCATGAATGTATATCGTATATACATTTTTATTATTTGATTATCTTCACCCCTTTATTGATGAATTGACAAAAAGGGAGAGAAGAATTTATAGTTTATATGCATGTCTAATATTGTTATTTATGCATATATGAATGTTTTGTTTACGAACTTTTATTGAATATCCTTATTGTTTTTGCTATGCATGAGTTAAGGGGGAGCTTCTATGAAGCTTATCTTTAATCCATGCATATATAATTCCATGAGTTTTATCATCATCAAAAAGGGGAGATTGTTGGCCCAAAGGTCCATCACCCTAGTTTTGATGATGATTAACTTATATAGTTATAATACTAATGATCTTGTTCTATTTAGTTTTAGATATTTGATCAAGATAGTCAGCATTTAGCTTTAATAAAAGATTTGAAGTCAAGTTTTGAAGCTAGCACGTGTTGATTCAAGAGCTCACACTTTAAAGATCGCATCAAATACTCAAAGAAGAGTCTAACTCAAGAATCAAGTTTGGACCAAGTCAAGATGGAGAAGAAGATTTTCAAGAGAAGATTTTCAAGACTTGAGTCTAGTGTTTGTAAGTTTTAAGATTTTATTTTTTGATAAAATATAAAGGATAGATTAGTTGTGAATTTCTCAAGCTCACATGCACACACACAAAAAATTTATATGCGTTTTCATTAAATAGTTTTGATTTTAGAAAATACCATTTTGGTTTTGAGCTTCAAATATACATCCTTATGTTTCATGATTAGAGTTCATCAAATCAAGTTTACATATTTTATATGTGTTTTAGATTTTATCCATACACATTGATGATTTAAATGTTTAGAAAAAATTATTTGATGAGTTTTATATCATGTGTTTAAGTTTTGTTTAAGTCAAAACTTATTTTAGAGCTTATTGTCGAAAACATAGATATTTCATCATATATGTGTATTGGATCATATCCATACACATTGTGCTTCAAAGTGTTTTAATACCTTATTTTTGTATTTGGACAAGTTTTAAAAAATCAGTTTTTCATTTAAAAGTTTGATTTTGAAAAATACCGGTTTTTGTTTAAGGCTGAATTTCTATATCGCAAAAATAGCTCAATTTGTTTGTAATATGTGCTGATTTTTTATCAGACATATTTGGATTTCAAGTATTTCAATGAACTGATTTTTTTTAATTTTATAGAGTTTTATGAGATTTTATGGATATTAAAAGACTAAGTTTTAATCCCTTTAATATCTCTGACTTGGCCTTCTAGCGGTCGACCGACCGGTCGACTGAGCAAGAAGTTGGTCGATCTGGCGGTCGATTGATGTGCACAGAAACGTACACAAACCCTGGCTTGAGGGCCGATCGACTGGGCGGTCGACCAATTCAGAGAGTTTACTCTCTGGATCTAGCCCCGGTCGACCAAGCGGTCAACCGGCCAAAGAGCTTTTGCTCTCTAGTTCTTGCCTCGGTTGACCGCCAGGTCAAGACCTGGGTGCGATCGATCGGGCGGTCGACCGACAACCCCAACGGTCATAAATATGACCATTGGCCGATTGACCAACCGGTTGATCGACAGGCAAATCTGGCCGATAACGGCTAGTTTTCTGATGCCTCTATAAATGGGACTTTTGGCAAGATTTTTGGGTAAGATCTTTAGGCTGTTTTCTAGAGCTCTTCTTCAGAGTTTCTAAGCAACATTTTAAAGCTTCATTTCCATATCCAAAAGAGAATTTATCAGAGTAAATCTCTTGTGTTTTTAAAAGAGTTTTTTGAGTTTCTTCCTACACTCATTCTATCTTGTTTTCTCATATAAGCTTGAGCTTTCTATTGCTAAACTCATCCTCTAGAATACTTGCTGTGAGAGTTATTTTTGATAATCAAAGTGTAGAGATCACCAAGTGTTCATATTTGTATTTGAGGAGGCGAACTTGCGGGTTCGTATTGTGATGAGTTCTTGTGGGAGCTCGATATAGAGGTGCGGCCTCGACAAGCTAGTGTTCTTGCATATGTTGTTCTTACGGGAACAAGTGAGGGACCTGTGAGTCCAAGAGTTCTAGTGTGAACTCGTTATAGGTGTTGTGCCACCGAGTGATCTTGCAGGATAATTTTTAGTTTAAATCCTTCGTAGTGTTGAAGGCGGGGATGTAGATAAAGTTTGCTCGAACCTCGAAATTAATTCTCCCGTGTTTGCGATTGCTCATCTCTCTCTCTCACTCACATGTGTTTTATATCTTGCATGCTTATATTGTTTATCTCTATATATGCTTGATATATCTTGTGCCTAATTGACATATGTTTGGGATTGTTTGCACACACTTGTATACAACCAAGAGAGTTCTAGTGGCACCTTAACTCTTAATCTAGAGGAATATTGAGGAGATAGTCTTGAGCCCTTCACCGGAAATTTAGCTACACTCTTGTGTTATACTTTGTGTGAGCTTAATAGTTTTTATTTGCATAAATAGTTTTAATTCCGTATTAGTTTACATTAGATTAGTTTGATTGAGTTTTTACCTACACACAAGAATATAGAATTTCAGAACTTTTAAAACAGTAGTGCAAGGTACTCAATTCTACCGCTATAACAAGTGGCTATGTGGGTTGTGATCCACAAGGAGAGACTAGCGATGGAAGCTTTTTTAGCAAGTTCTCTTTTATTCTACAAAGAATGGTTAAAGTTCTTCTTTTAGTTCTTTAAAAGAAAATGAAAAAGATTTAAAGTTAAGTTAGGAAGAAAGTGGCAGATAGAGAAGGTGGAGAAAATGAAAGTGAATATTTACAAAGAAATTGAAAAAGATTAAAAGAAATTTGGAAGATTGTGGTGTTGGTAATTTACACTAAAATTAAAAGAAAAGAAAACTAAAACCTAAAAAAAGTTACTTACCTCTTCGGCGCCTACTTACCTTTGACCCGTATTGACGTTGTACCTTTGTTTGAAGGCTAGGACAAATAGGATCTTCCCTATTCTCATATTACACTATGAATTGAAGGGGCAAGCTACACTACCATAGAAAGGGATATCCATCACCATAAGCCATCAACGGCACTTGCAAGGACAAGGCAACTTCGAGGCTATCAGTTTCACTTGGATCCGCAAACACAGAAGAGGGAAGTAAACGAAAATAAGAGTAAAGAAGTAAAAGAAACTTCGATTCGATTCAAATAACAATGGAAGAAAAGATCACTTACAGTGATATCACCTTTAGTACAAACTAGCTCTCATTCCTCCATGAAAGTCTCCTCTCCTCTCAGTTAATAAAGAAAATAAAAATTACATGAAAGAAAATAAAAAAACCTAAGTTACAAACTACAAATTAACCTAAATTTTACTCTCTGCTTGGTCGTTCCTTTTGCCTTTAAGATTGCAGGTATTTATAGGAGAAATGCTGGCTATTTTATGAATTTGAATTCTTCCCTTATCTCCAAACTTGATTTAATGAGGATATTCTGTTCTAATCTGCAGCTTGTTGGCATGTTGATTACTAAATATAACTTATCAAATGACAGAATTAGAAAACGTGATCAACTTAATAATTGTAGCCCTTTAAGTCTTCTTTCTGGATCATCTTGAATCATTAGATTTGAGTTACAGTAGCTAAAGTTATGATTCAAATGCTAAAATGTATCCAGTCAGAATCTAAGTCAAAATTGGTTCATCTCATCCGTTGATCTTCTCTCTATCCATTTATCTCTTTAGATTTTGAATTTGAACTCTATATTTGATGTTATCCTCAGTTGATCTTTATCTAACAAAATGGTTTATAAAAATTCAAATTTTATCGGTTTTCATTTGGTGTTTTCTTTTTGATTTGCTCTGATCTTCAGCTGAACATTTGCCCAATCCTTGATTTGTTCTAACTAGATCTGGGATCATCCTTAGCTAACCAAATAGATCCAGTTAAATCTGATTTTAACTGATATTTATTTGGTTTAATCCTCTTTCTCTTCATAATTATCTTCTACAAAATAGACATTTAAGACAAGAAAATTAGCAGATTTATTATACAATAAATGTAAGAGTGTCATGAAAAGAATGCAAAATATGTGTACGATCACACCCCCACACCTATCTTTTGCTCATCCTCGAGCAAAACAACTAAACTAAATCAAAAATTATTAGACCACTTTCGCAGGTCACGCGATTGCATTGAGCATGTGTAATAAGCCATTAAACCTCTAAGTTTTCCCTAAAGGACGAGTTTTGTCTCGTGAGGATTTTCAGTGGATTGCACCCACAAAATCCATAAATAAAGAGAAAAAAATGTTAGTATTTTGAAAACACATTTTAAAACAAAAAATATTTGAAATATTATTGTAAGATTTAAGTAATCTATAAGTTATAGGAAAATCAAAATTTTCATTCCTAAACTTAGTCTCTATTCAAAAATTTGTTATCAATCAAAGAAAAGAGTCATCTTATACTTCTCATCTAGTCTATTTCTTTACCCTAAGTCATATGCACCTTCGTGACCGTTAAGTTTTGACTAAGGGTTATTTAACTCTAACTCTTATGTCTTATTTATTTATTTATATATATATATATATTTTTCTTTTTTATTTTTGGTGGTACATTCCTTACTTCTATTAAGCTTTCTAATCTGCCCATGTAACGAGCCTTTAATCGGTGACCCCCAAATCAAATGGTCTTAGGGCACCGGGTGAGAAAACACCCCAAGGATTTAAGCACTCGAGCAAATAAGGCCACAAGACTAAGGATTTTATTATATGAACCGCTTTTAGGTGTGAAAACTTATGCTTTATGAGGCACAAATACCCAGCTTAATCAGAGGATTATATATATATATATATATATATATATATATATATATATATATATATATATATATTTTAATGGGACATAAGAATCTTCATTTTTGAGCCCTAAGTGTGTAAGTGTATGAAACATGTATATTTCATCAAGGTAAAAATCAAGACTAAATTACTTTCACAAATTTTCTTCCTAACCTTAGAAATCAAACAAATTATCTTATTTTGACCAAGTACAAGAAATCCTAATTTTGATTTTCTTATTCCTTAAAATTGACTTAATTTCTTACAAAATAATATGTCAAAATATTATTTCTATTTTCGAAAAGTTTTTAAAAGTAAAGAAAATGTTAATTTTTTTCTTTTTTTATAAAAAGAAAAACCTAAGTTACGTTAGAACTCTCCGCCACACCTATCTCATGCATTGTCCTCAATGTATGAATTAATGCATAGATGCATGAAAAAAAGAAAGGGAAGGAAAATATTACCTTAAGGTGGTAATTTGGTGGTGGTCTTATTGGTCCACGAAATGCGCCCAGTCGAATTTGCGTAGAGTTCGAAAGAATCCACCAGAAACCTCTCTAATATAACCCACTTAAATGATATATATATGAATGATTTTTATTAAGAATTTTACCCCATCTAATTTCCAAATTTCACAAATAATTTCGAAGTCAATTTTATCAACACCCTTGTCCCAAAATGGAGTGTGAAAAGATAAAATGATTGACTTGGACTTAGGAAGTACGGGAACTAATACCGACTCAGGAAAGTGACTTAAGTCAAGTGAAGGTTCAGGAGTTGAGATTAGTTCAAGAAGTGGGTCCAAATCAAGAAGTTGAAACTCAAGTCTACATTCATTTCCCAATAATAGAATGTGACTTAATATTGGGGATTCAAGTTTAAGAATGACAGGTGTGGGAATAAAACTGACTCTAAAATATTACTCAAGTTGGGTAACAAAACAGGAGTCAATATTGATTCAGGAATTTGAACTGAATCACAAATTTGAGAATCTAGGTCACATTTCTCATTGAGTTCAATTTCATAAAAATGAGAACTTACCAATTTGTCAATGGGACTTTCAAAAGTATGAAAATTGATCAAGTTCAATATGATGATCATAAAAGATTGGCGATTCAATTTCATGATGAATTGGCACAGGATCCAATGTTGACTCGGGAAAATGATTGAAATCAGGTGAAGACATCGGAGTCATATTGAATCAGGAAGTAGAATTGAATTACCAAGTTGAGTTTCAGGATCATATTCATTCTCAGGTTCAATTTCAGAAAAGGGATAGCTTGCCAAAATGTCAATGTGGTTTTCAAAATTTAGAGTTTGGGCAAGTTCAAATGGGTGTGCTAAAATGGAATCTTGTTTTCCAAAATAACATGATTCTTCAGCTCTAACAGAATGGTTAGAGACATCAGAAATGGTCAAACGGTGAGAATGGAGAGTTTGGACCATTATATCTATGTCATGATTATGAGCGATTTGAGTCTGAGTCATGACATCAAGCAGCTTTTCATAGTCGATTGGTTCATCATTTTTTTGCGATTGAACTTGAAAAGAAGAAGTTTTGTTTTGAAATTTGTGGTAAAATTGTGAGTCCGTCAGATTTTGTTATTGTTGCTTGGACTCACACATACTCATTTTCAAGACTGATGGTTTTCTATTTTGAACTGGTGGAACTGAGTATGAATCTTGAAAATATTGTGGACAAGGTGGATAAGGAGGACAAGTTAGTTGAAAATTAGACTCGGGGGAAGTGAATCCCCATTGACTCTGTGAAGAGTTGAAATTATTTTGAAAACTATGGTCATAAGATTGGGGGCATGGGTTATATCGCTTCAGATAAGACCAATCCGGCACACTAGGTTGGTTAAAGTTATGATATGCCGGGTTGGTAATATCGAAAAAAAAGGTAAGGGTGTAATATGGATTACGATTAAAATTAGAAAAATTATTGTTATAAGCCATATAACACAGCAGATGTCAAACACAAACAATGAAAAACAAACAAATAAACAAACAATAAAAAAAATCTAACCTAAATTAGGGTAAACCTTAAACCTAGACGACTCCTAACTAGTTAGACTGTCCACGGGGATATATTGCTGAATCTGACTACAAGTTAATCGGGCAGGTAGGGGCAAGATTGGTGGGAGGTACCCGCGCAGAAGTGACAGGTCAAATTAAGTCAAACCACCAGCCTTCGGGGTTTTGCCCCTCAATCCCAAACCTTAGTCACCGATTTGGCAAGAGTCAAATTCAAATCAACTTCTTCCTTAGGTCAGTCTCCTATTTGAGTCCGAGATGTCCCTAGGGCCAACGTCAACGCAGATTTAGTTAGGTTTGGGTTAGTGAGTGAGGAGATTGTTTGTGGGCTAAGGGAGGGTAATGATTTCCCCACCTTATCTTGTTTATAAGACAAGCCCTTAAACCAATTTAGTGCATTGTACAAGTATATACAAAAAAGTAACACTCAAGAAATATTTCATACAGGAATGAACCTTATACTAAATGCTATGCACACATACCTTGGCTCCAGCACTCTTCAGCCATAAATAGAAAATGTAATGAAATAGACATGTGCCTAAATGCAAAGTCTAAATCATTTTTGGCATTTACAATCAACCTTCTACTATTGTGTTAGAAATGGATATACAGTGAGTCAAATAAGGAAATGAATAGCTACAGATATTAAACTTTGCAATTCAGCCAACCTGCAGAAAATACAGATTAGTAGTTCACTCAGATTGTCACAAAAATGTAGCAAATCTTGAGGGCTTTGGCTCTGCTTTCTTGAGTAGAGTACAGGGCCACTTATATGTCCACTGCAGCAAAAGTTCCTTGTTGAACCTGTATACTAAGAACAAAGAAGAAATTTAACCAAAAATATAAATCTAAAAAGAGAATAACTTACCGTCCCTCCCCGACAACAGCGCCAAAATTTGATTGAGCTTCTACCTGCACACAAGAATACAGAATTTCAGAACTTTTAAAGCAGTAGTGCAAGGTGCTCAATTCTACCGCTATAGCAAGTGGCTATGCGGGTCGTGATCCACAAGGAGGGACTAGCAATGGAAGCTTTTTTAGAAAGTTCTCTTTTATGCTACAAAGAATGGTTAAAGTTCTTCTTTTAGTTCTTTAAAAGAAAATGAAAAAGACTTAAAGTTAAGTTAGAAAGAAAGTGGTAGATAGAGAAGGTGGAGAAAATGAAAGTGGATATGTACAAAGAAATTGAAAAAGATTAAAAGAAATTTGGAAGATTGTAGTGTTGGTAATTTACACTAAATTAAAACTAAAACCTAAAAAAAAGTACTTACCTCTTCGGCGCCTGCTTACCTTTGACCCGTATCAACGATGTACCTTTGTTTGAAGGCGATTGAAGTATGACAAATAGGATCTTCCCCATTCCTGTATTACACTATGAATAGAAGGGGCAAGCTACACTACCATAGAAATGGATATCCATCACCATAAGCCATCAACGACACTTGCAAGGGAAAGGCAACTTCGAGGCTATCGGTTTCATTTGGATTCACAAACACAGAAGAGGGAAGTAAACGAAAACAAGAGTAATGAAGTAAAAGAAATTTCGATTCGATTCAAATAACAATGGAAGAAGATCACTTACACCGATGTCACCTTCAGTACAAGCTTGCTCTCATGCCTCCATGAAAGTCTCCTCTCCTCTCAGTTACATAAAGAAAATAAAATTACATGAAAGAAAATAAAAAAAACATAAGTTACAAACTGTAAATTAGCCTAAATTCTACTCTCTGCTTGGTCGTTCCTTTTGCCTTTGGGATTGCAGGTATTTATAAGACAAATGCAAAGGATAGAGGAGTATGAATATAGGTGAAACTGACTATTTCTGAATTAAATCCTTCCCTTATCTCCAAACTTGATTTGATGAGGATATTCAGTTCTGATCTGCAACTTATTGGCGTGTTGATTATTGAATATAACTCATCAAATGACAGAATTATAAAAAATTATCAACTTAATAATTGTAGCCCTTTAAGGCTTCTTTCTGGATAATCTTGAATCATCAGATTTGAGTAATGGTAGCGAACGTTATGATTCAAATGCTAAAATATATCCAGTCAGAATCTGAGTCAAAATTGCTTCATCTCATCCGTTGATCTTCTCTCTATCCATTTATCTCTTTGGATTTTGAATTTGGACTCTGTATTTCACGTTATACTCAGTTGATCTTTAGCTAACCAAAATGGATTTATAAAAATCTGAATTCTACCGGTTTCTATTTGGTGTTATCTTTTTGATTTGCTCTGATCTTAAGCTGAAAATTTACCCCAATCCTTTATTTGTTCTAATTAGAACTGGGATCATCCTCAGCTAACCAAATTGATCTAGTTAAATCTGATTTTAACTGGCATTTATTTAGTTTAATCCTTTTTCTCTTCATAATTATCTTCTACAAAATAGACATTTAAGACAAGAAATTAGCAGATTTATTATACAATAAATGTAGGAATGTAATGAAAAGAATGCAAAATATGTGTACGATCAGCTTCTCACCTATTCACCCCCCTCTAGGTGACCTAAAAAGGGTGCACATTATCTTACTCAACATCATTATCTCTTGAGTAATCAAGCTTCTCACTTGAAGATGAAGATAACATGGGATTAGATAAAACACTGGTAGTGAAAAGCTTAGCCCCAACAAGTCCAGTGGCGGGACTTTGCTCTGGGACCCCCCTGAAGACATCATCTCAACTGGAGAGCTCGGTTGAATGTCTGTTGGATCAAAATTTTTTACAGACTCTGGAGAGTACCCGAGGGAGTAATCTTAGTGGCACTAGGGCCGGGTAGAGTCACCTCTAGTTGCTTGCCTTTTTTTGACTTCCTTTGATAATTCCTCAACTATAACCACTATAGGACCTTTGGTCTTAGGACTTCTCAGGTGTAGTGGAATCTCAGAGTCTTCATTTTCTTCAGAACCAGCATGGATAGGCTCAGGATCTACTACCGATGTAAAAATTCCCTTGGAAGGAGCCTCAACCTCAGGCTCTCGTTGTAACTTCTTCTGACTAGAGCCAGCCTCAGTAGACTGAGATCGAGTTTGCTTCGCAGCTGCTCCTCGCGAACGTCTTTTATAGGGCTCTTCAGCAGGACCAGCAACTTTTGTTTAGACAATCTCAAGCTCAGCCTGAAGAAATTCATCCATTCCCTTTAAATGGGTGTTCTTGGAGCTCTTATTGGCTTGAAACATAGCCTTGATCTGCTTAATACATGTGTTATTTATGTTATACCCTGGGACTGAGTCTGCTATCACATGTCATGTACAGAACCCAAGGCTAGTGTAAGAATCAGCATCTTCTGTGGTAGCTTGAATCTTGCTATTGTTCCTCTAGGCACATTGAAGTACCACGCTCTTGCTCAATCTTACAAATTGCAGCTGAAACGAAGGTCTTAATTCGGGTTACGTATATATAGTTGATCATACCTGTATTGGTGAGCAAACCGGTTGGGCAAATAGGGTTCGATCGTGCACCTACCGAAAGACCAGATATCTGAGGCGAATATTGATCAACCACCAGAAAACCCTAGATGAGAGGGTGGTGAAACAATCAACACCGGGTCGGTTAAAAAATCGTTCCTCATAAGAAGCTCCTTGAAAGTCAGGGAAGCACCTCACTAACTGATAATTCATGCTGCTTTGAAGAATTTACCAGATCATTAGCATGTACCAACTATTCCAACTCGAGCGCTTCAGTCGCTGGACAAATGACATCCTCAGATGACTGCACTGCTGACATCATAGACAGATAGTGCATAACATACCATGTCATAGAGTATGTGTATGGAAACTCTACATGAGGATTTGGTGTCTGCATCTTGGGCTTACCATCCGGGCCGATGACAATGTTGCCCTCTTTGTCTTTTTCAACTACTACATTGCAAAAACTTTAACACAGAACTCGAAGCCTGCTCTAAAGACAACCTACCATAGCGGGGAGCAAGTCGAGAGACTGACCATAAGAGAAGAACAGTCAGGTAAACTACATCAGTGACAACGACCTCATGAGGTAGGGTGGGCACAATATACCACTTTAACCACATCATCAGAAACCCTGCCAGTAAGGCTCCGTCCAAGATGGGAAATTTTGCCTGATGGTGGAAACTATCAAAAACAATATTAGGCTTGAAGGTATCCTCGTTTGATTCTGTTGCATATGAGTTTACTGATTCAGAAATCCTCTCTGTAATCTCAGCATTTGTGCTAGCCGCCAGTCGAGATACGAAGCCTGAATTTTCTCCCAAACCCCAGAAGAGGTAATTGGCCCACGAGATCTACTTAACTCCTCCAAATCTCCATCCGGTCGCTTGAGCACAAATGCGAGAATGACACAAACCCTCCTGGTAGGTTTCATACACTTGAGAAGCATCCCTCTTCAATAAATGCAATTCTTCAGTGCCGAAAAATGTACTCCTCATATGGTAAATTCCCATGGACAACCCTGAGACTTCGAATATCTCATGCAGAGCGAATCCAATTTCCCCCACCGGAGTAAAAAAAAAATGTGCAAGTGTCTGGATTATACTTCTCAAGGATTGCAAAAAAGTTGAAATTATAATAACTCAGAGTAATTCTGTAACACTCGGCCCTGATAGTATGATACAACCCGCACTGAAGCAGTGGCTTCTCCAATTCCTTGAGGACGAAGCAAACCATCTTCACCCTCCAAGAGGTTGTTATCGAATACACCCATCCTGGCACCCGAATGTCAGATTGGGTAAATTCACCCTTCACTTCTATGAACCGCTGATGAAGGTCGCAGCTTGCTTAGGGGTTTTGCCTGTTGGAAACTCCTGCTTCATCAAGCCTGAGAGTAGTTCAAGGATTTTCCTACTATGGCCGATAGGAAAAGCAGCACGATTGGAGATCCTCCTGATAGTAACACCCGACTGGGCCTTGACCAAGTCCCAGTTCATGTACCGGTGAAGAGACATGACTGCAGGTATGATAATGGGAACATCTATTCTATGTTAGGGAGGAAGAAGCGACGCTCTCCAATTTGATGAAGCCATTTATAGTTCCCATCAAACAAAACCTCTTCATTTTTGTCCAATGGCACCTCCAAAAAGGAATACTAGTTTCCTAAATGGACGACGGTTTGTAGGCTTAAACCTCCCATCCGAGATGAGCTCCCGCAGAGTAGGGACAGTGCCCTTGATTAAACTGGCTTGTCGCTCTTCATTCCTTCCAGTGAATGTAAGAACTGTCTACTGTAAACTGAAGAGGAAGTTAAGGTCAGCACCTCCAATGTGACCGAAGTGGTTCCTCTTGGTCAAGGGATTCGAAGTATACCTCACTGCAAAAAAGAGTACAAAGTCAGTATTTTGAAGATAGTGAAATTATACTAAATGTTAAAGTTCAAACGTGGGGCTCAATACATGAGACCCTCGTTCAATAACTAAAACACAAGGCTCACATGACGCCCGTGTTTGGACTTTAGAATTAGAAATTTTTCTAAATCTTAAGATTCAAACGCGAGTTTCATAAACGAGACCCGCGTTCAGAAGTCTCAAGACGCGGAGCCTACTAGACTCACGTTCAGTTCGCAGACGAGAGGGTCGCATTAACAAGGCAAAGAAATGCAAGGATCACCAGACCTGCATTTTGCTCATCAACATGAGAACCGCGTCAACAAATCAAACGCGGACCTGTGAGATCCATGTTGAGTGTCCAACTTCAACAGAAGTTTTAAAACTTCAAGAAGAAATTAAGAGGACAAAGTCTCTTCATGTTCACACTAATGGAGAAAGCCATTTGAAGAGTTTTCCCTAAAATGGGTGCTTCTTGAGGAGGAGCTCCACTCATTCGGGTCTCAACAGCAGCGAGCTGGAGAAGGAAGTGATAGACTTCACTCTTAGAGCCATGTGCATAGTTAAATCTTTGAAAAAGATTAGAAAAAGCTTGAAGATTTATGGGATCAGAAAAGCTCAAGATCTTTGGTCAGACGCAAGTCTGATTGGAAGAGATGAACAGTCAACTGAATTGACTGTTGAAAGACCCAGGTCTTTTATAGGCTCTTCAATGGTCGAGATACGTGGTGTATATCTCAAGCTCAATCTGAACAAGACATGCATCCAACACGGCACTCGCATTAAAGGATGTCCGCGTCTGAAAATATCCAACACGATCTTCGTGTTTCAAACTGAGAGTCGCGTCCCTACATCAATTGAGAATCGCGTCTCAACAACAATTGAGAGTCGCATCCCAACATCATTTGGGAGTCGCGTTTCAATAAGGGTCACCCCTGCATTGAAGTTCGCGTCCAAAAAATGAGTGTCGCGTTCTCTCACGTATACAAAAGAGTAAGTCTCTGCTTCTGCAATCAGTTCTACAGTACACTAGTAAAAGTAATCGTCAACTCTACCAATTCAATAGTACACCGACAAATAAATTAGAGCTCATACAAGTGCTAGACTGAGTTTTCTAGGACACTTGTGATGATCTTTCCTGGAGGCTTCAAGCAGTTCAATAGTGCTATCATGAAGACTAGAATCTAGACAAGATCAAGCTTAGGGCATCTCAAAAGATTGCCACTCCAATCATGGGGAGCCTGAAATTAACATGGAGTTCAAAGTATTCCAAATCCATCCCAGTCGACCGTAGAGTTTCAAAAACTGTGGAGAGAATTCTGTAGGTTGTCTAAAAATTCTTTAAGAACAAGTCCTCAAACGCGAACCTCACTTCAATGCGAAGGTCATGTTTCAACAAAAACGCGGACCTCGCGTCCATGGGCAAATGCGGACTACAAATGCAGGTCAGAGTAACTCCGCATTTTACCTCAAATGCGGGTCTGAGCAACTCTGTGTTTCACTTCAAATGTCTCTCTTCAAACACGGATCAGAGCAACTCTGCGTTTCACTTTAAATGCGGGTCTGAGCAACTCCGTGTCTCTCTTCAAACGCGAGTCTGAGCAACTCCGCGCCTCCGTTTCAACGCATGCCTGTGAGCTTCGCTTTTTGACTGCAACGTGGTCATGAGAAGACTATGAGCGTCGCGTCTGCACAACAACGCGAGGTCCGCGTCCAGTGCGTGTTCCGCATTTCTGTTGTAACTGTACCCCCATTCTGGGTCAATTAAATCCCCACATAATATGGGAGTTCATACCCATTATGAAGGAATTCTAAGGGACAATTATATCCCCTAAGTCCCCTTATAAATATCCTCAAGCTCTATGAACAGGGTGGGGGACTTTTTCTGAGACATTAAGCTGAGAATTCTTAAGTTAAAAGTTTTTTTTCTTTTCAACCTCAAAGGTTCAGAGAGAGAGAGAGAGAGAGAGAGAGAGAGAGAGAGAGAGAGAGAAATTAGTGAACTATAAATACTTAGTGCGTTCAAAACAGATTTCTTTTCTGATTACTTTTTCAAGAATGCCTCGAAGAAAATTTTAAAGAGAAGCTTGTCGTTTAGCCGGTCAGTAGAAAATAAAAATCACTCTCCAACGCCACATCAAGAACCCAAAATTAAACAAAAGGGAGCTCTAGACATTCTCCTCTCTTTTGTAATCGGAGTTTTTTTGATCCGTTGTAACTTTCTTTTCATATCAAAGAAGTTTTTACAGCTTTCAATTTTTTAACCAAACATCAATATGTTGATTATTCATATTCATCATCCTTTGGCTTACATTATCTTGCAATGGTGAGTCCTTCAGGTTATCTTTTTGATGTCTTCACCTAAATAATCAATTTCTACAACATTCTTTGCATGAGTGTTAGATTCCTCAAACTTAACATACATAAACTCTTCAATAGTCAAAGTTGACCTATTGAAGAGTCTATAGGCCTTACTAGTGTTTGAATACCCAACAAAAATAGCTTCAAAAGATTTTGAATCAAACTTTCTTAAAGTACCTTTGATATTCAAAATAAGGCATTTACATCCAAAACCTTAAAATATGAAATATTTGGTTTTCTCAAATAATAAATCTCAACTTGTTAGAATTTTTGCTAAAATAAATTTGGTTCCCAATGTAACATGAAGTATTTATGGCCTCGGCCCATAGAATTGAGGGAGTCCATCCTAGCCATCTCTTAAAGAGTATGATTCTTCCTTACGATGACTCCATTTTGTTATGGAGTTTTTGGACAAGACAATTCATGTTTAATTCCATTATTCTCACAATAAGTGATAAAATAATGGTTTATGAACTCACTACCTCTATCACTCCTTATGCGCAAAATCAGAAAAAAATTTAATTCTTTTTCTAAAGATAAGAAAATGCGAGAAAATTTCATCTTTATGTTCTAAAAAGAAAACCTATGTAAATCTTGAGAAATCGTCAACTAAAACAAAAACAATTCGGTTACCACTAAAACTTTTTATAGTTAGTTGGACCAAACAACTCTATGTGGATTAATTTTAAGAGTCTAGATGTTATGATATACTTGATTATTTTGAAGGAGAACTAAGTTTGTTTCTCAAGTTGGCTAGCATTGCAAATGCGGTCCTTTTCAAACTTCAAATAAGAATAACCTTCACTGAATCATTAGAATTAATTCGAGAGAGATGGTCAAATAAAAGTTGGCCTAGTCTCCTATATTATAACCAAGAATCTTTATTAAAAACATTCAAACAAGTTGCATTGCATTGTATATTTAATATATCAACATGTAAGCATTGTTTTCACAAAAATTGAAAAGAACAAAAGTATTTGTTTTCTTGTCTAAAATGTCACAAGTGAAATCATCAAAATTAACTTTAAATCTTTGTCATAAAGTTGGATAATGCTCAAAAGATTATACTTGAGGCCTTCAACCAAAATAACATTCTCAATTAAAAGAGATGAGCCAATCTTGATATTAATTATACCAAGAATTTTACCCTTTGAGTCATCTCTGAAGGTGATGGTGCCATCTTCATGATACCTTAGTTCCAAAGTTATTGATATCCCAAGTAATGTGTCTTGAGTAACTACTATCAAGGTGCCACCGCTCCCTACGTCTTGGAGCCTTGGTGCACACCTATATGAAGTAATAAATTTATTGATTTTGGCACTCAAACTGTTTTGGGTCTTAGAATGTTAGTCTTCCGAACTCAAACATGATCATTTGAAATATTTATTCTTTCATAGGAAAACTTAACCAAGTGACTTTTTCAGTCACAATAGGTGCATGTGTACACCTTGGCATATAAAAATGCATGATAAGCATATGTAGCATGGACATGTTTAGTGTGTGGCAAGGTATGCATGGTGTGCCTGAGATTGAGAGTGTGTGTAAGCATGTGTAGTAAGAGAAATATGTAATTTTCTTTGAGTTTGCCTCTTAGAAAATATAGCCTCTAATCTAACCTTATTAAACTCACATTTTTTCAAAATATTACTCAAAGTGTTAATCTTTATTTTCAAAGTGAAAATCTCATTTTCATCAATAATTGGAAGTTTGCTGCAAAAAAATTTATGTCATCAGAATCATTTTGTGTCTTTTGAAGAGTGAAAGATAAAATCTTTTTTTCTTTGGAAATGACAGCTAGTTGATTTTGGAGAAGTTCATTTTTCTTTTTCATTTTTAAATACTTTTTTTGAAAAAATTATAGTTGTTGAATAGTTCTTCAAAAGGTTCACTCAATTCATCTATAGATAATTCACATTCATCAAGAGAAGATTCAGATGTTATCTTAGGTGTGTTCTTATTTGTTATGAAACACACATGTGGTTGTGTCCACCCTTATTCAGATTTGCTCTCCGAATCTCATTTTGCCTTCAAGGCTTTCTTCTTGTATGGCTTCTTGGAGTTTGACGGTTTACTTTTTGTCTTCGAGCAATTGGCAATGATGTGTTTGGGCTTCCGGCAATTGTAGCAAATTATTTTCATCTCCTCCTTCCCTTGCCATCTTCTTTTATTTTCAAATATGTTCGTGCTGTACATCTTCCTTACTTTCTTCACAAGGAGGAACAAATTTTCATCATCTTCAAGGTCATCTTTTTCTTCATTGGAGATGGAGGGAGTAGATTTGATGGCAAAAGTCCTCTTTTTTTAGGGGTACCTTCTATTCTCTAGCTTTTCTTTCCATCTCATGGGTTTTTAGATTCCCAATAAGATCAATAAGCTCCATCTCTTCTTTGTCATAAGCTCCTTCAATGTAGTTGACTTGACCTCCTAAGATGGTGGTAGAGCACGGATGACCCTCCTCATCTTTTGGTCATTGTCTATTATATCACCTAAAGAAGAAAAATCATTTATGATTTTACTAAACTTGATATCTTGTCATTAATAGATTCATTTTCATTCATAGAAAAATTCTCATATTGAGAACGCAAGAGATAACTTGTGAAGTTCCCTTCACACAACATCTTTTGGAGCCAACACGGCTTGCAATGAAGTCTCTTAAGAAACCCACAATACCAGTGTGATGGCTTAAGGCCAACACAATGGTAGTGATCAATCTCACCATCAAACTCGTCTCGAAGCTCAGCAAAATCGAGTTAACTGCCTTCGTGGTTAGAAGACCTCTACGCCAAGTGACCAAGATGCAACTCTTATGTTCACATTGATACTGAGCAAACTCAATTGCAGGTGGTTCGTAACAACTCCTGCGAATCAAGCAGATTGCTGAACGTCGACGAAGACATCAAGCTCACCATAAGCAAACAGAAGATGAAAATAATGTTGTTTGCACTAAATATGTCCCTCACGTTCAGCCTGGCATTTCTACTTCAAAACGCGATGCTCGTTTTCAAAATAGCTGTCACTAGAAAGCGAACTGTGTGCTTCTGCTTCAAAACGTGATTGTTTGGTTAAAAAAATATGAAGTAAAATTCTTATTGCAAAAAAAATTACAACAGATGCAATCCGATTACAAGGAGGGGAGGATGTTTGAATCTCCCCTTTGTTTAAGTTGGGTTCTTCATATGGCGATGGAGAGTGAATCTTTTTCTCCATTTACTGGCTGAATGATAAGCTTCCCTTGGATCGTTTTAAGGATGTAAGATAACTCCGCTTGGACACGACCAGTATTGGAGTTCTCTTTTTAAAGAAGAAATTTCTTTCTTTCTCTCTCTCCCCTTTGAACGCCTGAAGTTTCTAAACTTTGTGGATGTTTTTCTCCTTCTCCAAAGAAAGAAGACTCTCTCGTGTTCAATAGGTTTTCATGGCTATTTATAGGGGTATTCAGAGGTAAAATTGTCCTCTAGATTCTCTCCATAATAGAGATTAACTTTCCACATTACATTTGTGTTAATTGACCCAGTAATAGGGCAGTAATAATAGAAATGTGATTCCCACGGGATCTGTTTTGTTGTTGAAAAGCGAAGCTCGTAGGCTCGTATTTGAGACGCGGAGTAAACTGAGGTCTGCATTTGAGTTGGAACGCGGAATTATCTGAGGTCCGCATTCGAGTTAGAGAGCGACTTTGGCTGAGCTCTGTGTTTGAACTGGAACGCAGGCTTGTTTGAAATCCGCATTTGAATTGGAACACGACTTTGGCTGAGCTCCACTTTTGAACTGGAACGCAGCCTTGATTAAGCTCTACATTTTAAATGAGAACGCTGGACAGACTCAGGTTTACTTTTACCATTAGATGCGAGTCAGGTCCGCATTTACTATTAGACGCGAGGTTCACGTTTGAGTTGAAAATCACCTAGAGGGGGGGTGAATAGGTGATAATGCTAATCAATGCACAATTAAAAATATGATGCAACAATCAACCCAAAACAAGACTAGAAGCCGAATACCCCGTGAAGGGCTCTGAACTCCTTCCTCCTGATTCCTCTAGATATGAGTTGGAGGTGCGCAATGCAATCTTGTTGTATGAGTATTTGATTGACAATGTGATTATGCAACAAGTGAATATAACAATGAAAATGAAGAGCAAGTACAATGTAGCAAAGAAAATGTGAAGCAAGTAGATAAAGCAATGAATATAAAGTAAGTGATTGAAGCAAGAATTAAGAGCAAGTAAGAACAAGTAAACCAAACGCAAACACCGAGAAATTTTCCGAGGTTCAAGCACCCAGCTCTACGTCCCCGCCTTCACCCAGAAGGATTTCTAACAACTATAACTTCACAAAGAGGTTACAAATACACCGGAGTACCCAACTCCACAATCTCAAGTACAAGTTCTCTCTTAGTGATCAAAAGACTACAAACTATCTTTTGCAAATGCCTCTTTCCCTTACAAGAGCCCTGTAGAGTAATGGTTAGAATTGAAGCTCAAATAGTGTAAGTGGAAAAGGAAATAAACTAGAGAGAGTTTAGAAAATAAAACTTCAGCGATGAGAGAATCTTCAGCACAAAAACTAAGGACCAAACTCTCTTGAAAGCTTTTGAAAACTTTTGAAACTTTTTGTATAATGCTTGTTGTTAAAAACATAACCCTAATCACCTCTATTTATAGGAGAGGGCTAGGGATTAAAAAGTAAACTCATATAATGTTAATTAGGAAGAATTTGACCCATAAAATATCCCCTAAATTTGTTTAGAAACGAAAAATACAAATTTAAAACGTGTTTAAAAGCTAGCCGTTATAGCTGAAACAGCTACCTCGGTCGACCGCCGGTCGACCGAGATTCAAACAAAAGAGCCGTTGCAGGCTCTTGGTCGACTACCTAAAACAAACAGATAGTGACACCACTTCAGTCGGCCAGCCGCCCGGTCGACCGAAGTCTTCGGTCGTCCGCCCGGTCAGCCGAAGAACGTGCACACGGATACGCATCCATCCTGCCAGAAAACCAGTCGACTGGGTCGGTCGACAGAACTGACCTAACAAGTGTCGGCTGACCGGTCGGTCGACCGGCTCAGGCCAAAAGACAGAACTGAACAAGAATTTTAAGGAGATTTTGATATCGAATAAAATATTTTTGATTAGAGATATATATAAAACATAAAATTGAGTTTGTAATCAAAAGGCTTTGTATTAAATTATTTTGTATATATTTATAGGGAATATTTCTAGGAAATGCATGTGCGCAAAAACGTGTGTGTTGGAATATAGAGCTTCAATCCTAATCACTATTCTTTAACAAAACTATAAAACTAGAAATAAAACTAATGAAATCTCATGAGCAATCTTGAAGTCTTGAGCCATGCAAAGCCTAGCTAGAGCCTTCTCTTTTATGTTCCTTCCTTGATGTGCCATAAGCCTTCTTTGCTCCATGAACTTAGAATTTCTTGCAAAAGCTAAGCAATGGCCTCCAAACATGGTACAAAACCTGAAACTTATCTTGAACAAACTTATTAGTACCAAATAGCTCTTATTTATTTTGTTATCATCAAAACTCTAAACAAATGGAGAGTGTAACCTTCTGGGCCAACATGAGTGAAACAAGACCTTCATGTTGGAGTGAGGTCCGCGTCTAAGGACTTATTTTTAGTGGTTTTTAGACAGTCTACAGAACTCCCTCCAAAGTTTTTGAAACTCCGCAGTTGACTAGGAGGGATTTTAGAATACTTTGGACTTCATGTTGATTTACACTCCCATGATTGGATTGATAATTCTTTGAGATGTCCTGAGCTTGATCTTGTCTTTATTTTGCGTTTGAAAATCAGACAAACGAAAGTGATTGAATTTGATTGCTAGAGGTGAGGATTAACATAGAAACTCAAAGTTCAGTAATTCCGCTAGGAAATTTGAGAGGGTTACTGTCAGAGGTGTGATGTTAACTTGACTGGAGTTAAATCCGTGATTTGAACGAATTTTATGGATTTGCTATTCTATTGATGAGAATAACAAGTAGAGTTTGATCCACCAGAGATAAGTTGAAAATTTTTACCATCAGAAGTATAATGTTAATGTGACGGGTTTGGATAATTTGAGCAAATTGAATTGTTAGAGGGGTGATATTAATTTGATAAGGGAGTATGCTAGAGATATAATATTAACTTAGCATTGAAGGTCTCGTTTTCATTGAAAAACTGAGAAAATCAATGTCATAGGATTAGCATTAAATTAGCAATAGGATGAATGCTAAAGGTATGACATTAACTTAGCATTAAACGTATTGATTTCGTTGAGAAAGCTCGAAGAAAGATTATTATCATAGGTGTAATATTTAACTTAACAATGAAATTAAAGTGCACCTAGAGGGGGGTGAATAGGTTACTAGCTAATCTAGTGCAAATGATGAGAAATTAAAAACTAATTTACAAACATACAATGTGTAACCAAGAGTGAGTCTGAATTCTTCGTGAAGGGCTCTGGAGCTACTCCTCTAGATTCCTCTAGACTATGAGTTGAGATGCTTTAGTAAGATCTCTTAGTTGAACACAATTGTGGGCACACACAAACTATATTTAGCATATGAATATGAACAATGTAAAGTAATGCAAGATATAAAAAGAGATAGAGATGAGAGATAATAGATCAAATGCAAACACGAAGATATGTTTTAAGGTTCGAGCCACTGCTCTATGTCCCCGCCTTCACACAAAAGGATTTCCACTACGTTCATACAGAATCTTTTACAAAGGGACCTCCACTGAGAAATTACAACTCTACACTAGGAGTACACAACTCCTCTCTCAATACGCAAACTTCTGCACAAGAGATGGGCACCTAGCCAAACACAAAGTAAAGAAAAATATACATGGTGATCACAAAGATCATAAATAATCTCTCTTGGTGATCTTAGAAGATAACAAACAATTTTTCTCACAAACAAAGATCCTAAGGATAGATTTTGATTTGATTGCTCAAGTGTGAGACAACAAAGTGTTCTGGAAAAGAAAACACAAAGAAAACACTTGGAAAAACTCTAGATAAGATATAGGAATTTTGGACAAGAACTATAAACTCAAAACTTGTTTTCTTTTTATTTTTCAAAAACTTTGAAATAAATAAAGTTAGAATTTTAGCACTAAAACTTGTTTTAAAAACTTGCTGAAAACTTTGGAGAAATGAGAAAATTTTGCTCTTAAAAATCTTAGGAGTAACAGGCCAAGGGAACCCATATTCATAAGATTCCCAAAATATAGCCGTTGGGGTCCAGAACAGGCCCAGAATGGCCTGTCAGTCGACTGCCCAGTCGACTGACCACTGGTCGAATTTCTGACCATTGGGGCTATCGGTCGACCGCCCCAGGCAAATATGCCTAACAGTCGACCGACCAGTCAACCGAGGCCTAAACAAGAGAGCACTCTCTCTGGTCGGTCAATCGGACGGTCGACCGGCCCATTGGCCAAGACAGTGTGCACGTTTTGTGCACATCGGTCGACTGCCCAGTCGACCGAAATCTAGTCCAGTCGATCTGTCGGTTGACCGCCAGTGGTCTCAGGCTGGGATTGTGGGTTTGTAAACTTGGTCTTTTTAATACCCATAAAATCCCATAAAATCACATAAAATCCACAAAATAAGTTGTTGTAAATATTTAAAGAAAAAATATGTATGAATAAAATTCAACACATATTTCAAGCAATTTGAACTATTTTTGTAATATAGAAATTAATCTTTAAACCGAAACCCGTATTTTCCAAAAACCAAACTTCTAAAGGAAAATACGGTTCATCTATAAACTTATATAAATAAAAAAATAAGATATTTAAACACTTTTAAAGTATAGTGTGTATGGATAGAATCCAAAAAACATATAAAAGATATATTCCTGTTTTTGACATTAAATCCAAAACTAAGTTTTGTTAAAATAAAACTAGAAACCATGAAATAGAGTCATCAAAATAAGTTTTTTAGATAATATGAACTAAACAATGTATATGGATGAATCCACAATACATATAAATCATGTAAAACATGTATTGATTCTATCTATTCATGAAAACTAAACATATTCTCTTGAAAATCCTAAACCGGTTAAATTGAAACCAAAAACTATTTTAACGTGTGTATGTGGACTTGAGCATATCAAGACTAATCAATCTTTACACAAGATCTAAACTAAAATAAACTAAACAAATCGAGATCTTCTTGTAGAACTCCTTCCCTAAGCCAACTCGATCCAAACACAATTCAAAGAGCTTGACTCCAACCGAGTGCTTGATGCGATCTTGAAACACGAGGTCTTGAATCATCATGTGTTAGCTTCCAAACTAGACTTTGAATCCTTTATTGAAGCTAAACACCTACTAAGATCTTGATCAAAATCTGAAACTTATTGAACACAGGATCATTAGTAAACTAACATTCATATGTTAGTCATCATCAAAACTAAGGTGAAAGGCCTCTGGGCCAAAAATCTCCCCCTTTTTGATGATGACAAAACTTATAAGGTTATATATGTATAGATTAAGATCAAGCTTCATAAAAGCTCCCCCTTAACTTATGCATATTCAATAAACACATAAAGATATACAATGTAGCTTAAGATACCAAATAAAAATAAGATATATGTGCGTGTGTGTGCACGCGCGGGCGTGTGTGTGCGTGCGCAAAATACTTAATAAAACATGCATATATAATCCTAAATTCTTCTTCCCCTTTTTGTCACTCATCAACAAAGGGGTAAAGACAAATAAACAATACCAATAAACATATTTTAAAACAAAATTTTGATTCCAATAAACACTCAATTGAAAGAAACCAATTGAAAGTAAAACAATCTTTTTACCAAGATACCAATAGAAGGACATGATACCAATTGATTGTAAAAAGCAAAAAAAAAAAATTTAGGTGAACACTAGAATCATTTTGCAATAAAGATACCAAATTGAGAATAATGCCACTTTGATATTATTGATACCAACATTGCGAATGTTAGCATGTATCAAAACAAATTATTTTCCATAATAAAGAGTTGGAATAAGATATCAATTTAAAATAAAACCAATTGAAAGTTAAAACACGAATTTTTCTCCCCCTTTATTAAATACCAAAAAAAATAATGCATAAGCTTTTTAAAGATCAATTATCATTACGAACTAAGTCAAGCTTAGCATGAAATCATTTATGCTAAAAAAGTATGGACATGAAAAATAAGCACAATCAAAATCAATATATGTATCAGAGCAATATAATGTCAATTTAGATATGATCCATACATATATAGAAAACAGAGTATACAAAATGAATTTTCATTAAAAATTATGTATATCTCATAACTACCACCCTATACATGCACGTTTTGAAAGATATTTAATAAGGATGTACAAGGCATGGTCGCCCATCTAATCTCCCTTAAATGGTAGGGGTTTTCAAAAATAATATTTAAATTTTTTTAACATATTTGAAAACTTTACCAATTGAAGAATAAGGAAACTAGTTTGAAGAAAAATTTGAAACTATCACGAAATCCTTCAAGTAAGGAATAAAACATAAATATATCCATGAAATATGAAAATTACACGAGAATCGATACTCAAAAAGCGATAAAGCACATATAGTTCTCATGAATCCAATAATCATGAGTAAATAAAATATAGAGTGTATAAAAATCATATAATCAACAGAATCATGAAAATAAGGCATTTAAAGCTCAATTGAAATGAAATCATCAAAACAAAAAAAAATTCTATTTTTATTAAAAACTAAACAAGCTTTAAGGTATATGTATGTTTTATAGAAACTAAAAATATAAATACATATCCCAAACATAAATGAGTCCATATTAGAATTTTGTATGAAAGAAAATAACTCTAGGATATACATGTATATCTATTAGTTATAGACAAAATTGACATATACATGAAGTTAAACACATTTTTATGAAAATATGTACAAAAATCAGGAATACAAGTTAAGATACAAAAATCATCAAAACTAGGTTACAGAAATACATCTAATGGGTACAAATGAGTAATAAAGCACAAACACATAATAATCAATGTGGCTCACTAGTTATATAAATATAAATATAAGTTTTAATGAAACTTACATCTAAACATATAATCAAAAAATGAAGTGAAAAAAACATAAACAAACATGAACATTAGGCTAAATGTACGTATTTTAGAACTATGTTATACACTTAGCTAAACTAGTGAGAACACAAAAATATAAGTTCTTATGAACATGGGTGTATCTCAAAAACTATCTATGTATATCACATGTTTAAAAACATTGCATTTAACATAATGAACATTAAAAATCAAGACATGCTAAAAACATTCATATGAAAGTATGTAAACAAAAATGGGAGTTAGAGATAGTTATCAAAATTAATGAACCAATCTCTAGATCTCCAAACCATGGTGGTCTTTTCATCAAACATTTCTTGAAAGTGATGCATCCAAAAATATGATCTTTAGGCTCGAATCGCATCCACATCAAGGCACCACTACTCTCACGTTAAGTGATAGCCCACACCTAAATCAAATGCAATAGGGGTAGATTTTGGTACCTATATCTTTTTTGGGTCCAAGGGGGTTAGCACCTTTCCTGACCCAAATAATCTTATTTGCAAAATTTCAAATATTTTTTCTATCATAAAAAAATTTTACAAGGTGGCCCGTATGTCTACAATGTATATAAGTATACACATGAGCATATATAGAATCATGTGTGTGAGTATGATGATCATGTATATGCCGTGGTTTGTTTGCATGAATATGTGAAGTATGTTTCTTATAAAACATGGATTCCAATCGTGTGTGGTTCAAAGTAGTGCCCAAATAATCTACAGTCTTCTTCAAATCACAAATATCATTTTTAATGATTGAAGAAGTGGGGCAAGCATTCTTATCAATAGGAGGTATAACAATAGAATCATGAAAAGAATGGGAAACAAAATTATTTTCAAAGAAATGTTTTTCTTTGACACAAATTCCAATTCTTTTGAAATTAAAATAATTTTATTTTTCAAAGAATCATTTTCTTTTAAAGCAAATCAAATTTTGAAGACAAAACCTCATTATTCTTTAAAACATGATCAAAATTATTTTTATTCTTTAAAAACGCATTTTCTTTTAAAACAAGGTCAAGTTGGGGTTTTAATGAACCTCAGCCCTCTCTTGCAAAATCATATTTAGTTTAGAAAATAAATTCTTATTTTCTTCTTTTAAATCGAAACTCTTGTTTTTAAAAGTTTGTATATTGAAAAAAAGTTTTCACAAAACATGGATAGTTTTTCATTTAATGCATGTGCATCTAAATTAATTTCATCTCATGAAGAACTAGTATTATCATCTAGTTGAGTGTCAAAATTATCTCAAGGGAATCAGTCCCTTAGACCATGAAGCAAGCTTGGTCGGACTCACCTCACTAGATTCCTTCTCCAAAACATGTGTCATTTGTACCTTGGGAGAAGTCAAAGTATTCCACAATGTAAAAGCGGAATCATAATGAGAAACTATAGAAAATATTTTTTGCTTAGTGTGTGCCTAAGTGCTTCTAAGGCTTGTACATTAACCTTTATATGCTTGTCATTACCAAGATATGATTTTTTGGTAGTGGCAAGGTAAACATGCAATCCTAGGGTTTTAAGATATGCACTCATCTTAAATTTCGACATATCGATGTTGGAAACATCGTACATGGGAGGGACAAGGAAACGTATGAGTGTATAAACTTGTGTGCAAATACAACTCTAGATTAGCAATCCAAGATCACACTCCTAGGGGGTTAAACCGAATATCAAGAGCAGAGGCTTTGATACCAATTGAAAGTGCACCTAGAGGGAGTGAATAGGTGTACTCGCTGATCTAGTGCAAATGATGTGAAATTAAAAACTAATTTGCAAACACACATGTAACTAAGAGTGAATCTGAATTCACCGTGAAGAGCTCTGAGCTACTCCTCTAGATTCCTTTTGACTAAGAGTTGAGGTGCTTTAATACGCTCTCTTGGTTGAACACAAGTGTGGGCACAAACAAACTATATCTAGCATATAAATATGAACAATGTAAAGTAATGCAAGATATAAAGAGATAGATGAGAGATAGTGGATCAAACACAAGCACAAAGATATATTTTGAGGTTCGAGCCACTGCTCTACGTCCCCGCCTTCACAAAGAAGGATTTTCACTACGTCCACACAGGACCTTCCACAAAGGGACCTCCACTGAGAAATTATAACTCTACACCGGGAGTACACAACTCCTCTTTCAATACACAAAGCTCTACACAAGAGGTGGGCACCTAACCAAGCACAAAGCAAAGAAAAATACACTTGGTGATCACAAAGATCACAAACAATCTCTCTTGATAATCTTAGAAGATCACAAACAATTTTTCTCACAAACAAAAATCCTAAGGATAGATTTTGAATTGATTGCCCAAGTGTGAGACAACAAAGTGTTTTGGAAAAAACACAAAGAAAATACTTGAAAAAAACTTTAGATAATATATAGGAATTCTGGATAAGAACTAGAATCCCAGAACTTGTTTTCTTTTGATTTTTTAAAAAATTTGAAACAAATATAGATAGAGATTTTAGCACTATAACTTGCTTTGAAAACTTGCTGAAAACTTAGCAGAAGTGGGAAAATTTTGCTCTCAAAAATCTTAGGAGAAAAAGGCTAAGGGAACCCATATTTATAGGATTCCCAAAATATAGCCGTTAGGGTCCAGAACAAGCCCAAAATGGCCTGTCAGTCGACCACCCGGTCGACCGGCTAAAAGTCAGATTTCTGATCATTGGGGCTACCGGTCAACCACCCGGTCAACCGCCGTGTTGTTAGCCCAGAGGCCTTTCACTTAATTTTGATGATGACTAACTTATGAAGGTTAGTTTACTAATAATTTTTGGTTTACATAGTTTTAGTTATTGATCAAGATATTAGTAGGTGTTTAACTTCAACAAAGGAGTTTTAGAGCTATCACATGTCGATCCAAGAGCTCGCGCGCCAAAATCACATCTAGCACTCGGTTGGAATCAAGCTCGTTGGATCGTGTTTTGATCGGGTCGTCTTGAAGATGAAGATTGACAAGAAGACTTCAGTTTGTTTAGATCTTGTGTAAAGATAGATAGTAGTGATATGCTCAAGTTTTCACATATACACACAATTTAATATGTTTGGTTTTCGGTTTAACCGGTTTTGGATTTCGTATATACATATACTTGGTTTTCATGAATAGATATAATCAAAACAAGTTTACATAGTTTAAATGTATACTAGATTTCATATATATACATATATGCTTCACATATTTAGATAAACTTATTTTGATGGTCTATATTATGTGTTTGGAGTTTTGTATTTAAACAAAACGTATTTTTGGATTTCATGTCAAAAATATAGATATACGTATTACATGTGTATTGGATTCTATCTGTATACAATATGCTTCAAAAGAGTATTAAATATCTTGTTTATGTATTTATATAAGTTTGGGAAAATCGAATTTCCATTTCAAAGATTGGTTTCTGGAAAATATCGCTTTTGTTTTAGGCCAAATATTTTATATTACAAAAATGGTTCAAATAGTTTGTAATATGTGTTAATTTTTGGTCACACATATTTGTTATTCAAAGATCTAACTAGAACTAATTTTTGTGGAATTAATGTGATTTTATAAGATTTTATTAGAGTTAAAATGTTTAAGTTTTAAGTCCCAAATTTTCAGCCAGACCATGCTGGCGGTCGACTGTACGGTCGACTGGACCAGGGGTCGGTCGATCGGAGCTGTCGACCGATGTTCACGAGACGTGCACAAAGGCCATCCAAGTAGGCCGGTCGACTGACTGAAAGCACCCAGCTCTCGGGTGCGGCCGGTCAACCGGGCGATCGACCAACAAGCTTGGTCCGATCGACCAGGCGGTCGACTGGAGGCATAACGATCAGAAATCTAACTGTTGACCGATCGACCGGCCGATCAATTGGAAGGGCAATTCTGCCCATTCAGGCTGCCAACGGCTCTTTTTTTTTAGGACCTATAAATAGGACCTCTCTTGGTTAGATTTCAACAAGAATTTTAAAAGCAAAATTTCCTATCTATACTAGTGTTTTAGCAACAAATTTTTAAAGAGTTTTTGTGGTTAAAAGATTTATTTTTATTTGTTTTCAAGGGTTGGAAAAATCAAAGAAAAAGAGTCTTTAGGAAATTGTTTTGATCTTCATTTATATTTCATTATAATATTTTTCTCAAGTATTTTTCTTTGTGATTTATTTTTTAAACACCTTGTTTTCTCACACTTGAGCTATTATCTCTATCCTATCTATAGGATCTTGTTTTTATGGGAATTATAGTTTGTGGTCTATTGAGATCACCAAGGGTTGTTTGTGGTCTTTGAGATTACCAAGTTGTAATCTTTCTTTGCTTTTGTCTTTGTGCCTATCCCTCTAAGTGTAGAGGAGATTGTGATTTGGATTTATGGCTATCCCTCTTGTATAGAGGTTATTGTGGTGGAGTTTGGCTTAGTGCCGTATCCCTCTTATGTAGAGGTAATTGTTGTTTTGGTTTTATGCCATGCCTCTTATGTAAAGGTGGTTGTTGTTGGAGAGAGGAGTTGTGTACTCCTTACTTTATACTTAAAAATTCCTCGGTGGAGGTTCCCTGTGTGGGATGTCCTGTGTGGATGTAGTGAAAATCCTTCTGTGCGAAGGCGGGAAAGTTGAGCAGTGGCTCGATGTTTGTGTTTGATCCGCTATCTCTAAACTCTCTCTCTCTCTCTCTCTTGTATCTTGCATTGTATCATATTGTTCATATCACATATATACTTAGTATTGATTGTGTGTCATACTTGTATAGAACCAAGAGAGCTTCATATAGCACCTCAACTCTTATTTAAAGAAATCTAAAGGAGATAGTCCAGAGCCCATCACTGACAATTCAGCTACACTCTATGGTTACACTTAGTGTGCTGTATTAGTTTTTAATTCCACATCATTTGTCATTATATTAGTCATACACCATTCACCCCCCCTCTAGGTGTATTTTCAATTGGTATCAGAGGCTACGCTTCTCATATTAGGTTCAACCACGTAAGAGTGAGATCTTGGCTTGCTAATCTAGACTTGCATTGCACACATACTATTTATACACTCATGGATCACCTTGCCCCTCCCATGTTTGATGTTTCCAATATCGATATATGGAAGCTTAGAATGAGTGCCTATTTAAAAATCTTAGGAATGCATGTTTACCTTGCTACTACCAAGAAATCTTATCTTGGTAATAACAAGCATATAGAAGCCAATGCACAAGCCTTAGAGGCACTTAGGCCCACACTTAGCAAAAATTATCTTTCTATGGTTTCTTATTATGATTCCGCTTTTGCAGTATAGAACACATTGACATCTTTCGAGCTTTAAATGATAAACTTTATGGAGAAAGAATCTAGTGGAGATGAGTTCGATAATGCTTGCTACATGGTCCAAGGGAATGACTCCCTTGAGGTAAACTTGGACACTCAACTAGATGATTGTGCTAGTTCTTCAAGTGATGACATTATGGACGCATGCATTAAATGAAGAACTATCTATTGTGTGTGAAAACTTGCTAGCTAAGTACAAAGTTATGAAAAGAAGAGCTTTGAATTAAAAGAAGAAAATAAAAAATTTATTTTCAAAACTTGATTTGGTTTTGCAAGAGAGGGATGAGATTTCAAGTGAAAGGGACTTCTTGAAATTCCAAATTGACTTTGCCCTAAATGAAAACAAAATCTTAAAGAATAAAATGATTGTGATGATGTTATGAAGAAAAATGAGGTTTTGTCTTCAAAACTCGATATTATTTTAAAATTAAACAATTCTTTGAAAAATAAAATTTATTTAATTTAAAAAGAATTGGAATTTGTTTCAAAAGAAAATAAATCTTTGAAAAATAATTTATTTTCTCATGTTTGCCTTGCTACTATAGTTTCACCATCTAGTGTTTCTATTGCATGCTCCAGTTCTTCTTCTAATATTGAAAATGATATAATTATGTTAAAGAAGAGTGTTGATTGTTTGGGCTCCACTTTGAGCCAATGTGCGATGGATCACAAGAAGTTCGAATCCATATTTCGCAAGAAACATGCGCGACATATTCATGCACACCATTCACGGCATACACATGCTTCTCATGTTCACACACATGGCACTATGTATGCTCATGTGTACACTTGTATACATTGTGGACGTAAGGGCCACCTTGCAAAGTTTTGTTACGATAGAATATATACTTCAA
Organism: Agave tequilana; assembly: GCA_038442645.1. Classification (NCBI taxonomy): domain Eukaryota; kingdom Viridiplantae; phylum Streptophyta; class Magnoliopsida; order Asparagales; family Asparagaceae; genus Agave; species Agave tequilana. Next base: position 22,150 of record JAVJIF010002043.1, on the reverse strand, counting down.
ATTTTACAAATAAATTTATTGGTTTAGGAAAGGTGCTAACCCTAATGACCCAAAGAGAAATGGGTACCAAAATTCACCCCTATTGTATTTGATGTAGATATGAGCTCTCACTTGACGTGAGGGTACTGGTGCCATGATGGTGGATGTATTTCGAGGTATATGGTGACAATTTTAGATGCATCACTTTCAAGAAAAGTTTGGAGGAAGGACCACCATAGTTTGGAGATCTAAAGATTAGCCCTATTGGTTTTGGTAACTATCTCTAACTCCTATTTATGTTTACATGCTTTGTCATTTTAGATTTTTAGCATGTTTTAGTTTTTCATGATTATTATGTTCAATGCCTTATTAATTAGACTTGTGATATACATAAGTAGTATTTGAGATACATCCATGTACATATGGATTTATATTTTGTATTCTCACTATAGTTTAGTTATTGTGTATATCCTAGCTCTAACGCGCATGCATTTACCCTAATGATCATGGTTGTTTATGATTTTAAACTTCATGTATTGATTACTTGTTTAGATGTAGTTTTCATCAAAACTTGTGTTTATACTTGTACAACTAGTGAGCTACATTTAATTATTATATATTTGTACCCATTAGATGTACTTGTATAGCCTAGTTTTGATGATTCTTTAATTTTAACTTGTATTCCCTATTTTTGTATATGTTTTCATAATAATGTATTTAGCTTCATGAATATGTCAATTATACCAAAACTATTAGATATACATGTTTATCCTAGAGTCACTTGCTTTTTATGCAAATTTTTTTGGACTCATTTGTGTTTGAGATATGTATGTATACTTCTAGTTTAGACAAAACATACATATGCCTTGAAGTTTATATTATTTTGATGAAAATTAAATTTTTATATTTTTTATGTTTATGAAGGAATTTCACATGAGCTTAAATGCCTTATTTTCATGATTTTGTTGTTTACATGACTTTTTACACTCTGTGTTTGGTGTTTACTCATAATTTTTTATTTCATGAGGTCATATGAGCTTTATTACTATTTGAGTGTCGTTGATTGTGTGATTTTCATGTTTTCATGGATTCATTCATATTTTATTCCTTGCTTGAAGGATTTCGTACTAGTTTCAAAAATTATCTTTAAACTAGTCTTTATTCTTTAATTGATAGTGTTTTTCAATCATGTTAAAGTATTTCAAAGTTTATTTTGGAAAACCACTATCTTCTAAAGGCGGTTGGATGGGCGACCATGCCTTGTATACCCTTATTGAAAATCAATTTAAACATGTGCATGAAAGGGAGGTAGGTATGAGTTATACACATGATCTTCATGGAATTTGACTTTTGTATACTCATATGTATTTTCCTTATATATGTATGCTTTAATTTTCAATTAGTATCAATTTCAATTGGTATATCCATTTTATACATACATATGTATGATTTGATTGTGCTTACAATATCTTTACATCTTAAAGCACAAAATGTTTATGCTAAAACTTGACCTAATTTTAAATGTTAATTGATTTCATAATAAGCTTATGCATTATTTTCAATTGGTATTTCAATTGGTATTTTTTAAAAATATACTTCATAATTTACCTTTCAATGCTATCAAGAATTTACAATATATTTCAATTAGTATCAAATATTTCTTAAGTATGAGATATACATGATTTTTAAATAAAAATGTATACTCATGAGTTTTCTTGCTAAGCTTGATTTAGTCCTTAATGATAATTATTTTTTAATTGGTATCATATACAAGCGTATGCATGCTTTTTATTGGTATTTCATAAAGAGGGAGAAAAATTCCTATTTTATCGTTCAATTGGTTTTACTTTTCAATTGGTATCTTACTCCCAGTCTTTATGATGAAAAAGATTTTGCTTTTGTATATGCTTATATTTTCAATATTGGTATCAATAATCTTAAATTGGTATTATTTTCAATTTGGTATCCTTATTGCAAAATGTATATAGTGTTTACCTAAAAATTTGGTGTTTATTTTCAATTGATATCATGTTCTTTTATTGGTATCAATTCAAAAAACATAATTGTTTCTTTCAATTGGTTGTTTCCATTGATTATGTTTATTATTTTCAATTAGTTCTTTCAATTGATTGTGTTTATTGGTATCAAAATTTTTGTTTATGTTTATTGTTTATTTGACTTCACCCCTTTGTTGATGTGTGACAAAAAGGGGAGAAGAATTCAGGTTTATATATTCATGTTTTATTATTGGTTATGCATATATCTTGTTTTATTGGTATTCTGAGCTTCATTGCATATCTATATATGTTTATTGAGTATGCATATGTTAAGGGGGAGCTTCTAGGAAGCCTACCCTTAATGGATGCATATATATAACCTCATAAGTTTTGTTATCATCAAAAAGGGGGAGATTGTTAGCCCCAGAGGCCTTTCACCTTAGTTTTGATTATGACTAATTTATGAAGGTTAGTTTACTAATAATCTTGTATTTGCATAGTTTCAGTTATTGATTAAGATATTAGCAGGTGTTTAGATTCAACAAAGGAGTATTGTGTTGGCCCAAAGGCCCATCACTCTAGTTTTGATGATGATCAACTCATGTAGTTATGTTTACTAACGATCTTGTGTTTAATTAGTGACAGATTTGTTATCAAGATCTTAGTAGGTGTGGAGCTTCAACAAAGGATTTTAAGACAAGTTTTGGAGCTATCACCGGTTGATTCACGAGCCTATGCATCAAGACCACATCAAGTACTCAAGAGGAGTCGAGCTCGTTGGATCGCATTTGGACCAAGTCAAGATGATGAGAAGGCTTCAAGTGAAGACTTCAAGAAGATCAAGACTTGCGTCTAGGTATAAGATTTAGTTTTTAGAAGATTTTGTTTTAGTTAAAATGTAAAGGATAGAGTAGTTGGTGGATTGCTCAAGTATATATCACACACACTCTTGATTTAGTTGTCTTTTCATAAAAGAATTTTCAGATTTAGAAAAGACTTTCATTTTGGAAAAATACTTTTTGGTTTTTGGAATTTCTTATATGCATATCTTTTATCCAAAACCATATTTAGAGCTTAATGTCAAAAACATAGATATTTCATCTTATTTGTGTAGTGGATCATATCCATACACACTATGCTTTAATGAGTTCAAAATATTTAGTTTTTATTTAAAGGAGTTTTGAAAAACAAGTTTTAGAAAAATCAAGTTTGGAAAAATACCATTTTGTTTTAAGCCAATATTTCATATTACAAAAATAGTCCAAATCTTTTATAACATGCCTTGATTTACTGCAAGCATGTTTGTTTATCAAAGTATATTGGTAAAACTATTTTTGTAGATTTTTAATTATTTTATGGGATTTTATTTGAACAAAAAGACTTAGTTTTTAATCCAAGATTTCTGTTTTCTGGCTTCAGCAAGTCGACTGTATAGTCGACTATACCTGAAGTCGATCGACCGGCTCAGTCGACCGACGTGCACGACGTGCACGCCTTGACCTGGCAGTTGGCCGGTCAACCGGCACAGTCGACCGGAACTAAGAGCAGTGCTCTCTGTTCTTTTGGGTCGACCGGGCGGTCGACCGGAGGCTCTAACGTTCTGATTTTTGACCGTTGGCGGTCGACCGGGCGGTCGACCGGCAGATCTGACAGACCCCAACGGCTAGTTTTTGACAGCTTATAAATTTGGGGGTTTGGTCATTGTTTTTACCAAGATTTTTAGGAGAGCTTTGGGCTAGTTTTTCTTATCTGTTTAAAAGAGTTTTCTCCACATATTTGAAAGCAAATATTTTCAATCAAAAGGAGAGTTTATCAAGAGTGATTAAAAGAGATTCTTTGAGTTTTCCTCCACCATCTCTTTCCTTATTTTCTCACACAAACACTTGAGCTATCCATTGCTATATCTACCTATAGGGTTTTGTTGTGAGAGTTTTTATTTGGTGATCAAAGTGTTTAGATCTCCAAGATTTCATCTTTGTTCTTTGAGGAGGCGGACGTGTGTGTTCGCATTTGTTTCGGGTCCTAGTGTGGACTCGGGTGTTTCGGGTTCGGGTGCGAACTCTTGTTTGAGGTGCGGCCTCGGCGAGCCGGTGGGCTTGCGGTGTGTACGGACTAGGGAGTCCGAGAGTTGTAGGTGTTGCGGCACCGGGTGATCCATTGGGATCGATCATAGTGGAAATCCTTCGTGTGTCGAAGGCGGGGATGTAGAGCAAGGGTGCTCGAACCTCGAAACAAATCCCTTGTGTTTGCGATTGCTCACTCTCTCTCTCTCTCTCTTTGTCTCTTTTATATCTTGCATGCTATTACTTGTCTTTATCTTTACATGCTTGATATATATTGTGTGCTTATTTGTTATACTTGCTTGGGATTGTTTGCTAACACTTGTATTCAACCAAGAGAGCCAACGCGGCACCTCAACCCATTCAAGGGGAATCTAGAGGAGTTTGTCCAGAGCCCTTTACGGGGAATTCGGCAACACTCTTGTATTATACGTGGTGTTTAGTGTAAAAGTTTTATTAGGTCATAATTATTTTTTAGCTTCCGCATTATTTGGCATTAAGTGACCATTAGATTAGCCATCACCTATTCACCCCCCTCTAGGTGAACCTTCAATTGGTATCAGAGCTTGGTACTCTGATTTGGTCTAACAACCTAGAGTTAAAGATCCTCATTTTTAGGCTAATCACAATATTTTTGTACACACACCATGGACTTCATGTCACCACCCATGTTTGACATTCTTAGCATCCATATATGGAAGGTGAAGATGTCCTTGTACCTCAAAGCCTCAGGTATTCATGTTTATCTTGCCACAACTAATAATGCATATTGTTTAAATGGTAAGAATATTGAGGCTAATGCAAAAGCCCTTAATGCTTTAAAGTCTACCCTAGATGATGTTTATTTATCTAGAGTTTCTAACTTTGATTCGGCTTTTGTAGTTTGGAACACCCTCCTCTCCCTTGGCGAAAATGATCAATACTATGCGGGGAGCGACTCGGATGTTGGAAGCGACCCTTCCAATGTGTGCTACATGGTCCAAGGGGATAACCCTCTTGAGGTAACTACCGAATCCGAGGATGAGAATAATAACATGTCATATGATGAGCTTACCACTTTTTGCCAATTATTGATTGAGAAATATGACATGATTAAGAAAGAAAATAAAAATTTGAAAAAGAAATTTGATTGCATGCATTTAGAACAAGATTCATTTAGAACTAAGATTACATGTTTAGAAAAAGAAAATAATGTTTTGAAAAATGAAAATGTTTCCCTTATGTCTAAATTAAATGATTTCTGTGAAGGGAACACTATTTTGAAGGATAAAATTGATTTGGTGAAAAAACAAAAGGAAAGTGTTTTTCAAGAAAATAACTCTTTAAAAGAAAATTTGTTGAAAAAGAAAAAGAAAATGTTTTTCAAAAGAAAAGAAAAATGATTCTTTATCTCATCATGCTTTACATGCCACCACTAGTAAGATTAATATTTTAAAAAATAAAATGGATTGTTTGAGTTCAACTTTGAACTCTTGTGCATTTAATCATTCTAGGTTGGAATCCTTGTTTCAAAAGAAACAAGTTCCCCATGTTCATGCACACTCACATCATGCATTTGCTTATGTTGCACAACACGATCACAAACATTCACATAAGCATACTAAGGTGTACACATGTACACATTGTGGCCGCAAAGGCCATTTAGCAAAATTTTGTTATGACAAGTTGCATCATTTTAATTTTGCTAATAATAAAAGTTTTTGGGTTCCTTATAAAGCTAACCCCCAAGGACCAAAGAAAAAATGGGTACCAAACCCCCACCCCATATTTTTGATGTAGGTGAGGGATCTCTCAAGACCTGAGAGATTTGGTGCCTTGATGGTGGATGCACTTGGACTTGATGGACGCATATATGGATGCACCACTATCAAGGAGTTTTGGTGGGAACAACCACCATGATTGGAGCTTTGGAGTTGGTAACAATCTCTAAACTCTCATTTTATTTATGTTCATGCTTATTCATTCATGATATTTTTAGCATGATCATATTTTATTTGTTTTATGTGCTTCATGTGGTAAAATTATGCTTAGATGTAGTTTTTATCAAAACTTGTATTATACATGTACAAATAGTGAGAACAAATTGATTCATATATGTTTGCACTTCATGCTCATTTGTACCCACTATATGCACATGTATAGGCTAGTTTTGATGATTTTCACATTTACACATGCTTTGCCAAATTCTATGATTTTACTTCATGTATATGCATCTTTAATTCAAATCTAATAAATATACATGTATACCCGTGAGTCTCTTGCCTTCATGCAAATACATTTGATAGACTCTTTTATATTTGGGATATGTATGTGTATTGTTAGGATTGGATAAATCATACATATACCTAGAAGTGTGCTTTATTTTAATGAAAAATGAATTTTCATGTTTGTTTGATAAAAAATAAAAAAATGATACTCACACTTTTTGAACTTCAATGTTTATTTTCATGAAAATACTATATACATGATTCTTGTACACTTACACTTTATTTATTTTGTCATGACTTGGATTCATGAACACTTTTATGAGCTTTATCGATTCGAGTGTCAATTTTGTATATTTGGTATGATTCATGAAAACATATGCTTTGATTTCATGTTTTTGAAGGATCTTTAACTAGTTTTTTCAAAAATTATTTTAACTAGTTAATTATTCTTCATTTGGTAGTGATTTTCAATGCTAAAATATTTTCAAATCTATTTTTGAAAATGTTGGAACATATTTCGATGAAGACGTTTGTGAAGATCAAATTCATTTGGAGCTCTAACACATGACGAATCAAGAGTCCGACATGATCAAGATGTGCCAAAGAGAGTTGATATGATGTGGATTGTAAATATGAAGTAGCATGTAAAAAGCCTTGACATGCACACACAAATCATATATTGTTAGTCGACTTACATTCCAACATAGTCGACTAATCATATGTATAGTCGACTTAATCCAAACCCAAGTCGACTAATACTGTGTCAAAAACAGACCCAACTCTCTGTTTGTTCTCTGGCATCAGACTTAGTCGACTAATCCAAGTCCCCTAGTCGACTAATCCCTGGTCAAGTCGACTATAAAGTAGTTGCAGTCGACTTGAAGTAGTTATTCTGAAACTATTCTTCCAACGGCCACTGACCTAGTCGACTACTAGCTAAACATAGTCGACTAATAGAAGGAATTTTGCCTAGGTTAGTCGACTAACTCCATGGGCAAGTCGACTAATAGGCAGTTCTGACTGTTGGACAGTTTTCATTATCTTGTCTTTTGTGCAACTGTTTTCAACGTTCCTTTGATTCAAATTTCACCTATTAACTCCCTAACTAACCCTAGTCTTCAGCTATAAATAGGAAAGTTATTGCAAAGGCCATATACCAAGATTTTCCATCAGTTTTCCAAAAGTCAAAATCTGAAAATCTGAAAACTGTTTTCTAACTTCAGTCTTCACCAAATTCCAAATTCCATTTGTGAAGTCCTCTGAAGTTTGTCTCCTATACTAGACCTTGCTCACATACACATCTGTACCAAGGCTTATAGGATAAAAGAGTTGTAATTCTCAAAGTGTTCATTATACACGGGAGGCTTCTTGGTTGAAGAGGCAAGTTGTACAAGGTGACCATTGTACACGGGAGGCTTCTTGGTTGTAGAGGCAGTTGTACAAAGGTAAAAGGTGTTCTCTTGGTGGAAGAGAAGGTGTACACATTTGGCGAAGGGGATTCGACAAGTGGTGTACATGTTGTATTGATTTTAGGTGGCAAGATCAAGGTTAAAGGAAAATCTTAAGCGGGTGGCTTGGGACTGGATGTAGGTCACAAGGACCGAACCAGGATAAATCTCTTTGTTTGCGTTTGTCAACTTTTCTGAGATTTGTTTTCCTTTACTTGCAAGTTATTTATTTGCCTAACGATTAATCCTTCTTGTCTAGTGTTTGTGTTGACTTGTGTTGTATTTTAGATCATTGTTGCCAACAGAGATAATTCCGCATTAGTCCTTATCTCAGCGATCCAACAGAAAACCCCTACCATCTATGGGAGGATGGATGGGAGATCATGTTCATGTATGCTTTATGAGAAGCACTTTAATCTTGAACTTAGTTGGGAGGCATAAGTTATGAGTTATATACTTGATTTACATTGTCATTTTCAATTGGTATCTAAATTGAAAATTTTTGTATATACTCATATTTATTTTCTTATATATGTATGTATCAATGTCAATTGGTATACTCATTTCATACATTATATGATTTTCATGTGCTTAACTTATATTTTTTAAAAAAAAGCACAAAGTTTATGATGAAAATAAAAAATTTTGATCATTATGATTCTATTGGTATCAATATGTTTCAACTTCATATTTGTTAAATTTCAATTGGTATCAATATGATTTACAATATTGATTATTTTCAATTTGGTATCTTAAAATTTGTTTGTTTTACAAAAGCTCTGATACCTTTAAAATTTTGTTTAAGAAAAATTAAAATTTTTTTTTGAGTTTGTATTGCCTATATGCAAGGAGAGCTTAACATCTCTTCTACGTATAGATTCATGTTGAGTGTATTGTGTATTGAAGAGCTTGACAAACTCTTCTTTATGTGTTTCACGTGTGTAGGGGGAGCTTCACATCTCCTCTTATGCATTACATAATGTGTTATGTGAATTGGGGCTTGTCATCCCTTCTTCATGTAATGCATATGTGTAGGGAAGCTAACTTAGCGTCTTCCTCTTCATGAATGTATATCGCATATAACCTTTTATTGATATGTTTGACCCCTTATTGATCTCTTTGTTTATGACAAAAGGGGGGGAAAGATTTGATGATTTTGTTTTTACCTTAACCCTTTGTTGATGATTGACAAAAAGGGGGAGAGGTATTTGCTATATATGCATGTTTTGAGAAAAATGATTGTTTATGCATATATGTTTTGTTTTGCAAATAGGAGAAAAAGATTTTGATTTATTTTATGCTTGTTAGCATGTTTATCTCCTAGATTTGCATACATGTTTATGTGCCTCATTGCATATTTATTTGTTTATGTGTTATGCATGAGTTAAGGGGGAGCTTCTTTGGAGCTTTACTTTAATCCTTGCATATATAACTTCATGAGTTTTGTCATCATCAAAAAGGGGGAGATTGTTGGCCCAAAGGCCCATCACTCTAGTTTTGATGATGATCAACTCATGTAGTTATGTTTACTAACGATCTTGTGTTTAATGAGTGACAGATTTGTTATCAAGATCTTAGTAGGTGTGGAGCTTCAACAAAGGATTTTAAGACAAGTTTTGGAGCTAGCACCGGTGATTCATGAGCCTATGCATCAAGACCACATCAAGTACTCAAGAGGAGTCGAGCTCGTTGGATCGCATTTGGACCAAGTCAAGATGATGAGAAGGCTTCAAGTGAAGACTTCAAGAAGATCAAGACTTTTGTCTAGGTATAAGATTTAGTTTTTAGAAGATTTTGTTTTAGTTAAAATGTAAAGGATAGAGTAGTTGGTGGATTGCTCAAGTATATATCACACACACTCTTGATTTAGTTGTCTTTTCATAAAAGAATTTTCAGATTTAGAAAAGACTTTCATTTTGGAAAAATACTTTTTGGTTTTGGAATTTCTTATATGCATATCTTTTATCCAAACCATATTTAGAGCTTAATGTCAAAAACATAGATATTTCATCTTATCTGTGTAGTGGATCATATCCATACACACTATGCTTTAATGAGTTCAAAATATCTAGTTTTTATTTAAAGGATTTTAAAAACAAGTTTTAGAAAAATCAAGTTTGGAAAAATACCGTTTTGTTTTAAGCCAATATTTCCATATTACAAAAATAGTCCAAATCTTTTATAACATACCTTGATTTTATGCAAGCTTGTTTGTTTATCAAAGTATATTGGTAAAACTATTTTTGTAGATTTTTAAGTATTTTATAGGATTTTATTTGAACCAAAAAGACTTAGTTTTTAATCCCAGATTTCTGTTTTCTGGCTTCAGCAAGTCGACTGTATAGTCGACTATACCTGAAGTCAGTCGACCGGCTCGTCGACCGACGTGCACGACGTGCACGCCTTGACCTGGTAGTTGGCCGGTCGACCGGCACAGTCGACCGGAACTGAGAGCAGTGCTCTCTGTTCTTTTGGGTCGACCGGGCGGTCGACCAGAGGCTCCAACGGTCTGATTTTTTACCGTTGGCGGTCGACCGGGCGCGGTCGACCGGCAGGTCTAACAGACCCCAACTGCTAGTTTTTGACAGCCTATAAATTTGGGGGTTTGGTCATTGTTTTTACCAAGATTTTTAGGAGAGCTTTGGGCTAGTTTTTCTTATCTGTTTAAAAGAGTTTTCTCCACATATTTGAAAAGCAAAATTTTCAATCAAAAGGAGAGTTTATCAAGAGTGATTAAAAGAGATTCTTTGAGTTTTCCTCCACCATCTCTTTCCTAGTTTTCTCACACAAACACTTGAGCTATCCATTGCTATATCTACCTATAGGGTTTTGTTGTGAGAGTTTTTATTTGGTGATCAAAGTGTTTAGATCACCAAGATTTCATCTTTGTTCTTTGAGGAGGCAGACGTGTGTGTTCGCATTTGTTTCGGGTCCTAGTGTTGACTCGGGGTTTCGGGTTCGGGTGCGAACTCTTGTTTGAGGTGCGGCCTCGGCGAGCCGGTGGGCTTGCGGTGTGTACGGACTAGGGAGTTCGAGAGTTGTAGGTGTTGCGGCACCGGGTGATCCATTGGATCGATCATAGTGGAAATCCTTCGTGTGTCGAAGGCGGGGATGTAGAGCAAGGGTGCTCGAACCTCGAAACAAATCCCTTGTGTTTGCGATTGCTCACTCTCTCTCTTTGTCTCTTTTATATCTTGCATGCTATTACTTGTCTTTATCTTTACATGCTTGATATATATTGTGTGCTTATTTGTTATACTTGCTTGGGATTGTTTGCTAACACTTGTATTCAACCAAGAGAGCCAACGCGGCACCTCAACCCATTCAAGGGGATCTAGAGGAGTTTGTCCAGAGCCCTTCACGGGAATTCGGCAACACTCTTGTGTTATACGTGGTGTTAGTGTAAAAGTTTTATTTGCTCATAATCGTTTTTTAGCTTTCGCATTATTTGGCATTAAGTGACCATTAGATTAGCCATCACCTATTCACCCCCTCTAAGTGAACCTTCATATTGGAGTTATCACATGTCAGTTTAGGAGCTCGCGTGTCAAGATCACATCTAGCACTCAGTTGGAGTCAATCTCATTGGATCGTGTTTTGATCGAGTCGTTTTGAAGATGAGGATCGACAAGAAGACTGCGGTTTGCTTAGATCTTATGTAAAGATAGATAGTAGTGATATGCTCAAGTTTTCACATACACACACAAGTTAATATGTTTGGTTTTCAGTTTAACCGGTTTTGAATTTCGTATATACATATACTTGGTTTCATGAATAGATATAATCAAAATAAGTTTACATTGTTTAAATGTACTAGATTTCATCTATATACATATATGCTTCACATATTTAGATAAACTTATTTTGATGGTCTATATCATGTGTTTGGAGTTTTGTATTTAAACAAAACTTATTATTGGATTTCATGTCAAAACGTAGATATATGTATTACATGTATATTAGATTCTATCCGTATACAATATGCTGCAAAGAGTGTTAAATATCTTGTTTTTGTATTTATACAAGTTTGGGGAAATCAGATTTCCATTTCAATGATTGATTTCTGGAAACATACCGTTTTTGTGTTAGGCCAAATATTTTATATCACAAAAATGATTCAAATAGTTTGTAATATGTGTGATTTTTGATCACACATATTTGTTATACAAAATCTAACTAGAATTAATTTTTGTGGAATTAATGTGATTGTATGGGATTTTATTAGAGTTAAAATGTTAACTTTAAGTCCCAAAATTTCAGCCAGACGATGCTGGCAGTCGACCGTACGATCAAACCGAACCAGGGGTTGGTCGACTAAACCGGTCGACCGATGTGCACGAGACGTACACAAAGGCCAGCCAAGTAGGCCGGTCGACCATCCGGTCGACCGACTGAAAGCAACCAGCTCTCGGGTGCGGCCGGTCGATCGGGCGGTCGACTGATAGGCTTGGCCCGTCCCTACCGAGCAGTCGACCGGAGGTACAACGGTCAGAAATCTGACTATTGGCTGGTCGACCGCCAGTCGACCAGAAGGTCAATTCTGCTCTTTCAGGCTACCAGCGGCTCTTTTTTTTTAAGGACCTATAAATATGACCCCTCTTAGACTGATTTCAACAAGAATTTTAAGATCAAAATTTTCTATATATACTAGTGTTTTAGCAGCAAGTTTATAAAGAGTTTTTTGTAGTTAAAAGATTTATTTTATTTATTTTCAAGGGTGGAAAAATCAAAAAAAAGGAGAGTCTTTGGGAATTATTTTGATCTTCATTTATATTTCATTCTAATATTTTTCTTAAGTATTTTTCTTTGTGATTTATTTTCCAAACATCTTTTTTCTCACACTTGTGCTATCATCTCTATCCTATCTATAGGATCTTGTTTTTGTGAGAATTATAGTTTGTGGTCTATTGAGATCACGAAGGGTTGTTTGTGGTCTTTGAGATCACCAAGTTATTATCTTTCTTTGCTTTGGCTTTGTGCCTATCCCTCTAAGTGTAGAGGAGATTGTGATTTGGGTTTGTGGCTATCTCTCTTGTATAGAGGCTATTGTGATGGAGTTTGGGCTTAGTGTCTTATCCCTTCTGTAGAGGTGACTATTGTTTTGGCTTTGTGTCTTGCCTCTTGTGTAGAGGTGATTGTTGTTGGAGAGAAGGTTGTGTACTCCTTACTTTATACTTGCAAATTCCTCAGTGGAGGTTCCCTGTGTGGGAGGTCCTGTATGGACGTAGTGGAAATTCTTTGTGTGAAGGCGGGGACGTAGAGCAGTGTCTCGAACCTCAAAGCATATCTTAGTGTTTGTGTTTAATCAACTATCTCTAAACTCTCTCCCCTTATATCTTGCATTGCATCATATTGTTCATATCATTATATGCTTGGTATTGATTGTGTGCCATATTTGTGTTGAACCAAAAGAGTTTCATATAACACCTCAACTCTTATTTAGAGGAATCTAGAGGAGATAGTCCAGAGTCCGTCACCGAGAATTCGGCTACACTCTTTGGTTACACTTAGTGTGTTGCAATTAATTTTTAATTGCACATCATTTGTCATTAGATTAGCCATACACCTATTCACCCCCCCCTCTAGGTGTATTTTCACTTGTAACACCCCGTTCCTAGAATACGTACTTAGATACGTATTCTGATTTTTCGATCATATTTTTTTGATTTAGTTTGAAATTGTTTTTGTTTTATGATTATTTATGTGATTGTTTTGTATTGGATCCGGATTTGTGGACTCGGAGTCAACCCTAGTCTGAACCGGGGACCCGATCCTAGTGTATTACTTGATTTGGCCTTTCTGATAGTCAAGTTTGAGCGGTTTCATCTTCAAACATCATTTTTCAATATTTTAGATTTTTATGATTTTTTAGAATTTTTTTAGAATTAATTTGCAAACTCTTTACAACCGGTGTCGATGGTATCGCTGACTGATTTCTAATTTTTTAGTTTTCAAATGGATTTGAATTTTTAAAAAATGGCTTTCACATTACTTCTTAAAATCTCTTTTCTATCTAAATGCATTTTTGGGGATTTTTCTGAATTTACCAAAATTTTGACCGATTTTGGCGTCTACTAGTATCGCTGGAAGATTTTAAGATTTTTAATTTCAAAATTAGATTAAATTTCTCAAATCTGATTTCACCAAGAATCTTAAAATAATATTTTCTATTTTTGAGAATTTTTCGGATATTTCTAAAATGGTCAAATTTTATCTTATTATAAAAATATTTTATTAGTGTTTCTCCTTATTCTTTCTTTCTTTTCTTCTACTTCTTTCTTTGACCTTTTCCTGATCCCCATGTGGACCAGCTGCACAATATCAGCCCCCCATCACCCCCATACACTGTCACATCACATCAAATCTCTATCTTTTTTTCTTCTTTTTTCCTTTCTTTTCTTTTTCTTCTCTTTCTTCTTTTATTTTCCTCCACCTGCTCCCCATGCCCCCCCACTCCCTACTGAATGGCAGCAGCTGCAACAGCTGCAACCACTAGCACCCTCCCCCACTCTTCTTCCCATACTTCCCCTCTCCCTATCCTTCTTTTTATTTTCCTTTGTTTCTTTCCTCCTTTCCATTAATCTCCATTTCCCTTTCCCTCTCATCTTCTCCCTTCACTTCTTCTTCTTCTCCATTTCTTGCCGGCGCCCAAGAGCCACCTCGTTACACTGTCACCGGCGAGGGAGGCCCCCAAAGTCCAGCCATCTCCTCCCTAAGTCCCTCTCTTCCCTCTTTCACTTTCAACCACACTCCACCTCTCACCTTCTCCAATTTCTCCCAAAACCCATAATCACCATCTTATTCTTCTCCTTCAATTCACCACCAATCCACCACCAATTCCACCCTTTCACACCCCACCACCATCTCCTCCAACTCCCAAACCATCACCTTCAACCAACACCACAACCATCAACTACCACCACCACCATCATCTTCAACAATAACAACAATCACAACAATAACTAGAAGAAGAAAACACCCAAAATCCCTCCCCCCCGGCCCTAACCATGCACGCCCCGCTCCGGCTGTGGCGCCGTCCCCTAGGCCGCCGGTGGTGGCCGGCCGCCGGCTACCCCACACCCTCCCTCCTTTCTTCTTTCTCTTCTTTTTTTCTTCACCGCCGGCAGCCGGCTACCTGATTGCTAAAATGAAAGAACAATCAAAGAGTTAAGAAGTTACTGTGTAGCTTGTGGTTAACGGGTCGTGTCCACGAGGAGGAATGCGATGAAAGCTTGTCGGTGTTTCGTTGAATAACAAAGAATTGTGCTCGTTTTTTAATTAAAAAGAGAGTGGAAAGAAGGAGATAATTAAAAGAAAAATTGCAACTTTGGAGAAGGCTTTGGAGAAGGAGATTTAAAAAGCTCGAAACTTGTTTGGTTGATTTTAATAAAGAGAAAATCTGGGCTCACTATCTCACTACTCAACCGTTTATTCTTCTATTGAAATCCTTAGTGCCTCAACTTGATCATAGGCAAAACTTAAGGTTGACTTTAGAAAGTTTAAAGTAAAGCATATAAGATGGTTGGAAGAGTTTCACTCTTTTCTTTAAGAAACTGTTTTTGAATCGAATGTTAAATCATCAAGCGCGAAGAAGCAAGTATGGAATAAAAACAGTTCAAGAAACGTTTTTAAAAGAAGTAGGAGTTTAAAGATCCAAACCCGTCCTCGTGTGCCTTCAAGAACACTTTCAAGAAGAAAGGCTTTAAGTTAGGCATGCAAATGATTCATTGGATCTTTTTCATGAAAATCAAAAAAGAAGAAGAATTGGGAGAGGTACAATAGTGAGTCCAGAAAATCAATTTAGCTACTCATGGGAAACAAGAAAAACAATGCAAGTAATTAAAGTAAAACATACGTAAAATGAGTAGAAGAAAATGTAGCTCGACTCTTGTATTGATGTCACTTCAATCTTCAAGTTACAAGCACTCAGTTCCTCTCTCTCATAAGTATTTGTACTGAACTACAAATTGCAAAATAAAATACAACTTTTACTCTATCTAACAAAGATCCTAAATCCTTAAAGAATAAACAAAAATTTTAATCCTAGTCTTCGCTCCATTTTTAGTACAAAACCCTAGCTTTTATAGGCAAAACCTCAGAGGGCAGGGAGTGAGGAGATATTAACGCCCCGATTCCACGGATACGGGGACGTCACTGCAACGTATATACGTAGGTCAGAACTACCTTCCCGTATATACGCTAAGCATCAGTACAGACAAGGATCAGAGTACGGAAGCAAATGGTGCATTATACATTCCAACACATATATATATACAATCACAGAGTTATCACCAGATGTGATCCAATATTACAATAATATTAAATCACATACGCAATGCGAGAGTACAAAAGATATACAATATATATGAACGGTACAAAAGGGAGCTCACATACAAGTATACAAGGAAAAGTACAAGTATGAATAGAAAAGGACACTCACGAGTTTAAAAAGGAAAACTCGAGAGACTCACAGGGGCCTGGAAGGATGTGGCTCAGGACGGTCGGCTGGAGATCCACGCTACTGCTTGCGTTACTCTGAACACACGCTCCTAGCTCCAAGATCTGGACGTGAGAATCCAGGGGAGTCAAATAATACTCCCCAGGCGAGTGTAGAAGCAAAACCAAGTGGTGAAGCAGGGGTGAGCACAATAATGCATATATCAAGTAGGAAATACTCAGGAGGCAGATAGGATAGAGCAGGTAAGAATAGACATGGCATGAGAATCATGAAAACAGGAAATCCGAATAAAACCAATCCGAGCTACCAGGTAGTTATAACATAATACTCATAAAACATGAAATACGATATAAAGTCCGGGAAAAGCAAATACGGTAAGGCACATCACGGATTCATAGCTATTTAAGATGCAGGCTTTGGTATGCGTCCCATTCCACATACCTCTACTTACAACTTAAAGCCGGTTATTATGACACTTTATTATTACTCGTCTTGCCCATATATCTCGGTATGTGTCTCGGTGTACGGCCAACTCACATACATCCATATATAAGCAAGTCGAGGTTGTTATTGGAAATCAGCGGTTGTATCACGAACTATGTTTACAGTGGGTCCTGTACATGCCCGGGACCACGGTCACAGTATGTTCCGTTGCATGGAAACGGAAGCCAGCCGCAAGCTTATCCAGGAGGAGGGACTTATGTATGCCCGTTAAACTGGGGTGTAGGGAGCCAGCTCTCCCCTCGGTCCCCTGGTGGCCCTCAGGTCAGACCGGAAACATTTTAGTTGCACAACATTCCTAATACCACTGTAAACACGACACATATCGATATCCGCATGTTTCCCCCGACCCAATGCAATTTGGTCCTTTTTTAGGATTCATTAGTTTAATTATCACTTTACGGGAAAAAACGGGAAATAGGCATGATCAGGAATTCAGGAGTACACAAGTACTATATAGTCAGGTCACTGCATGTAAAGCAGGAAAACAGGTCACTGATCATGATACAAGATAACAAGTCAAGGTTCCCGTAAAGATGACAATCACAAGTCAAGTATATCATGCTGGGTATAAAGTGATAGCATGATAGGGTGATGATATATAACAAGTAACAATCATGATATGAGATGGATAATAGTCAGGGTAAGTCATGGTACAACATAAGGGTCTCTTGCCAAATAGTGGCATGTCAGGTAGTCAGGTGATAACACACTAGATGGTCAGGTGATATACATGTGTTAAATAAAAGCATGCAACTGACTAGCCTGAGGTAATGGTATGGCAAGGTAACATAAAGTAACTCAAAGTACACGACCACGAAGGGTCGGCCACGCAAAGCATATGATGAAGAAACAAGCATAATCATAAGCATGGTACAAGCACAAGATGAAGCTACCATAATAAAGTAATTGTAATGCAATACATGAATATGGAAATAAGAGCGAAATACTTATCGTCCGGTGAAACGGGATATCAAATAGAGAAGAGCGAAGAGCGAGACTACTCGCCTAAATCACCAATATGCCAAAAGATCCAAAATCCACGGAAGCTCGGGATGCGCCATAACCTGTGATATGATATGTAGAGAGAAGGGGAGAGAGAAAGAGAGAAGGGAAGATGATGTTGTCAAGTGACAAGTCAAGTAATACATATCAAGTAACGAGTCATGAAGTACAAGATACAAATACATGACCAAGTATAAGATCCAAAGTTAAGAAGATAAGCAACTATAACAGACAGCCAATAATTAGTCGACTGGGTGGACAGGGTAGTCGACTAATAGAGGGGTTAGTCGACTAGGAAGATGGGGTAGTCGACTAATACGGTGTTCCAGAGAGTTGGATTTCTGTTTCAGGAAAAGGTTAGTCGACTAGGGTCATATGGGTAGTCGACTAACAGACATGACAAGTCGACTAACAGTTATGTTAAGTCGACTAAATCTGAGATACAGAGAGTTAAGGTTTCTGGTTCAGGAAAGGTTAGTCGACTAGGGTCAAGGGTGTAGTCGACTAAGGGCCTCTAGTCGACTAGGAACTAAGGTAACGACTAATACTGTGTTTCCTAGAATTGTGTTTCACAGGACAGAATAAGTTAGTCGACTAATGTCTAGGTCTAGTCGACTAATCGTCTGGAAACAGCAAACAGAACAGATTTTCTAGGGTTTTGTTTGATGGCTAAATAATCATGGATTTGAAGACACAATTGAACATGATAGATAAACTTAAGTATACTAAGAATTAATCAAGCCTTGGTGATGAAAATTACTCACCAAAAAGAGTGGTAGTGATGGAAGTTGTTGATGAAGAAGAAGATGGGGCTTTGGAGTTGTAGATGACCTTGTGGTGGTGGTTCCTATGGTGATGAAGGAGGAGGAAGATGACCTTGGTGATCTCTTGGGAGTTGGTGGTTGTTGTTGTGGTGATGGAGATGAAGAGGAGTTGAAGGAGGTTAGGGTTTTGGTGGAGAAGAGATGGTGGAGAGAAGAAAGGAAAAAATGAAATAGAAATGTAAAGGAAAAGCATTTATATTTTTGGATTTTATGAAGGAGATGCAAATCAAATGGAAGTGAGGGGGTTTTGTGTAAAAGAAGGGGAGGTGAGGTGTCTCTCAAGTGGACACTTGGCCGCCATGAGAGAGGGTGAGGTGGAGTGATAATAATGAGGAAGTAGGTGGGAGTTGGTGGAGTTTATGGAATTTTGGAAAATTGGGGAAATTGGAAAAGCTTTAGCTTGTGGAGGAAGGAAGAGAATTAAAGGAAAAGAAAAAGGAAAAGAAATTATAATGAGAAGATATTTTCTCGGGAGAGAAGACGAAAATAATGGAAGTGGCGGATTCCCGGGATTCAGTTGCGGATGCGGAAATCTTTCGGGAAAACAACGAATCGTCCGAAATTCAAGTATCTCGGAACGACCGAAATAATTACCAAAAATCAAGAATATAATACTAAGTATCATAGTGAAATCCGTTTTAAGAAATACTTTATACTTTTAAAACTAAAAATCCCGAAATCAGTTACCTACCGACTCGATGGAATTTTCATAAATTCATAAAATCCTCAGAAAAAGAATGTAGATAGAAAATATGATTTTAAGAAATAATGTCTAAAAGGTACTTGCAGAAATTCTAAACCGTTTGTAAACTAAAAATCCGGGAATCGGTCAGCGGCACTGGCCGACACCGGTTTTGAAGATATTTAATTAAATTCAGGAAAATTTCAGAAAATCATATAAAATATATAATATTGGAAATGATATTTGAAACAGAAAATCGGTCAAATCAGAATACCGGAAAGACCAAATCGAGTAATACACTAGGATCGGGTCTTCGGTTCGACTAGGGCTGACTCCGAATCCATGAATCCAAATCCAAGATAAAACAGTCAATAAGGAATTCATAATACAGAATAAATACAGGAAACAAATCGAAAAAATACGACCGAAAATCTGAATACGACGCAACTAAGTACGTATTCCGGGAACGGTGGTATTACAATCCCCCACCTTACAAAAAATTGCGTCCTCGCAATTTCGTTAAGGGGTAAATTGAATACAAAGGGGACAGCCGGTGGAATTTATACCAATTAAGATATGAAGCACTAGAGGTAGGGCTCTCAGTCGACTGAACAATAATCATCCTCCGCACTTCCGGCTGTATAAATCTTCGAATAATGCTGAATAATACTGCTGATGTCGTGGCTGTGAAATAAATAACCCAGAATACCGAAGACAAAGAACCCTGATAGTCCTGAGCATAATAATAAAGAAGACCGATAATTAAGAATCCCGAATACCAGGCATCAATCACTCTGAACGATATAGTAGAGAATGTAGAATATCCGTAGAGAATTCCGACTGCTGACCTCTGAAAGATAGCCAGATCAGGATCAATCTGGAGAATACCAAGCTTCATAGAATTCACCGAAGAGATCACATAATAGCTTCATGCAGAACCACCACTACCTCTCTAGTCTAGTAATATCTTAAGATAGTATAAGGCTTCATAAAACAAAAACAGGGAAGGATAGGAGGAATTAGGAACAAAGGAAAGATAGTCAAGAATAGATAACTCTGCACTTGTAGTTGGAATGCACAACCAAGACTCATGTATCCAGTTGCAAATTTCATTACCATTAATTTGCCCTCTGACGTACTGAGGAGTTAGAGCCTAAGCTCTGATACCATCCTGTAACGCCCCGTTCCACGGATACGGGGACGTCACTGCAACGTATATACGTAGGTCAGAACTACCTTCCCGTATATACGCTAAGCATCAGTACAGACAAGGATCAGAGTACGGAAGCAAATGGTGCATTATACATTCCACACATATATATACAATCACAGAGTTATCACCAGATGTGATCCATATTACAATAATATATATCACAGATACGCAAATGCGAGAGTACAAAAGATATACAATATATATGAACGGTACAAAAGGGAGCTCACATACAAGTATACAAGGAAAAGTACAAGTATGAATAGAAAAGGACACTCACGAGTTAAAAAGGAAAACTCGAGAGACTCACAGGGGGCCTGGAAGGATGTGGCTCAGGCGGTCGGCTGGAGATCCACGCTACTGCTGCGTTACTCTGAACACACGCTCCTAGCTCCAAGATCTGGACGTGAGAATCCAGGGGAGTCAAATAATACTCCCAGGCGAGTGTAGAAGCAAAACAAGTGGTGAAGCAGGGTGAGCACAATAATGCATATATCAAGTAGGAAACTCAGGAGGCAGATAGGATAGAGCAGGTAAAATATACATGGCATGAGAATCATGAAACAGGAAATCCGAATAAAACCAATCCGAGCTACCAGGTAGTTATAACATAATACTCATTAAACATGAAATCCGATATAAAGTCCGGGAAAGCAAATACGGTAAGGCACATCACGGATTCATAGCTATTTAGATGCAGGCTTTGGTATGCGTCCCATTCCACATACCTCTACTTACAACTAAAGAGCCGGTTATTATGACACTTTATTATTACTCGTCTTGCCCATATATCTCGGTATGGTGTCTCGGTGTACGGCCACTCACATACATCCATATATAAGCAAGTCGAGGTTGTTATTGGAAATCAGCGGTTGTATCAACGAACTATGTTTACAGTGGGTCCCGTACATGCCCGGGACCACGGTCACAGTATGTTCCGTTGCATGGAAACGGAAGCCAGCAGCAGGCTTATCCAGGAGGAGGGACTTATGTATGCCCGTTAAAACTGGGGTGTAGGGAGCCAGCTCTCCCCTCGGTCCCCCTGGTGGCCTCAGGTCAGACCGGAAACATTTTAGTTGCACAACATTCCTAATATCACTGTAAACACGAACACATATCGATATCCGCATGTTTCCCCCGACCCAATGCAATTTGGTCCTTTTTAGGATTCATTAGTTTAATTATCACTTTACGGGAAAAAAACGGAAATAGGCATGATCAGGAATTCAGGAGTACACAAGTACTATATAGTCAGGTCACTGCATGTAAAGCAGGAAAACAGGTCACTGATCATGATACAAGATAACAAGTCAAGGTTCCCGTAAAGAGGACAATCACAAGTCAAGTATATCATGCTGGGTCTAAAGTGATAGCATGATAGGGTGATATTATACAAGTAACCAATCATGATATGAGATGGATAATAGTCAGGGTGTCATGGTACAACATAAGGGTCTTGCCAAATAGTGGCATGTCAGGTAGTCAGGTGATAACACACTAGATGGTCAGGTGATATACATGTGTTAAATAAAAGCATGCAACTGACTAGCCTGAGGTAATGGTATGGCAAGGTAACATAAAAGTAACTCAAAGTACAACGACCACGAAGGTCGGCCACGCAAAGCATATGATGAAGAAACAAGCATATCATAAGCATGGTACAAGCACAAGATGAAGCTACCATAATACAAGTAATTGTAATGCAATACATGAATATGGAAATAAGAAGCGAAATACTTATCGTCCCGGTGAACGGGATATCAAATAGAGAAGAGCGAA